>OU343223.1:246762522-246899723 GCA_910596185.1 Chrysanthemum makinoi
TTGTTGATTGTCGGAAGTGATGGTGAAATGATTTGACAACGGAGAATCCTTTCCTTATCAACTTCTTTTAGTGAGCTTGTGATAATTAGGTACAACAATCGCGTAGGTAGCATGATGCATATCTTTAGCTTGTGAGGAGAAAATGACATACTTCTCCCATTCGGACCAAGACTACTTAGGAACTTTGTGTTGACAGTAATTAGGTAGCATGATGATATTGTGTTTGTCCAAATCATTAATGATGTCTCGGCGATGATGATAAGATTCTAATGACTTCTCCTGGTTCAATCATGAAGTGTTCATAAGTCAAGTAGATTTTGGATTCCGTATCTTCTGATTGAGTGTTGTGCCTTGTATAAGAAGATGAATTTGTTCCCACATTGCTTTTGCAGTCTTTTGAGCATCAACACGAAGGATTGATTGGGTAATCCTAAAGGATGTATTGCATTGCAAGTTAAAATTAGCTTCAAAGTGTAGAAGTTGATCACCGGTAAGATGCGCCTTGCAATGTTGGTGACATCATCTCTTGGTGGACAAAGATTAGGATCTCCTACAGTGTAATGACAAGAGGCATCTTAAATGGACCTTCCATAATGACCTTCTTTAAAACTTTCCATGTGGCTTCTTTAGATCACAAAACCTAAAGAACCGAATCACCCATTGATCATAATTACGAAAGTGAGCATTGAGGTCTATCAAGTGAGCCACTTCATGAATTGATTATTGGCTACTAAGGCTTACATTATCTTTCCAAACCATGCGGTTCCTTCATAGTATTCCCGATTGATTGTAGAAGTTTGTGTAAGGTTGTACTTGAAGACTTGGTGGTGGTTCAACCATTAGAGGTTGTGGAATTCCGCAAGTAGTGGAGTATGTTGTTGATTAAATTGTTGTTGATAAATCTGTTGTTGATGATTAAATTGTTGATGTTGTTGACTTAGTTGTTGTTGTTGTTGAGGATAAGTGTAAGGAAGTAGCTAGAGTATGGTGGTTGTGACATGTTGAAAACTTGTGTTGTTAAATGGATCTTTGTAGTCGAATGAACCGTTGTTGATGAAGTATCTTTAGGCGTAGAAATCAGCGGAAAAGCCAAGTACCACTTAGCGTAAAAAAAACACCAAAGGTGCGTAAACATGACAATAGTTACGCGTAGGATTGCTTCTGCGTAAGTAATGAGAAAGCACTAAAGTTATGCATAAACAAGAAGTTAGGCATTAGGATTAACTTATCGTGGAAGACAGGGGCGGCGTAAGATGAATCTTATCGTAAAAGTCTGGCGTTTAAACTTATGCTTATCGCGTAAGTTTAGGTTTTTTCAAATGATCTTTTACACTATCGGCAAAAGATATCCAAAAGTTGAGCGTGTTTTGAGCTTATCCGCGAAACCACGGAGTAAAACCACGAAGAAGATCAAACCAAGGAACAGGTTACACGTAGTTTAGGGTTTCACTTTAGCGTAGGATATATAGCCAAAATGATTTCTTCCAACCGATGTTTCCAAACCAGATTTTTAGTGATGAGATAGCTTCATATCACCAAAATAACACAAAAGTGTGAAACTTGATGATCCAAAGCTCAAAACACGCTATGCGTGAGCGAAGCCATCATAAAACCAAGTTTAAAACAATGATCCACGCGGTTTGAAACTTTTGCCAAAAGCGCTTATTTTAACACCTTAAAATGCTGAAAGTACAAGAATCTTGGATTAAAAAGTGTAAAAAAGTGTTTTAAGCAAACCAAAGTATCAACAACGCAGTCGTATGTTCTACGCCAGAGGACCAAAACCCACTTCAAGAACAATACGTTCACCCAACTATTTGGCGATTGATACCAACTGTTGGGTCACAAAGTTTACAACACAAGTATCATGGAAGAGATAGAGAAGAAGCGGATGAACAAACCAAACACACACACACCGATATAATAATAATACGGTTACGCGTAAAGAGTGAATGAGTGAAAGAGTAATTGAACAACCAACCCTCAAGTGAGGGTTTACAAGAGGTATTTATAGGAGGGAAGCTAAGGCAACACTCCTACTCCATTCCTTTTCCTTATTAGAGCTAGGCCAGGCTTATGGGCCTTCTACATAAGCTAAAGACTAATTAACTAACATAAAGGCCATATAAGCTAACTATTACATATGAATCACTAACACTTGATTTAGGTTTAGGAGTGATTCCAACAAAGGGATTGCCCGCTTTATGTAGGGCTTTCGCGTACCTAATGGATTTGATTGTGGAGGATATTAATACCACTATAGATCCTAGCTTATCCCATGTAGTTCTAGGAAAGCCATTTGTGGAAATCTCGAATGAATTATCACCCATCATTAGAGATAGTTAGATTCAAGGGCGAGACATGAGATTACCTACCAAATGCCATTCAAGATTGAGCAATTCTCATCACTATCCAATTATGAGAAAGAACTTAAGTTATCGGTCTACCATAGGAATGATGAGGATAGAAGGAGAGGAGTATACTATGTGATGAGTAAGATATTCGGATTCTATAAGGAATGCTTGAAATTAGAACCAGATTATAGGACTAAATGGGATCGAGGAGAATATCAAGAAAAACACATGATCGGGCATAACTATGCCACAGAAGGATCCCATGGAAATCATCATGAGGAGGATGATGATAATGAAGTCATGTAGTGGTATGGCTTCGAGTCTAGCTACAAGAATCATAAATAAAAAAAAGCGCTTCTTGGGAGGCAAACCCATGATTATTTGTTTGCTTGTTTGTTTTTTTTTCATTTTTATTTGTGTGTTTTATATATATCTATTTCATTATGCATAATTCTCATGTTTATATTATTTTGTAAAATTCTTTTGTTTGTAACTTCGTTAATTGCATATAAAGGTATTTTACAAAAAGATAAGTGTAGGGAAGATCACATGTGTTTTTAGAACTATTATGAATATGAGATTAACAATATTTAAAATTGTATATATATATATATATATATGTGTGTTTGTTAGAGTCAAATGCTTGTATCGAGTCACAACGGATGCTTTGCATAATTTTCCGTTCTTTAAAGAAGTATTTTTTTCGAATTTTTACGGAAAACGATCGACTTCATTCTGTCAAGACAACCGGACGGCGTCGGATTAACACCAACGACGCCGCATAATGTATATAAGCAGTTTCAGTTTTTAGTTTTTGTCTAATTTGTAATTTTTGGAAATTTCGAATTCTTAATTTTCTAGAAATCTGCTGAAACATCCATTTCACAAGCATTATATCTTACTTGCTTTCTAGTGTAGTTTTGTTTAATATAGTTTTTAGCCAATTTTACATGAATTTTCGTGTCCGTTTTCTTATAAATTATGCGGTTATATTGGACAAGAAGATGAAGTATATGATGGAAGCCACAATTAATTCTTACTCATTCTTCTTGGAGGAGGATTTAACCTGATTCTACACATATCCCTGAGAGACAATCTGGGAGTATTAGTTTCTCTTTTTACCTTTCTATCATTACTTTGATATTTTCGAGACATTGAAAAAATGTTCAAGATAAGTGTAAGGGACTAAGAATAAAGCAAGGAACTTAGAAACTATTCACTCATTTGATTTTGGCCTTGTCCTTAAATTGTGTGTAATAAACTATGAGAAATATTTGTTAGGGTAATTTTAGCACCAAATTTAAATTTGTTTATGGCATTTACGAAGTAAAACTTTAGTCTTAATAAAGCGCCTCATGGATAGGAGTTATATGTCTAGCACAAAATCGTGTACCACTCAAATTCCACCCAAAAATGTGAGGCTAAGCCTCTAGATCTTTAGGAATAAAAAGCATTTATCTTTAATGCTTACTTAGATGTACCGGTGAGTATAATAGATTCTAGAACTTATTTTGTGATGCATTCCGAGGTCGCTAGTGTGACTACATTTGTGTAGTTAGGATTAACTAAATGATAAGAGGCATTAGGATAACCCTTGTTTTAAACTGTAATTTAATTCGTCAACCTCATCGGTTGAGTAATTTTCCCCACATCCTTGTGATGTACTCATCTTTAGTACACGATAAACCCTAGTTAACCCCTCGAGCCTATCTTTTAATCCGTTCTCGTGATGTTCGATTTTGGAATATCAATGAAGAACATTATTTACAATTCATCCCCAAATGTTACACCCAAATGCCTGCTTGTATGCACTCATCTTTAGTGCAATATTGTAATTATTGTTTAAACCCTTAGTTCAATTATCTAGTTACTTGCATGGTTGCTAAGCCGAGTCATATATTGTGTATATAGTTTTGGGACGATTAGGACTCATGGGTTAAAGTATTTTATGGAGTAATGAGAAGGAACGTTAAATTCAAATTCCCTTTGTCTACGTAGTTAAGTACTCCAAGTGTTTTAATCTTTTCAATTCAGGTCAATTATTGTTAGTGAAATAAAAACTCAAGTGTAGGGATGCTCTTATAAATCCCTTATTATTGATGTTATTTTAGAGGATGGTATGGTAAGAATGTATGAAAAAAAATACGGACTACCATCCTACATCTATTTCTTATGTTTGAATGTTTATTTCAAGTTGTTATTTAGTGTTAGTGAGTCTAGTCTTGGCTTAGCGCCGGCGTTTGTGCATGTAACTTAGATTTTTGACTTGCCACCACTAAAATTCCCCATATCCAACAAAACCCTTTTATTCCCTACCCGAAGCCTAGCATTATAACCCTTTGTAAAGACACATTTAGATAGTTATTCCTAGGTGCTTACGCTTAAACTGGTGGAGGTTTGATCTATTCTCAAGCCTATGGTAATCTATGTGCTATATGACAGTGAGAGTGTTTTATCTTTCATTTCCTTACATGTTATATTTCATATACACACGAGAGATGAGAGAATCAAACACCAATTGTGATGCTAGTGTATAATTTTCATGCTTATTTTAACTATTGTAGCACTTGTACTTGTTGTAGATTGTTTTAAATGAATGCTAAATGACCCCTAACTCATAAATTGATTAGTAGCACATTTGCTTGAGGACAAGCAAATTCCAAGTGTAGGGATATTTGATAAGGATTTAAAACATAAGTTTTAGGGGAACTTAAGCTCGAATCATTACATTTTATATCCGATCGCTTAAAATTGTTCCTTTTCACATTTTAGGTCTTTTGAAAGCAAATTGCTGGAATGAAGCATATTTGGGCTAAAAGGAGCAAACATGAAGAAAACGACAAAGTCAAGAAAACAAGGCATTTTCATAAGCCTGACAGCGTCCCAACTCAAAGGGCAACGCCGTCGCCTACAGGGTGTTCCAAAATCTCTCGCGGCGGCTCGGAACTTATTTTGGTCTTAACAAGTGATGGCGCCACGCCTTATTGAAGGATCACTCTTTCATTCTACACGGATGACCAAGATCTCCCAAGACGACGTCGAAGCAACCCCACATATGCATCACGACTTTCTACGACCGGCCAATCTCCACTAATGATTTGGCAAAGACGAAACCCTAATGACCGCGATCAAACGGCGTCACCATCAAAAGCGGCGTCAGTTTAAGTGTAAATTCTATATATAGACTTGAATTTTCTGTTTTATGTGTGCATTATCGTAGAGCAAATCCTAGTTCATCCGAGGAGGTCCGACTTGGACATTATTTTGGGGTTCCAAATCTTCTTTTCGCTTAAAGATAAGTTTGTTTATCCAATCTATCACATGTTTCATCTATGTTTGATTTGTTTATGTTCTTATCTATCATGAATAACTAAATTAATTTTTGTTTGCTTAGATCCAATGAAACCTAGTTATTGATTATTGTTAGGTTGTTCTTATTCTAATTGGTAGACGCTAGAGTAATGAAAATGTGCTTCTTCTTTAATTGTTATGAGCTTGAACGTCCTAAATAGCATAAAGCCTTGAGTGCACTTTAGGCCATCTTTGTGTTTATTTGAGTTGTAGCTTAAGGATAATAGGATATTGTGGGAGATACTTCGTACTTGGATCCTGGGTGTTCAGGGAGAGTTACTATTCATATAATGGGAATTAGGCACCACCCTATGACTAACACAATGCAAGCATCAATTAGGATAAGGATGTGAATGATTCAACCCAAATAAAAGATAACTATGTAGTAAGAAAATCTAAGTGAACACGCTTTTATTATCATAAGAACACACTCCTACAATCCATAGCTTTTACTTTTAATTAATTTAATTAGTTTTAATTTAATTTGTTTTGTAGTTTACTTGGTAAATTACCAAACCCTCACTTTCAAAAACCAGATTTTAATTGCTTTCATAAAAATTATAAAAACTAAAAAGAATCATCCTCACCTCACCTTTCGTCATACATCTCTATTACCCAGAGAGCGATCAACCTCCCCGGCTTGCCCATACTATAATGCAACGATTAGGTACACACTTCCTAGTGGGTTGTAAAGCTTGCTCCGCGAAATGGAAGTCTTTTGACCCCGAACCACGCATCGTTAGGAAATGGAAGTTGTTTTATTTTAATTAAAATAAGTGGCTATGATTGATCCTTAAATCTCTCTATTTTTATGGTCTTTAAAATAACTTGCCTTATTTTTATATTTTAATTGGATGTATAATCAATGAATTTGTACGTCGTGCGTTTGAATGAACATACAACATGTTAAAACAAATAATAATAAAACATTATTTTATTTAACTTGATTTCTCTATGTTTTGTTAATAAAAATATAAATGTGCATTAAGTAAAAGTTTACGCAAACATGTTTTACACATAGTTATCCTGAAAAATCACTTAAGGTATGAATAAAATCATAGAACTTGTTTAATGATCAAAAAATGTTGTCATACATAATGCATTAAATCTTGCATCATTTTATGAAACCTTACATTATTATATAAAACATTTACATAATTTTATTTACTTTTCGCTTTAATAAAATGTTTTATAAAATTCATTTTCCAACTATCACGTCTTTCTCTTAAGTAAGTGATTCAAACTTGATCTTCCATGAAAAAATGAATTAGTCATTCTTGCAATAATACAAGATCAACAGAAAGCATCATTTGTGTTTTGCATAAAACCGTCATTAACCATTTTAGGCTTGGGTGGTTAATACTTTAGGCAAGCATCAAATGCTTTGTCTCAACTCTTACCATGCATTCTAGATAGGAAATATTCCAAAAAATTGAATAACCATTCAAAACGGCCAAAATTTTGGTGGAGTGCGGGGATAGCGGATCTACTTGAAGCCAAATTTAGGATCCTCTGCGGTTTGTGGATCCGTCGACATCTGGTCCATTCTCTCCTTCTCCTATTTAAACAAGTCTTTTGCTTTTATTTTTCCTCTCCCTGAAACATCTTTTTTATTACATAACATTCTTATACACACACTTTCTTTGATCATTATCATGTTTTATATTCATTCAAGTGATCCAATCTTTTATCAAGGTAGGAACACAAGAAGAACTCAATTATTTTGTGTTCTAGTTTAGTTTTGTATTTGCAACTTTGTTAGGCTATCATATTCCACTACCATATTTCAAAGTCATAAGCGCCATGTACACAAAAATAGATAGAGTTAGGTTAGTGTTTTAGGCCTCAAAGCGACATAAAGGGAAAGGTTGGTTCTACCTCGTCGAGACCGATATCTAGCTTTGTATCGGAAAGTATAAGCAACTTTGTATGGTTTTCTCCGCTAAGAAGGGAGCTTTTGACATAATGAAGTAATTTAGGGTGGCTCGAGGAGTTGAGTAGAAGGCGAAGAAGCTTCGTGAGAACCATTATAAATCTTTGTGTTTGGTTTGATATTTCTTTTACTCACTTATTCTCTTGCATTTACTTATTCATTTCATTATTTGTTCATATTAAGTTTCAAACTAAGTTTTTAAAACTAAAACTATTCAATCATTCTTGTAGTTTTTCACACAACACATGCATATCTAAATGGACTATGTTTTTTGCAAAAGAATGGAAATAATTGCGCCAATGTCGAGGATAATAAAAATGCTTTAAATGGTTTGAGCGATTAACTACAATTCAAGCCTTTTTCCTGAAATTTGTCAAAAATGTTGAATGATAAATCAGTAGGCATTATATTTTATTTATATGGTATTTATATATTACAAATTGTAAAAATATTAATGGACCTAAGTCCACATAGGGCTGGCCTACTAACCAATCATTTAATACTTGGTCCAGAGCTGACAAAATCATGAAAACTCAAACAAAAGAGAATTTTAAAACATTAAAGGCAATATTGTTGATGAAGACAACGAGCAAGCAAAAACAAACCTATAAACAACAACAAAACAAAAGCGAATCAAAGCGAAGCAACAACAAGCAAATTATTGAATAAGATCTCCAAGAGTAGCGGAGACAAATCTTTAAGGAGCAAAAAATAAATAATAAATAGAACAACAAAAGCAAAAAATAAGTTGCAAAAGTAAAATGGTTGACATCTTCGACTTTTTCCCGATATACAACCTCTTTGGCTGACTCGTGGGGCCAACAATGTTGATATTGGATAAGTTTTGTGCATAATTTAAAAACAAAGAGAATTGTGCTAATCGTGTTGTTAAACTCTAAATGGTTGACAAGTTATGACCAAAATAGTAAGCATGGGTTTTTGGCTGAAAATTACATAAGATTTTTTTGAAGTTGAAATTTTCTTATTCTAGAAAATATATAGATGTGTGGCCCTAGGTTTAACAAAAATTATGACCAAAATAGTAAGCATGAGTTTTTGTGAGAAAATTAATAAGAACTTTTAGTTGAAGGATAGGTGTCGTTGTTTTCGTTTTTTAGAAAAGATATAGATGGTGGAGGCTAGGGTTTGACGAGTGCTTGAAGAACCGGAAGAACACGTATCACACACAAAAAATTTGAGAAAATATCACATGAATATTCTACCATAATGAGTATTCAAGAATCGGGTATATGAAATTTTAAAGAATTTGAAAGAAATCATATTGAGCCCGAATATGTAACCGCTCAAGTTATCATTTTACCACCTTATGTAGAAATCGCAATAATACACACAACATATAGCTACCTTGGACAGAACCAGTGTAGGACTCATGATATGAAATTAGGTCTTAGGTTTAAACTCACTCTAATACAATAAACCATGTTAAATGATAAACCGATACAATCTTATATTTTTTGATTTACTCTTTCCATCCCAAAATAAATGTCATGTTTTTGAAATTTTATTTTTCAACTCTAATTTTAGTTATTATTTATTTAATTTATTTATTTTATCTTTTTGTTATATAATAAATAATGCAAAATATATAAATATATTGAGTTTTAAGGGCCCGTTTAATTTGTAGATGAATTTAGGATTTGAATTTAATGTAAGAGAGATAAAAATATGCATTTAAAATATTAAATAATTGTCTAAGAGTTAATATATGAATTTGTATCTAATATTAAGATTTTTAAGTTTAAAGAGAAGAAACAAAAAGAGATGAAACCCACAAATCACTTTAAATTAAAAAAAAAAAAACCCCATCTAGATGGTAGGGATTTATATAAATAAAATATTTGGGACCCAAATTCAATATTAAGACCCGCATTTACAACACCATCAATCTCAAATCAAAATCCAAAACCCATCAACTAAACATATCTTAAATGTATTTTTATTAGTATAATTTATATCAAGTATTATATCTGTAATCTCAAAACTTTAATGGAAGATAACTTACACCTTTGGGTTTAGGCAAACTCGCTATATAGCTTTCACTTATTACTTTAACTTGGTTGTAAGGATAACTTTCTCATCTCACTACCTTTCGAGTCATTAGCATCTGAGCTATATCATCCTTAATTAAAGGCTAAATGCAAGCCCTTCCCGGGGAGAGCCTCCAACAACAAGAGGCGGTCCACAACCATCCACTTTTGAGATTCATATTGATCAATTGATCTTAGTCTTAGCATCCCTTTCCCCGTTCCTTACTGCGTTTTTGAAGTCATCCCGAATTTTTCGTATCTTAGAAAAATATATCTCACTTTTCTACATGTAAAAGAAATGTCTCCACCCTGCATCTTTGGAATGGGAAACTCATAACTATCAACAATAAAAAATGATTCCACTGCGGCTTTTCCAATTCTGAGAGATGATTTGGTAGCTCTACTTAGAATGATTGGGACACTCGATTTATTTTGTTTAAATATTTGTACCTCATATAGGTGAAAATATAAAGGTAATTGTGAGGTAAAATACAACACAACAAATTAAAGTGTACAATCATTTTATAGAATGTGCTAAATCATCTCCAAGTCGGTTATTTATCTTTCAGATTTATTTCCTAGACATTTCTAACTCTAACCTATTTTTAATTAAAAGAAATTAAAATTAGCCGAAAAAATATCTTCCGTACGGGAAGAGTTGATTTTGAATAGATAACGGTGATTGTCAAACCGACAATTACGCCCCTAACTTTACTTGTTTGTCTATCTAGTCAAGTGCACCTTTTTGTATTTAGTCAAAATTGGTACTGACAATTGCGTTTTTTCTTTGACATTGCTCCCCGTTTAAATCCGTCCGTACCACTACTAAATCCGTACTTTTTCATATACCAATCAACTTTTTGGCTTCCACTTTAACTTTTTAAAAGTATAGGGTGCGTTTTGTTTATAAATGCAGTTGGAGTCAGTTTGGTTTCATTTTGAATTTGGATTTGATATTTGTGTAAAAAGAAAAATTATATTTATTTAATAGATTTAATAATAATATTTAATATTTAACTATTATTTAAAAAAACAAAAATATGTATATATATTTATGAGAAAGAAAGAGCAACTATAAAATAATGAAGCAATTACATCTATATTATTATTAAAGTTAATTATTACAACAATGTCTTTTCACTTTTGTAATAATAGAGTAGGATTATTTTACATACCAATTTTTCTTACATACTTGAAACATATGTCCATCTAAAAATATTGAATGAGATTAAAAGATTTTATTATTTACCTATTTTTTATAATTTAAATATCTCTTAAACCGTTAATCGTTAAACAAAATAATTATACCATCAGCGACGGCATTTAATTATCTTTTACATAGAGGGCACTTTGATATACTTTTCGAAAAAGGAAAAAAATCATTTTTTCACGTTTTTACGTTTTTTAGTTTTTCTTGAAACTGGAATTTAAATATCGTATATGATTTAACACTAATTTGAATACTGACATGTGATATTAGTGTTAAATCACATATGATATGTAATATATTTAACACTAATATCACATGTGGTATTCAAATTAGTGTTAAATCATATATGATTTTTTCTGTTTGATAGAACGAAAAGCGAAAAAAGCTTAAAAAAGGTGGAAAACACGATTTTTTTTTCGAAAAGTATATCAAAGTGCCTATCTATAGAAAATATAATGCATCTTTGTCGTAATGGTATATTTTTAACAGCGATTATGGTTTAAAATTTGAAAAAAGGATGAAAATTACTTTTTAATTGTTGGGATTAATCTCATCCGTTAGATTTAGTAAAAAATGGAGGGTGGAGATTGGTCCTGGTATGTAAAAGATCTTTTGTCCTCAAATGATCTTAAATCATTATGTTAACATTCTTTGCAAAATTTTATAATTACATCAATGAGAGAGTTATTTTAAATATCAAACTTTTTTACTGCATCTTGGGGATCATCTCCACGTATCATTTAAAAAAATCAATGGAAAGTTAAGCATTTTATTATTTTACATATTTTTATAACTTAAATATCTCTTAGTTAATCGTTAAGCAAAAATATTATTTAGCGTCATGAACGCATTTAATTATCTTTCTATAGGCGGAACTTTGATATACTTTCTAAAGAGAAAAATTAGTTTTTCATTTTTCGTCCTTTTTTGTTTTATACGTTCTTGAAATTTGCATGAAAAACATCATATATGATTAAACACTAAATTGAATATCACATGTGATATCAGTGTTAAATCATATACGAAGAAAAAAATTGAAGTATATCAAAATGCCTATATAGAAAGATAATTAAATGCCTTCGATTGATATATATAATTTTTAAACTAACGATTGGATTGAAATATTAATATTTGAAAAAGAAAGTGGGTTTTAAATTGTTGAGATTAATCTCATCCATTAGATTAAATAAAAATGGAGGTGGAGATTGATCCCTTGGTATGTAAAGAATCTTTTGCCCTCAAATGATCTTAAATCTTACTGTTGAGGTAAAAAATACGTGATTACCTAACAAGCTAATCCATCGACTAATCCTTACAGAGCTCCTGGATTAAGTCACTTCGGATCTGTAACGAAAGATAACAGCGTTAGCCTCGTCCGAGGTTTTATCCTAGACCAAGCTCGTGAGAATGAGTGTGGTTATATGTCGAGTAAAATACAATGAAATGGGGTAAGAATTAGTTAACCTTGAATGTTGTAGCCTAGCTCCTTTTGTAGATGAGAGGCTTTTGTCACTTTCGAAGGTGGCGTGAAGAATAGTGACTCTTTAGGAGTGGGTTGACTTTACTCTGTTTGGATTAAGATGCGGAAAGGTCGATGGATTACGATCAAGATTCCTTTCCTCTTATACATGGTGATGTGGTGTCCGTTAGGTAGGGTTATGTCTAACCCTTGGTATATCTTGGTCTAGGTTTGTTTTGTCTAATTGGCTTGTATGCTTTATCAGGAGATGCATTGGCCAATGTGGCGGTTTTGGTTTAGGGCCAAATAGTTAGGTTCTTCAACATTTTCTATTATGTCGGGAGTTATATCGGGACATACGCCAACATGTCCCATTATCATGTTAATGGATGAATTTACTCACGGATATTGGGGTATGTGGTGACCTTGATTGAGTATTGCCCGGTTGAATTTCTTTTCATAACCTCTTTTTTTTTTTTTTTTCACATGCGGATTATGACCGCCGTGAACCGCGTCGTGATGTGATGCTTGGCGTTGGGACCGCGTGCAATAGGTGGCCGTTGTCTTGGTGATGATGAACCGCGTCGGCGACACGCCGGGCGGCTTATTCTCCCTCTGCGCTATAAATCGCATTTGTTATTCTCATTTTACCGCATGAAAAACTTTTCACTCACCTTACCTGCTGCGTTATTTGGCGGACTATTTTGTTTGCTCTTAGATCTACTAACCGGTACTCTTCTAGTTTATCTTCTTTAGATTTTAAGGTTTAATCATTCCTTCCGGCTAAAATGTGAGCGAGTCCAGGTTCTTCATCCGTTCAGTGGGGCGGTTTAGGGGTCGTCACAGCCAAAACCCAAGTTTGACTTGGATAAATATACCTCGATTATGATTGATAAATCACTCAACGGTAGTGATGAAGAATTTGGATACCCCTCCGTCTTCATCAGAGGCTTCCACTGATTTCACAATGGGCGGAGATGATGCCATAGGATTATACTTAGAATATTTCCTTGAAGGTGGAATTTCCGGGTCCGTTCTAGTTTTCTTTTAGATGTTCTTCACTATTATAAAGTTCACATTTCTCGATTAGTGCCGATAGGTTTGCATAGGGTCACACTTTTTGAAGTATATAGCGTAGTCTTCATATTACTCAGCGACTTCTCTACTTGTTAGGGCCTTTTATAAGTTACATAAACAAGGGCATTGGTTCACCTTTTCTAAGCGAGGCGGTAAACAACGCAAGGTTTGCTTTCAAGAGATCTTGTCTTAGTTGAAGGGTTGGAAAAGGCAGTTCTTTTGATTGATTGAGAACGTACCTTTTGCTATGTGCGGGAGGCATCCGATTAGAATGTCTCCGATCCTTTTCCAACCGGGGAGTTTTCTATGCCTCATCGGATCATTGATACGCTAATGTTATAGATTTGATAAAAATTAAGGGTTTTGTATGCCTTGGTTATTATACGCCAAATGGAAGTATCCGTGCAGGCGGCTTTGAAGGATGCAGGGGAATGGTACTTGGCCTATGCATTACTTAATTAGCTTAAGATTTTATATTTTCTAATACGCGCATTTTTTGTATGCGTTTTGCGGCTTTAACCATGTCCGACTATCTCATCATAGAAGCTATATGAGAGTGCTATGACGTGGGGATAAGTATCGGGAGGTCAAGCTCATATGATGCACGTTACCCTTCCAAGCCCAACCGCACTCAGTTCAAAGGCCGCACGCCATGAAAAGGGTTGAGGTGGCTGATCCGAAGGTCCTGGAGGCCAAGGAAAGAAAGAAGAAAGCTGCGGAGGCTAAAGCTGGGGGTGCTTGCGCGTAAGCGTTGGTCGAAGAAAGGGCGCGCGCCCAAACGAAGGAGAAAAAGTCCTACTCGGTGGTTAACTTGGACTCCACCACCAATCCAGCCTTGATTTACCGTCTTGGATTGGAAGGTCCACAGTAGAATGACCCTACCGGCTGGCGTCGAGAAGAGAACGGAGGGTCATTCCGGTAATAAGTTGGAAAATCTGATGTTGAGGTTGATGTGAATCGCGGATCCCCAAATCGAGCAGGTCCAAAGGATCATGATCTTGAAGCATCACACATTGTAAACGACGCTCCTCAAGGAAGGGCGGTGAGTCAAGCTATTTTTCTATTCGATGCGTTATATATTTATTTCTTTCATATGCTAATCATTTACTTTGTATATTATCTTTTAGTGGTTTCTCTCCTCCTTACTGTGGTAGGAGTAAGATGTCGAAGGGATGAGGAACCTCGTCGGCCTTGCCACATCTTAGGGGTGGTCAATCAAGAAAGACGAGCGGGTCAGGGTATGAAAATACGGAGGACTTGATGGTTCATTTACCTCCCTGTGAAGAGAGGGTATATATGTGAGCACAATCGGACAAGCTTCAGGTCATGGGCTATCTTGGCGGGGCTCTCTGATTTTGTTGATTTGCTCGTCCGTTTGAGAGTCTTGTCTCGGACCATAGGGGTTGGCGAAAGAGCATAGGGGTGTGAGGTTGACTAGGTTTCAATTTTGCCTTCTCGATAAGACATTGGGAGAGTTGAAAGCGCGAGAGGCGAGTGGCGAAAGTTCTATCCGGGAGGAAGGTTTGAAAAACAAGTACGCATTCACAGGTAGAAGTAGCGAATGGTCTAAGTTGTCCCAGCTGTGAGTGAAAAGATAGCTAGTTTGGAGAAGGAGTTGATGGAGACCAATGGGGCTTTGAAGAGCGAGGAGGAAAATAGCGCCCTTTTGAAACAACGTCAAGGGATTGGCGTGGCCTTGAGGAATCTTGAGATTGATCGGTCACATCTTGTTAAAGATTTCATACCTACTTTTGTTGCTTTCGTATTCTTGTAGCGAGTATAAGGTATGGATTGTTTCCCTTTAGTCCGAGTGGGATGGCCGGGTGGTTGGGCGGCGTGTGGGTGGCCATTACGAAGAAGGGAGGTGCAAAATATTTTGGCCGAAGCCACGGAGGATTTAGACTTGATGCTCTAACAAGTACTTGACTATGTATGATGAACTTTTGTTAAGAAATCCCTATGCGCTTAGATTAAGCGCTTGTCATCGTCGGTCGCGGATATTACGGCCTTGGTGCACGACCACTGCTGGGCGTTACATTAGGGGAGGAAGTTGAGGATAAAGGTGAGGATGAGGGGCCTAGTGTTCCTCTAATCAAGCTTGTTTTTTATTTAAAGCTAACTTGTAATGGCGTGTGCTTAGAACAATGTTATTCTACGAAGATTGTAATATTTAAAATTTGTTTGGGGTATTTCTCTTTGCCTAATGAAATTGTTGGTCGTTCTTCTTTATATCTCTCTGATTGTGTACTTTACTTGCTTGTCTTTGTCTTAGTGTTTAATATTGTGGCAACCCTGTTTGGACACGAATCATTTTACATTTATCTTGGCAACCTCATTTAGGTATAATTAAGATTCGGTGTGTGGCAATCAACACTGGATCTGACAATTGCATATAGCACATTGACCCTTTTTGGGTATAAACCGTTGGAGTTATGGCTGATCCTTTTGGATATGAACCATTAATATTGTCACACAGGCAACCGCTTTTTGGGGTATAAACCGATTATTATGGCAATCCTTTTAGGATATGAACCATTTAATATGTCACACAGGCAACCCTTTTGGGGTATAAACGTTCGGCGTTATGGCAATCCTTTTTGGATATGAACCATTTTAATATGTCACGGCTGACCACTTTTGGGTATAAGCGGATTCGGTTATGGCAATCCTTTTAGGATATGGACATTTAATATGTCACTGGTGACCACTTTTTGGGGTATAAGCGGATTGGCGTTATGGCAATCCTTTTGAGATATGAACCATTTAATATGTCACAAGGCAACCACTTTGGGGTATAAACCGTTAAAGTTATGGCAATCCTTTTTTGGATATGAACCATTTAATATGTCACACGGGCAACCCTTTTGGGTATAAGCGGATTACGGCGTTATGGCAATTGATGGCGTACCACTCCGTCGGGTCGAAGGACTCTCCCGACTCAGGTCCTTTGAAATTCCCTTTCTGAAGACCAGTCTTTCTTCATAAGTCATTGGTGGCGTAAAACCATTCATCATTTATAGTTCTTGTTAGGAATTAGAATTTCAGGTATTAAAGAGTCGGTCACCTCAAGTATATGTAATCGTTAGAATGCTCGTAGTCATAGTTATATTTAGTAAAGTAGTATTTTGTTAGTAATAACTGGTGGAGGGCGGGACGGTCTTTACCCTTGTATGCGATCCACGACCCGTTGTGTGGCGATTTATGTAAGACTATAAATACTCTCTACCTCCCAGGTAGAGAGTTGGAGCTCATAATAATATTTTCTTTCTCTCACTAAGTTCCCTAAACCTCTAACTTTCTCTCTCTAGAACTCACCATTATCGTACTTTGTGTTATGGTTTGATGTGTATGTGAATCAATAATATCCAACAATTGGTATCAAGAGCCATGGTTAGATCATATCTTGCACATCTTTGGATTTCTAGTGGTTTTAGGTGGTTTTGAGTTTGAAAAGTTTAGTGGTTTTTGCATCATTTGGTTGATTTCTTGTGTTAAAGCTTGGATTTTGTTAGTACTTTTATGTTTAGAATCATCACAAGTGTTTAGGTTTTCATTTGGTAGCTTGAATCATCTTGGTTGGGTTGTTTTGGATTGAAAAGTGATGTTTATGTGGTTTTTCTTGCTAGCGACTTGATATCGGATCTCTTTCTTAGTAGCGACTTGCTTCACAATTTGTAGCGAGTTCTGATTTTGGAGCTAGCGACTTAGACCTAGCGATTAACGGTACAAGTAGTGGACTCTCCACTACGGGTAGCGACTTGGTTGGCGACTTGGTGTAGCGAGTTGCTCTTTGCGACTTGAAGTTTGCGACTTGAGTGGCAATTCTTTGCCAAAATTTTGCTAGCGACTTGAGGGTTAGCGAGTTACTACTTAGCGACTTGCATTTGTCTAGCGACTTGGGACTTTAGCGACTTGGGGTGTAGCGAATTAGGTGTTAGCGACTTGGTGCATTATCTTCTAGCGACTTGGGTGATTGTTTTCGGGTTTTCTCTTGATTTAGTAAAATCCGTGAAAGAATCTATTTCGGTTTAATCATAGAGTTATAAAATCCGTATAATCTGTTAACATGTCTACCAGCGTTCCTACTATCATCTCCATTTGGGATGTTCAAGCGGTGGTTGAGATACTTGTCCACCCATGCTTGAGAAGCCCGACTCGATTCTTGGGCTCAGCGAATCAGATTATCTTGCCTTGGAAGGAAAATGGTGTCAACATTCTCAAATCCATTGATGAAGGACCGTGTCGAGTTGAGACGACTAGAGATGTACTTGATACTGGCGAAGATGGAACTCACGATTTACGGAATGGGCCAGACCAAAGATGTATGATGAGCTTGATGATAAGGAGAAAAAAGAGATTCGATCTTGATATCGGGGCTAACATTGTTCTTCAAGGTCTTCCTAAAGACATCTACAAGGCGATCAATCACACAAGAAGCAAAGCGGTATGGGATAATGTCAAGATGCTTCTCGGGTTCGAATTAACTATGGAAGGAGAGAATCACAACTCTATGGCGAATTTGAACACTTCAAGATGAAACCAGATGAGAGTGTCTATGAGTACTATGTGAGATTTCATAAGTTGGTGAATGACATGAGGAACATCGAGAATGACTATGCCTAACATTAATTTGAACTCAAAATTTGTGAACAACATGAATCGAATGGCACAAGTTTGTCACTTCTGTGAAGCTCACTAAAGGATTGAAGAATACAAACTATGAGCAACTCTATGCCTTCCTCCTTGAATGAGAGACATGCTATGTTTGAAAAATTGGTTCTTAATCGGTTCAAAACCAACCGAGGAGAGACAAGCTCGTCTAATGACTCAACGCCTTCTATTCAAACATCGGAATCACAACCAAAGCTCACAAGTCATACCCATGGGAAATGGTAATCACAAACTATTTTGATCCTATGTTCAAACAAGGCGTCTTTGATGCAGCGTGGGTAATTTCATTAATCAACTAGCTCTTATGATTAGTCAAAACATGAATTCTCTCCCACAAACCAATAACAACCTCGAGCGACATCTAACCCACAATCAAGCTCTTGTTAAAGATGGGAGGATCGTGGTGCAACCAGTTCGGGAAAGACGGTATGATGATCGGGAAGAGGTGGGTGGTAGAGGTTATGTTGGTAATCGAATCGAGGAAGGAATGGTAATCAAGGTCAAGCTAAGCCGATCAAATGTTATAATTGTGGTGGTGAGGGACACATTGCAAGGCGCATCTCTCAAAGCCGAAATCTTGATTACCAGAGATAAGATCTTTGCTTGTGCAAGCTTCGGGATAATGGTGCTACTTTGGATGAAGAGGAATTGTTGTTTCTTCGAGGCAATGCCAAGACCTATGATGCGGATGTGGATGGCGGCCTATTCGGAGATAGGTCACAATCATCAGGCCTTTCAAGTGGTGATTGTGATGCATCGATTCGATGTGGATGATGGACCTACGCATCTTTATGGCTAGCATTTCTCCAATGGTTTCTCCCAAGGTCTCCTCTTCACCACAATGGCCCATCCAAAGACAACTCATCTCGAGGTACTAAAACTATCACGATGATCTTGATGTGCATAAGATGCATGACAAAGTACTATCAGAAACTTTGTATCAAATATTGAAAATATGGGTAATATCAATGTTGTCCCATATGATCAATATGTGAAACAAAGTGAAAGTGAATACCAAGTGATGCATCTCTAGATCAACAATGACTATATTTTTGATGAATACTTGCATGTGCCCTTGATGATTACGTTAATATCTGAATTAAATGCCTATAAAGAGCGTGTTGCTATTTATGAACAACGTGCTAAATTTGAGTTGACCACTTCGTGGCGAGGAAATGGATGACCAAGTCGTTGCAATTATTAGAAAAAGTAATTTTAGAAGAAGTATTAAAACAAGAGTTAAATTCCTTGCAAGAAAAACTTTCTAAAAGCGCTAAAAAAACAAGAACTTCAAGAAAATGTGAAAATGCTTAAGCAAGAATTTAATGCAAAGGAATCAAAAATCTTGAAAGATTTTTTCGAAAACTTTGAAAAACAAACTTGAAAACAAGTTGTACATACAAGGAAACACCATTGATTTGCTCACATGATCACTAAGCATAGAGTCTAGCGATAAGCATAGCATTCCCCTTGTTGAGGAACCAAATCCGGAGGTCATTAAAAGGGCTAGAAATGCTCATAAGGTTCTTTATGATGGCAATGAAATCCAAAACCTAGACAAAACCTAGTTGCGTTGAGTGCGAGGAAGATAAGAAATGATGAAATCACTAGGGAAAAGATGAACAAGAAATTAGATGATCCTAAATGTAGAGAAGAAAATAAAGATCACACCCCATGATTACAAGAAGGAAAAGCTGGATTTCCTTGAACATGTTTAAACCTCGGACATTGTTGACTCCCGAACAAGTTTTACGGAAAATGGATTTAGATAAGCTGAAAATATTGTTGTTGAAACAAACCCTCTCTTTGGAAAATGCCTAGAAGCGTATCCCCAATACACCAATGCATCTTGTTCCTAGAACAATTGCCACTAAAAGCAAGACCTTAATTAGCCAATATGTTATACTTCAACTATTTGTTTTTTGAGAAAACTTGCAAGAAAAGGATCACACCCATGGTATTACGGAAGGAGAAAGAGGTTTTGAGCAAATGAAAGAATGTTATTTAACTGAGGTCATGCCTTTCTTTAAACTTCTAAAAGATCACTTTGAGAGTCTTAAAAGGGGATAGAAACCGATATTAAGGGAATGGAAAAGGAATTTGATGCAATGATAGTTGAAGTTAGTGACTATGAGCGAGCACTAAAATATAATGAGATTGAGAGGAAGAACTTGCTTACACTAAATGAGAACTCGATTTCAAATGTATTACTCAAGATGTGTTTTTCACTTGCTACAAATTGTTCCATTAATGCTTCCAAATTTCATGAATTATCGGTTGCTCGAAAGTCTCCCATGATCGTGTCATTGAGCTTGAAAAACTAATTCGAACTAAACGAGAAAATTGAGCTGGATGATCACGACAATTTGGTTAAACATTTTTCTAAACTGGAAGTTGAGCATTTTAATTTACAACTAAAATATCAACATCTTAAAGAAAATGTCAAAACTTCAAATATCAAGACATCCTCGGATGCTCGAGTTTGATGGCAGTTTTCAAATTAACAAGCGTGATGAAGCGATTTTCAAGCTCAGTGCAACCGATCGGAAAGTTGAAAGCCCAAATCTCTCAATTAAAGGGTCAAACGAACAATATGACAGCTCCCAAATGCCTCCTCCTTTAGATTCTCGAATTCTCAAACTTTTCATCTTCAAAACTTAGTTGATGCCTTACAAAAGGAAAACAAGAGTTTTCTAGAAGAAAATGAAAAAGTTAAACGACATTTTAAAGAGTTATATATTTCAATAAAAGTCACATTGACCCAAGAAAAATAACGTCTTTACAAAAGGAAATTGAGAATCGAGAAGTCGGGAAATGGGAAACGCCACTTGTTTTCAATAAGAATGTTGTCTCAAAGTCACCCTTAGATTGCAAATACACTGTGATTAAATATATTCCTCCTCATCTTAGGAATAATGAACATGCTTTTCATGAATATTGTGCTCACCTTAAGGATAGTCTAGAATGTCTTGAGATTGTGAAGAGGATTTCATTAACAAACCTCTTGATAGTGAAATTAGGTTTGCTTGCCTCGAGGCCAAAGCGATCTCAAGAGTTGCTAGAATGTGTAATTGCAACATGTCCCAAATCCTTAACCTTAGGTGCAAAAGCAAAGGCTGTGATGCCTTGTTCTATGCCTAGTTCCAGCTTGAGGGAAATCCGTTCTATGCCTAGTCTTAAGAAAGGAAACACTAATGTGCCTCTAGTACCGGATCCTTGCACATCAAGTTGAGAATGCAAAACTAGATCAACCAACTAATGTTTCCATTCCCTCTACAGAGTAATCTGACATTAAAAGCAGTGTCAAAGTCTCAAGACAATACAAGGAATGATAGGACCTTGCAAGCTAAGAATGTGCATTGGAAGAGAGTAGAAGACCAATCTAGGAACTTTAAGCTTGAGTTGAATAAAACGAATCGTGTTGATTCTTTTATTAGCCTTAGGCGTCATCGTAATTAATTGAATTACGATACTATTTGCAAACCTTGTAATGATGTGCAGCTTGAATTCATTTGCTAATCATGAATGTGGTGTGAATGCTTTGTCTAATGCTATCAAATGCCCAATTAAAATTGTTAATGCTAATAATCGTGCAAAGAAGGCAAAAGGCAAAACGAAAGATTGTTAGAAAGCGATTGGAAACCCAGGGAAGAACTTTTATAAAGATAGGTTATTATTGGATACCTTTTGGCCATAAGAATAATCGGTTTTGCTCTCAAACTACTAAGATTATGCCCACTAGAAAATGGATGCCTCTTGGTAGAACTATTCCCTTAAGAAGTGAACATACTTTGAATAGGTCAAATCTGATACGACACCAAGCATTGCATCTATTCCCAATGATTCCATTGCTTCTACGATATGGATGTTTCTTTTACGATGTGGTGTTCCATTCATTACTAACCAAGTGGAACCCATTCTTGCATGGGGATCCCAATTATCCGATTATCCATTCTTGTGCGTGTTCAACTGCAGATCATTCAAATCGTTCGTGGTACACGGACTCGGTACATTTCAGCATATATGGGAGAGACGGCGGCTCATGAACTTCGTGAGCAAATTCATCGGGACAGTTAGATTCAGTAATGATCATTTCGGTGCAATTATGGGTTATGGTGATTATGTTGTTGGTGATAGTGTTATCTCTAGAGTATACTATGTGGAAGATCTTGGTCATAATCTCGCTCTCTTCTCGGTCAATTTCGTGACTCTGATCTAGAAGTAGCCGAAAACATACTTGTTTTGTTAGAGAACTTGATGGTAAGGAACTTTTAAGAGGAACTCGTGGTTCAAATCTTTACACCATCTCTATAGAAGATATGATGAAGTCTTCTCCAATTTGCTTGTTGTCAAAGGCTTCAAAACAAAGTCATGGTTATGGCATCGACGTCTCAATCACTTGAACTTGGCACCATCAATGATCTCTAGAAAGGACTTAGTTGTAGGTTTACCTAGACTAAAGTATGAAAAGGATCATCTTTGTTCACATGTCAATTGGGAAAAAGCAAGAAGTATGCCCACAAACCCAAACCTACTAACTCACATCGAAGTTCTTCATACAATTCATATGGATTTATGTGGACCAATGAGAGTGCTGAGAATATCTTTGGGAAGAAATATGTGTTAGTTATAGTTGATGATTACTCTAGATTCACCTGGTCAAGTTCTTAAGGACAAAGGATGAAACTCACGATATCATCATCAAACTCATCAAGCATTGCGAGTTCGACTTAACAAAACCGTCGTAATTATCCGACAGACAATGGAACGAGTTTGTTAACAAACAACTTAGTGAATTTTATGAAAGCATTGGAATCACCATCAAAGAAGTGTTCCACGAACTCCTCAACGAGCGGTGTAGTTGAAAGGAAATCGAACTCTTGTAGAAGCCGCTAGAACAATCTTGATTTACTCAAAGTTCCAATGTTTCTCTGGGCTAAGCTATTGCCACTGCATGCTACACACAAAATCGTTCCACGATTCACTGCTTGTTCATGGAAAGACACCATATGAACTTGTCCACAAGAAAACCTAATCTCTTTCCTTCGTGTGTTTGGAGCATTGTGCTATCCAACTAATGAGGGTCAAGACTTAGGCAAACTTAGAGCTAAAGGACATTGGAGTATTTGTCGGGTATGCACCAAACAAAAAGGGATACGAATCTACAACAAAAGAACAAACATCATGGAAACAATTCACGTTACGTTTGATGGTGACGACGGTCAAACGGCTCTGAACAATTCAGTTCGGACCCGCACTTCAAAATCATCCCAATTGGTTCATCCCTTGTTCCAAACTCTTCTCAAGAAACTCCATATGTACCTCCATCGAAGATGATTTAAAGAAATTGTTTGATCCTATGTTTGATGAACTTTATGATCCGTACTAATGAGGTGTTGATCCCTACACAGAGGTACGCTCATATTCCGTGAATGAAGTCAATCCCGGTCTCAATATCTTTAAGTCGAAGTGCCTTCGCTGATCCTTGTCTCATCAACAAATCATCATTCTTCAAATGTACATCATGGAACTGTTTCGCATCAATGATGAAGTTAATCCCTTTGCTAATTGAAGATGCTCCATTTGAAAACATATTTGCTCACTGAATCTTCATCGAGAACCATCTTCTTGAGGAGACATCGACTACTTTGCTACGGTCCCTCAACAACTACCACATGAACACCTCGGAAAATGGACTCACGATCATCCATTAGACAACATCATTGGAAATCCCTCTCGTCCCATATATCACACACGAAACAACTTGCAACCGATGCCTTATGGTGCTTCTTCAACTCCGTACTCTCTAAGATCGAACCAAAAGATGTTAAAACCGCCATGAATGAAGATAGTTGGTTCAATGCTATGCAAGATGAAATTCATGAGTTCGATCGACTAGATGGATGGGAATTAGTACCGCCTCGATTGTGCTATGATTATTGCTCTAAAATGGATCTTCAAAGTGAAACTTGATGAGCATGGTGATGTGTTGAAGAACAAGGCTCGATTAGTTGCTAAAGGATACCGTCAAGAGGAGAGGTATAGACTTTGAAGAATCTTTTGCTCCGTTGCTCGAATCGAGGCAATTAGAATCTTTTGGCTAATGCTGCAAGTAAGAACATGGTAGTCTATCAAATGGACGTAAAGACGGCATTCTGACGGAGATCTTAAAGAAGTCGTCTCGTCACCAACTGAAGGATTTGTAAATCAAGAGCATCCTACTCACGTTTATCGTTTGAAGAAGGCCTTTATGGTTTAAAGCAAGCTCCAAGGGCATGGTATGATACGTTGTCAAAGTTTCTTCTATCAACCGGATTTAGCAAAGGAGCAGATTGATCCAACATTGTTCACCGTGAAGTGCAAACATTTAACTCATGTTCAAATTTATGTTGATGATATTATTTTTGCCTCGTGACCCAATGGAATGTGATCATTTTCTAATGAAATGAGTTCAAAATTTCAAATGTCAATGATGGGACAAATGTCATTTTCTTGGGATTACAAATTTCACAAAGTCCTGAGGCATTTTCATAAATCAATCTAAATATGCAACCGAGATCTTAAAGAAATTTGGATTTGATTCAAGTGACCTTGACACTCCATGATTGATCGAACCAAACTAGATGAGGACCACTCGGGGATCATGATTGACCAAACAAAATATCGTAGTATGATTGGATCCACGATGTACCTCACGGCTAGTAGACCCGGACATCTTGTTATTTGTTTGCATGTGCTAGATACCGGCTAAGCCTACTAAAAGCACCTTGAAGCGGTTAAGCGGGTCTTTCGGTATCTCCAAGGAACCATCAATATGGGACTTTGGTACCGAAGGACACCGGTATGTCACTAACGACCTATCATGAGATCGATCATGCAGGATGTCAAGATACTCGTCGAAGTACATGTCCCGAGGTGCTCGATTTTGGGTGATAAGCTTGTGAGGGTCTTCAAAGAAGCAAATGAGTACTTCTATTTCCTCTACAGATTTGAATACATAGCCATGTCATCTTGTTGTGCTCAAGTCTTATGGATGAGATCTCAATTATCGACTATGGCTTTGAATTCAACAAAATCCCTCTGTCTTTGTGATAATAAAAGTGCTATTGCTCTCTCATGCACAACGTTCAACACTCAAGAGCAAAGCATATCGACATTCGACATCATTTCATCGGGGAACAAGTGGAAAAAGGTGTGGTGGAACTCTATTTTGTGAGATCCGAATATCGGTTAGCGACATCTTCACCAAAGCTCTTCCAAGAGAACGTTTTGAGTTTATTCTTCCACGTCTTGGCATGAAAAGTCTTCAACCGAAACACTCAAAGCGTCTTGAGGGAGGAAGACGAGGAGTAAAGGTCTATCTTCATCTATCTCTTGTATATATCTATTCAAAAATCAAAATACAAAATTATAAAACTTTCAAAACCATAAAAATCGAAAAATTCAAAAATCTTCAAAAATATTGTCATTTTGTCATGCGTTTCTCGGTTCGATAATATCTGGTCTTTGTGATGTCATTCAAAGAATGACACGGGACTTTAGATGTTGTTCGAATGTTAAAAAAAAAATCAAAAATATCAAAAAATATTTTTGGGAGAAAGAGAAACAATGGTTTATTGTCATTTCGGTGATAACCGCTTTTTCAAAAGAAAAACGAGCCATACTTTATCATGTTTTCAAAATTCCATGCTCGATTCTTTAAACATTTATCTGAAAAAATAACTGCTTTGAAAAATAACTTCGGTCTCTATTTTTGATAATCATCTGGACTTATTTGTCAAAATATCAATCTCTCAATCAACAACCTATGTCATTGATTGAGGGAGAATGATTTCAATTAAATTAAAAGTTATTTGGCATTAAATTGTTTTCAAAAGATATTCATGCATGTTTTATCAATGGAGTTTAAAGTCTTAAAATCCGATCATTATCAGTTAAAGCGCTTTCATAATCAAGTCACAATTCTCCTTAAAAGCTTTCAAAATCAATTTAAATCTATAAGAGATCACAAATCTCAAATGATTTGATAATTGTGATCGGGGAGAATGTGTGATTTAAATTGGATTTAACTGATAATTGGTAAATGGTTTTATAAGGATGTACAAGCTCTCCTTCCCACATGTGACAAACGATTTCAAATTTTCCATGCACATGTTGAGGGGAGCATCTATCTTAAACCTATGATTTGAAACGTGATAACTTATCTCAAGGTGCGGGTTCCCTCTAGTATGTGCAAAACTCTTTTCAAATCTCGAGGCACATATTGAGGGGGAGCAAAATCATGAAAACCTCATCCTTCCCAAAATGCTTTATCTACTTGATTCGATTAGGGAAGTGATGTTGATATTTTTAAAATGGTAATCAAAGAAGTTAATTCTTTCTCTTGCCTCCGTGTGGAAAACTATTTCAAATACTTGATTCACATGTTGAGGGGAGTTCTTCTTCTAAAAAATATCAAAACAATTCGGTACAAAATGCTTTGATAAAATATCATAAGTATCCGGATTGATTTTCAAATGGTTTTCAATTGGTTCCTATGGCGATGAACAATACCAAAAAGACCGACCAACTTTACATTATGTATGGTGATATAAGGACGATAAGGTTAGGTATATATTCCCATGATCCGCCGAGCAGGAGGGATCTACCAGGACTATCCACTAGTTAGTGTAGAGTTCTTAGGTATGATGATAAAAGGAGAAAAATGAAATATGGGAAGAGTGCTTGGACTAAGGCGAGCTGAGTCTAATCTGGAATAAACCCAACAAGGTTCTTGCTATGAAGTCTCGGTAAGCACTGAAGGGGATGAAGAATTAAAAAGAATTGAATGAGAAAAGGGTGAAAACAAACAGCCCTCCATTTATTCAACCTTAGGGCATAAACCGGGTTCAATTCATATGCTACTGATGGTAACATCGGTATTGAATATAAGACGTCATGGACCCGATGGCCTATGCACTTCAACTTTCCAAACTACTCAAGTTCCTCTTAAAAGGACTTGTTTCATTCTCACGGGGGAACCGACATTATCTATCGACTTTCTCTTAGAGATTGTTGATATTGAAGAAGGAGACCCTCTCCTAGTCTCCATATAGGATCCAAATATGCACAAATTGAGTCTAGTGCCACGAGATCATCAATAAATCTCATTAGGACACTTTCAATGAAGACTCTCTTTCACACAATGTGGAAAGAGAGATTATATCATGAGTCCTACGCATTATCCTTGTGGTATTGCCGAGAACATCTGATGTGTTTTATTCAATGTGAAGATGGAAAGCCTTCGAGCCAACATCTAACAAGCTCTGGTAGGTGGCATGTGAGATCTATTATATAGATCAACCATGTGACAATGAGAACGAAACAATGGGGCGATTCAATCTTTTGAATCAATCACGGTTCGAGTTATGGATTGGCGGATACCTTTGAAAAACCGGTCTTTGTGCTTTAAAACTCTTTTCATTAGCACGTCGTATCTGTACTAATTTTCAAATCAAAAGGTGTTTTATGATTGATAATTGATTTTCATTAAAACCTTCGTTATATTGCAAAACAATTTCTATTGAGCAATACGCATTGTTTTTCAAATCTCTTTTCATCAATCGCTGGACGTAAATTATTTGGTTCACTCACTCCGTGTTGTCTTCTTTGAGACGTTCGGTTTGAAACGGCTAGAAGCATTTGCGAAACCCATCGAAATTCTTCGAATTATACGATCCGACGTGCGACTTGTCGATCAGCGAGGAACCGTGGGCCGTAGTGTACCTCAATTCATCGAAAGTGATCAAAGACACTTTCGATGGCTTTATTGCTAAGCTGTCTTATCACGGTACACCCGGTTCTGGTGATCGAATGAAGCGGTCAATCCATAGCCGCATGCTCACCTAACACATTCATCTCAAAAGAAATCATGATAAGTGCATCAATGACTCGATATATTTCACTCCATGCTTTCGCTTCTGTGCGCCAATATCATGAATCAACGAATGCTTCCGCTCTCGATGAGAATATATCATGATCCGAATGTGAGCATGTCGGTCCGAATGTCACAACATCACATAATACCAACACCACAATGGATGTTTCGAGAGATTTTCTATTAGTGATGATCTCAAAAGGCGGCTCAACATTATTATCACGTGGATCGTAAAGACCTCCACTTGGATTAACCAAACATGCAATGAGTGGAATCAATGACTACGAAGCCGGAGCAAAGTACTACATCAAGAATGCAAGATCAATTGTTAATGTAATATCGATTGTATTCAATGTCATTTTAGTATATGTTTGAGGTGACCTCCTTAGGGGAGATTGTTAGGAATTAGAAATTCCGGTATTAAAGAGTCGGTCACCTCAAGTATATGTAATCGTTAGAATGCTCGTGAGTAGTAGTTATATTTAGGTTAGTAGTATTTTGTTTAGTAACATTGGAGGACGGACGGTCTTTACCCATGTATGCCCGATCCACGGACCCGTTGTGTGGCGATTTATGTAAGACTATAAATACTCTACCTCCCAAGGTAGAGAGTTGAGCTCATAATAATAGTTTTTCTTCTCTCACTAAGTTCCCTAAACCTCTAACTTTCTCTCTAGAACTTCCCATTATCGCCCTACTTTGTGTTATGGTTTGATGTGTATGTGAAATCAATATCCAACAAGCTACGGTTGGGAATCATGCACCAAGGCCTATCCCTCAGTGTCTTCCCGAAGATGCCAAGACAAAGAAGAACCTTGACTTGGTCCTTCCCACGCTTCCCACTATGTCCTTAGCTTCCTCACAAGTCAGAGATAGTGGGGATGAAGCTAGCGTTACCACAAATCGGGAGCGCTTCCATGATCTCTAAAGCGTGTGTTAACACTCTCCAAGCTATTTTCATCACCTATAAATAGGTTGGACGAGTCATTTCAATTGTATGTTCACTCAACCACGGTATTTTCACATACATCATATTACCTAGCGCATATCATATACTTACTCTCATGGGAGGTGGTTTTGCGGGGCCCAACCCTGCGCTAATCACTCGAAGTGTCTATTACTTCTTATTGCGATGGCTACAAGTTTGACGCAAGCATATCACCCTCATACCCTTCGATCACCATCGAGGCACGGTCATCGATTCATTGTACAATCGATTAGGCATGCCATCCGGGGACCCGCTACTATTGGTCTCGTTATTCCAAACTTACGCCCAGTCAATCACTCTCACTAATTTTACGGCATGAATCAAGGAAGAGAAGATACACCCCCTCCGGGTTTCTCGACCTTAACACCAATCCTAGTCAATGATCCTAATAACCTTCCTAATATAACCGCACCAACTTTTACCACACGGTCTCACCTCATAACTCCCAACAACCATGCTTCAACCTCGGCTAACCCTGAACCGGTAATTAGCCCAACGTTTGTCGAAGCTAACATCGAAGCCTTATAATCTTTATTGAGGGTTCGAAGAAGACAAGCTAGGAATGTAGAGATGCGTAGGGAGTTAGAATACTCAAGCAACGAGTATGACGAAGAGTTGGAAATGGAGACTAGGCCCTTGGCTCATGGGGCTACCACGGTCCTAAGGATAGGGTCTCCAGAAGTCGAAGGCCTAGTGGAAGGTGGGTTGGTTTGAAGGCGTTCCGGAGAGGGGCTCCAGAAGCTAGGGAAGGTACGATGAAGAGCTCAATGGAAGGAGTCACCAGGATGCTACGAAGGTTAATTTACCACCACTTTTGGCAGCTCATCTAGGAAGAACTGGGCGGGGGTTCAAGGTTCGATCCTCTCATGCCGGCGTAGAAGGCAATCCATATCAAATGAATGGGGGAGGAAATCTTCCTCCTCATGGTATGTACCCTCCTTTTCACCGGGCTCAATCTTACCCTCAAGGGGTTTATCCCCACCTAATGGGCGGGTTAGTAACCAGTTTTACTCAACCATATGGAAGTATGCCCTACGGGCAACCTATGGTATATCCTTCGTACCACCTAGGAAGTCACCGCGCTTATATGCCTCCGCTACCCTCAATATGTTAACCAAAACCTGTTGGAATACCTCCAAATCATAACCCGTATAATGCCCCTACCTACATGCCACTTTATAATCGCCTTTATTCGAGCCCATGGGCTCCACAACACCTTCGTAGGTGGATAAAAGACTACCCTTAAAATGCCGCCGCATATTGGTACCTCGATGGAAAGGGATCAGGATAACTTTTACACTTGTTCGAAGGGGCTATTAGAATGCGTATTGGGTTATGCCTGTTGCTTGTCACATGTTTTCATACAACCTCACTGAGACTCGCCAGTATATGGTGGAACGGCAAAAACCGGTAGCATTGTGAATTTGATGATCTCAAGGCCAAGTTCGGATCACATTTTCACCAACAACGTAAAAGTTTACAAGAACCACCTAACAATACACAACATCAAGCGAGGGAAAATGAGAGCACCGAGCTTTCATCACCGTCTACACCGATGACGTTACTTTGAGTATAATGGGCTTGCATGAGGACGGCGGCATCTCGGGTTTCGTGCATGGCCCTGAAACGTAAGTTTGGTTGAATTCCTCTCTCGATCTCCACCGCAACCTATAAGGGTTTGGTGGAAAAGGCTTACACACGGATGAAGCAAAGAAGTGTCTACCAATGGGGCTCCGCTTGAAAATAAATAAAGTCACAACAAAGCCACGCAAGCATCCTTGCGTGGGAGGGTCGAAGAACAAACACAAAGTAGGGACAGGTTTACACCATACCACAAAAACATCAACCATGGGCTCTTGGCTAATCATCCCGAATCTCCAAGAGAGATACTTGCTACGGAAAGGCGAAGGCCTTTGATCCTCCTCCTCAGCTTAGCAAACAGATGGGAGCCCGGAGATACTTCCAAATTCTGCTACTTCCATGACGATTCGGACACGACACCAACAACTGCAGAGAGAGCTCAAGAAACAGATAGAAGAGGTCGAAGTCCGCCAATCTGGGACACTTGGTGAAGGGTATAAAGAAAGGTAAAGACAAGATCTCCGCCACCACACGGTTGGGGAAGGATACCACACACAGGAAGCACCCATCCTCATGGTATACAAGGATGACTCGTTCGAAAAGGAAAGAAATGGAGGAAGTTTTGTGCGGAGTAAGAGATGTAACTTTTCCTTCACTCACGCGGGAAAGTTCTTTCAAATGACCCCGTGGTCATCAAGGTCTTGATCTCCAACAGAGAAGTAAACAGGGCCTACCTTGACCGCGGTAGCTCTGCGAAGTTATCTACAAAGCTGTTTACTAAGCTCAAACCTTCGATAAGGTCGAGAGAGTATATTCGAAGGTAACCTTAGTGGGATTCTTAGGGAACACTCATGGCCCTTGGGAGAAGTCCCCTAGAGGTTACGATTTGAGAAGGGAGGCTAAAAGGGCCAGAAACTCGGTTTTCACGATCGTAGGTCGAATCTCCTACAACCTATTGATAGGGAGAAGCAAATGCGAGAAGATGGGCATCGTTGTCTCAACTATACATGCCGCGATCAAATTCCAAACACCAAGCATTGGAGCAGTTTTCTCAGGTCATAAGGTGAAGGAGCCTCAGGAAGTAGGTAAAAGGATTAATGAGGTTTTGGAAGAGCCTCAAGGATGTCCTTAGTTGTCTTGGCGAAGAAGCGCATTGTGGTAAATGGTCTCTACCGCAGTCGGGAGAGGTAGTGATGGGAAAGCAACTCCCAACCTCCTTTAAAGCGAGTGGAAAAGGTACTACTACTTGCTGAGGGCGTCTTCGCATGGACCTACTCGACATGACGGGGTTCCTAGAACTTCGCATCATAGACGGAAAGCCCTTCCGACTGAGCACAAGCTCAATGAGTTCAAACATATTGAACCCATCAAACAAAAGCGTCGCCAAGCCCTTGGCTCTCGAAAGAAATGCTGCCGCATGCAAAAAGTGGACGAACTTGTAACAGGCATACTCAGAGAGGTGAAGTACCAAACTTGGGTGGCCAATCCGGTGATGGTCAAAAATCATGATGGAGGATGGCTGAATGTCCGTGGACTTCACTGAGACATTAACAAAGCTTGCCCGAAGGATCAGAAGGGCTGCTACCTCCGCGGAAATTGATTGGAAGGTGGAATCCTTGTAAGGGTTTGGATGAAGTGTTTCCTAGGCGCTTATAAGGGTTACCATCAGGATACAAATGGCGGAAGAGGACGAAGAGAAGACCTTTTACGGAAAAGGTGTTTATTGTTACAAAAGATGCCTTTTGGTTTGAAGAATGCGAGTGTCACCTACCAACGTTTAGTGGACAAAGCCTTCCACAAGAGATAGGTAGGAATCTGGGCGACGTAGATGATATGGTCATTAAGAGCATATCGGAGGAAGATATGCTCTCCGACATCAAGGAAACCTTCGACCGCCTTCGCCATCAACAAGAAGTTAAATCCCAAGAAATGCTCCTTCGGTGTGGAAGAAGGACAATTCTTGGGGAATCTGATCACCAAGCAAGGTATTAAGGCCAATCCTTGAAGGTTAAGGCCATCGCAGATTTGCACCTAAGTCCCTAAAGGAAGTGCAAAGTCTGAATGGAAAGCTAGCGACCTCGGTGATTCTTGTCGAAGGGTGCGAGCAATCTTTAGTTCTTCAAAACACTCAAAGGATGCATAGACAAAAGAGCGTTCCAATGGAGCATGGGCTTGAGGCGACCTTCCAAAAGCTAAAGGATTTCATGGCTATTCTACCTACACTTACAAACCCAATCAAAGGCTAAGTGTTGTTCATGTATATCGCACCCTCAAAGCATCCATGTATGTTTATTGCGAAAGGGAGAAGAAGCAAATCCCTATCTACTGCGTTAGCGGTTCTGAGGGTCGAGCTAAATTATCCAAAGTTGAGAAGCTAATTTTGGCTTTGGTCCATGCCACGAGGCATAAATACTTCCAAGCTCACCCCATAACTATACTTACGACAAACCCATTAAGCGAGATACTTCGGCCAGAAGAAATATGGAAGGATAGCTAAATGGGCTATTGAGCTAGGAGAGCACCTGAAATTGAATACAAGGCTAGAAACTCGATCAAAGGGCAAATATTGGCAAACTTGCGTAAAACACCCCGAACCAAAACATGGCACAACGGTTCTTTGAAAGAAACTTGATAAAGTGGTGAAGGGTGGAAGCTTTATCTTGACAGACCTCCGACTCAAAAGCGGTTCACGTGCATGTCTCATGCTCGTTGATCCCAATGGGAAAGAGTATACTTATGCAATCCGTTTTGAATTGGCCACGAACAATGAAGCGAAGTCTGAAGCCTTGTTAGCACTCCGTTGGCCAAAGACATGGAAGTAGAAGACTTAGATATTTTCGTTGACTCCCAACTAGTGGCCAACCAGGATAAAAGGCTCCTCTGAGGCAAGACAACACGTGATCAAACAATACGGATAAGGCCAAAGAAATGCTCGAAGGGTTCGCATCCTACAACATAGAGCATGTTCGGAGAAATCAAAACAAGAAGGCGGATGCACTTAGCAAAGTGGCATCAATGGCATTTGCTCATTTAACTAAGGAAGTTCTAGTCAGTGTTGGCGAGATAGGTCCATCGTCCAGAAAGGAGGTGTCGATGTTATACTGGGAGGAATACCTCAATTGGATGACTCCAATTAGAGAATATCTAATAAGTGGTATCTTAGGAAGATCAAAAGTTAGCTCGAAGGTTGGCATCAAAGCACCGATGCGAATCATAGGAAATTACTTATACATAAGATCTTTTCGTCCCCATGGCCGTTGTGTAGGACCAAGGCAAGCCGCCAACATCATTCAAGAAGTACATGAAGGATCCATGGACTTCACGAGGACCTCGCTTCGTTGTCTCCAAAGTCATGAGGATAGGATATTCTGCGGCCGATGCATGCGGGGCTGTCGACATCATTGAAGTGTGAAACTGTCAAGTCCACTCAAGAGTCCCAAGGCTACAAAGCAAGATATGACTTCCAAGCGCATCCGCATGGCCCTTGACCAATGGGGATAGATATTGTAGGCCCTACTTCGGTTGCTCCGGGAGGAGTAAAGTTCTTGGTCGTAGCCATCGATTACTTCACTAAATGGGTGGAAGCAAAGCCTTTGGCATCCATTACAGGAAGGCACATGGAAAAATTTGTGTGGGAGCATATTATCTGTTAGTTCGGAGTACCTCACATCATCATTTCAGATAATGGGAAGCAATTCCCCGAAGGGGTATGTTGAAAACTAGCAGACCTTGATAGATCTTGAGCTTCGTAGATCGTTAGTATTGCTTGTGTAATCTCAAACAAACTAAAAGAAAATCTCTACAACTTGGATTCTTTAGCGAATATAAACACAAGTATAAAACACGAGATAACTAAGAACTCTTTGATCCTCTATGGATCGTTATATTAATAATTTGTAAACGCCTAATACATAATTCATTCTATTGTGTTCCTTTTATAGACAAAGAACCCTAACTTCTTCTCTAAGAAACGTAAAACTCAATAAGATATACACAATCACTTCCTAATAAAGCTCATGCATATCCTAACTAACTATAGAAAATACGGAATAACTATATCCTGAGAAAAAACTAATAAATATTTAACTTCAAGTAGAACTATCTTCTTGTAGAATCCATACACTTCGTAATCCATTCATAATTTCAACATAATTAGTGCCACATAATTCCCAACAATCCTCCCCAAAATGGAATTTGACTTGGTTAAGTTCCGCTTTTGATAGATCTTTAACCTTGCAGCACTAGAGGATTGTAGTCAAACATTATCAACAAAGAATCAAAACAAAATCATCTCTTTGATGAAGAAACTCAAACTCCGGATCTTTGCGACAACAAATGACAACATGTACATCAAAACATATTAGTTTCATACTATTCTCATCACATCCGTGTGTGTTAACTCTGTGAGAGGTGAATCATTGAAAATAATGGATTTGATGTCTCTCAATAGCCATCACTACTCACTGGAGTAGCCAAATGTTTAAGTTCGTAAACTATGGTACACTGATAACCATCTGATTTATTAGAAAATCGACAAACATGAACGGATTTGAAATGTCTTTGCACTGTAGCCGTTTGCTCGGGACTAGTCAATTCTTAGTATTGGTGAACGATTACCAAATATGGTATTCCACGCCTTTACCACAAGCCATATACATGTGGGCTAGTCAATTCTTGATTCCAAAAGGAATAAACCATGGTGAATTGATGACCATACAACACTCAACAATTAAGCATGGGTGGTTGCAAACCTTATGATTTTGAGCAAACCATTACAGTATCAACAGATTTGATGTCTTTACCAAAGTACACTTTGGACTAGCAAATCTTTGATATACACAAGGTATATCCGGTGAGTTAATAACCCGCAATACTATACAACAAACACCCAAATAAAGTTAGTTAAACAAAAATATAGTTTTTTTTTAAACTAAGAAATAAACAAATAAACAAAAATTACAAACCATACAAAGTACCATAATCAAGATGAACCTCTATGTTCCATAAGCTGATTCTTAATAACACCAACACATTGTTCGATACAAATTATCATTGCCAACAGGATCCGGGAGGAACTTCCAACTTCCGGATAAGCATGCTTTCCATAAGCTTCATGGATAATGGATAAGTTCTTCGACAAACATACTGACGATAATACCACCCTTTGTCTCAACCACATGCACAGGCGAGGATAAAATCTCCAAGCGTAACCTTCCGCCAAGTGGGGTTCATTCAAATAAAGTATCCTTTACCATTGGGAGATATTGAATCAAACAAAACAAGAAGATCACCCAATAAATATAACCCGAACCCTTTGGTGCATTAGATTGATAATACTTATTGACAAGGTTATACAACGTAACCAAATCGCCTTCATCCACGAGATGCAAGATCTCCTTCAAAAGTTAAATTGCATGGTGGTTTGATCCAAACGGTGAATGATATTAAGCTCATCATCGACAATGACCAATTAACCAAAACATCATAAGACCCTCAGAAAATCGTGAGCAGATCCTTCTTGGATAAACGATGACTCAGCCGCCTTTAAATCCACATGATTATCCTTGTGAGATGTCTCAACCTTAAAATGCTTACGAGATGATGAATCCGGTGATCTCACGATTTCCTTAAAGAAGAGAACTTTCGCTTAGCCATCCCTTCTTCTTCCTCCTACCAGAAGATATATGTCCGAAGATGGAATATCTTCGATACCTTCACCTGTTACCATCGTAAACATTACCAAGTATTTCATTCATTACTGCCGTGCACCTTTCTTGCTCTGTAGATTTGACAATAGTTGTTTCAAAACGTTAACGATTATCTCCATACGTATCAACGGCATTCACAAATGAAGTTGAAAGCCGGCACATTAGGTGTTTCGTGAAACCCGTAGAAGGTTCAGCCAGCAAGCTTGAGAATAAACTTTGTCGGTTGAACTAGGAACTTCGATGAGTTACCACTGCGAGTAAATAGAAGGTTGGCAGAAGAAACCACGGAAGGTGAAGGAATAGCTTCAGTAGTGGCTTGAAGGAACCAGAGACATCAACTTTGATGGAATATCATCAAAATTATCCACAATCTCAACAAATTTAGGTCTTTTGGCCCGTGAGCATTTATAGTTCCAAAATCCTTTTCAAATTTGAAGAATGTTTTGAAGAAGATGAAGAAAACTTCATGATATAATGATATTTGCGAATCGAGCGAGATCGTGCAAAGCCATGACTTGCTTCATTGTTAAACTGAGTTAAACACCGAAGAACTCGATTTTCACTACCATTCTCATTTTGCTTTCTTCCAGAGCAGGTTAGTGGTCTCTCTCTCTTAGCCTTGTTCTTCGAGCAATTATAGCTTTTTTCTTAGCGGAGTTTCTTACGCCTTTCTTTGTTGTCCACGAGCCACCATTTGAGCTACAAAATTTTCACTATCAAAATCGCGCCTAAAATACTCGAGCAAGTGAAGGATTAGAAATAGCTTGCCGAGTATAGACATCCCAAATGTTCGACCGAGCATCCGAGTAGCCATTGCATCCAATTCTTTTCGCCTCTCTGTGGCAATTTAGAAATAGACTCGACTTCAATATGTTGAGCCAATTCAGACTTTTCTTCAAATTTGCACATTCATCTAACATCCTCTCTTGTGCTAACCTTTCTGCTCAATCGACGGTCTGGGACCGAGCTCGGTGTCAACAATCCTCCTGTCTCTTTATCGAGAGATCCAACAACAACATCGTTGAAGGAGTATCACTAAAAGGTACTTGAGAAGATTCATCAGATGTGTGAAGAAACATGTTGAGATAAATCTTCAACGGTGTTGAAAATACATCTACTGGATTCAAATTAAAATTCCTTCCAGAAAAACTTGAAGTATCGCTGAAAGGTATAGAAGCAAGGTTGATATAGCACATTTGAAGCTTGACCACCAAGCACAAATGTCCATCAAAGAGTATCGGCAACAACATGTTCTTCAAGGATTGAAATATTTTCACTTTGCAATGTATCCTTATACGCGATTGCTTTCTCCTCCGCTTAGTAAACAAAATTGGCTCCTTTTTGCATGCAGATGTACCAACCTTTGGAGTAGAAACATTAGATTCTTGAGCCACATTAGCCAATATATCAAGTGACTTAAATCGAGCATCCACATCTTCCTCATCAAGAAACATCCAATCTCCTTTTTCTTCTCTAACCCGTTGTACTTCCAAATCATTAACCTTTCTTTGCAATTCTACAATCTCACCACCAAGCTTAGATTTAGTCTGCAAGCTCCTTCTTGAGATCAAGAACCTCGATACATACACGTTCACTAGAGCATACAAAGATGTAAGTGTAATAGGGTCCTGGCTCCACCAGATTGTTTGCAGTGGTAATGGGAGCATCATCGGCCTTCGGAAGAAATATCAACATGCTCAAAGAATGGAACATGATCATCAACCGAATCTCTAACAGGACTAGGAGTAGGCAGCCTATTAAACTCAGTCTCAACCTCATCATGAGGAACTGTGTGTAGGTGGTGGACTAGATCTAGGTGAAGAGTGGATAAAGGTTGTTCAGAGTAACAAGATGTGCTTCGCCAGAGACCTTCATCTATTGTCATTGATGGATTCCCATCAGGCAGCAACGATAGTAGAAGGTGGAGAACCAACAACATTCCCCTCATCAGCAGATTCATTGCCTTGAGGCAACATAGCCGCTAGAAAATGATGATGCCCTCATACTTAGTTCTCATTGAAGCAAATAGTTTAGCAGATAAAGCTCCTATGGGATAAAAGGCTTGGGTTTGGGTAGTAATGTCTAATATTATTTGCAAAAACCTAGGGTACATTAAAAACTTGTTCTTTTCCTAGTTATATTCTCAACCATATTATCAAAAATAAACTTAGAAAAATTATAAGTTAAACCCTGAGATAGACATATAATACCACATCCCAATTGAGTAGAAAATTGGTCCCATCCTTCTCGATTTATTGCTTAAACAACGAAGCAATGTATGAACCAAAACCTCCACATAGGACAAAGTTGATTCTTTAACCACATGTATGTCCTTGTACCTTGATATCCAATCGCTCTTAGCCCATCAAGTACCTGCCGACATTCGAATGATAAACCCCATTCTCATCATTCAATCAAGTGGACTTTGATCAACTCCTCTGTCACAACATACTCGTTCAGCTCAACCATAGCTACAATCTCTATCATTCCTCTTTTTCGAGTGAGCCAAAATTGTTTAACCAACGATTCATAAATCACTTCGAGAATGCGTTAAAGCATAATGAATCTTGGACCTCTTTAAGAATTCCACCATGGGTTTGTACAACTCATCACCCTTAGCCGCTCCTTAAAAGCAACTTTATTATGATCGTTCTTGAATTGAAGTGCCATGAGAACTTTAGATAATGGATGAAGATTCAATCAACTAAAGGTGTGTTTGAATCGAATAAAGAGAGAATCAGTTATAATTAGACGAAGATATGCGAATATGTTATAAGTAGAAGTTTCCCAAATTGTGGTCAAATATATTAAGTTGTTGACCGACGTGGAATGCAATCTTTTACCCAATTCAAATTGCAACTTCGCGAAAACAATAGTCAATCTCCAAGTGATACAATCGTGAAGCAATTCACGATTCAAGAAGTAAATATCTTTTCTTGTTTAAACACCCAACTCGCATTAAATACCATTAAGCCTTGAACCCGTCTATAAAACAAACCCCAATGCACTCTTAACTCTCATCAATTACCTCCAATTTCCATCATAAACCCTAAATTCATCAATGCCCCAAAATTAACCATGAGTAATAAACCGAGGTTATTAATCCAACCTCTTCTCCATCATCATCATCATCATCGATTTCCTCCGGTTCTTTCCATATCCATATGACCCGACCATTAAAACCCCATTTCTCGGTTCTTGAGATGATAATAGTGTAGTGAATCCAAGTGAGTCTACGATGATTATGATGGGTCCACTAAGAAGAAAACATCTTACTCCCAACCTCCAGCACCTCAACCTCAACAAAGGCCTTGTGCCAACTTCTAAGGTGGTGCTAGCTCTTCCTAACCATGTTTTGGTGCATCATCACATATCGTATAAAGGAAGGAGTTAAGGAAGATGGAAGGATTGCTTTTGGTGAAATCGCGAGATGAAGCACAAAGGACATATGTGGTCATCTTCATCATCATCGCTTTCATCAGTCCATCCTTCCCATTTTGATCCTTGGCTTTGTCGTCGTGTCATGCATATCCGACCATCAAGATAGAAGAAATGGGTGGTTATGCAAGTCCTCTGAATGCATATCCGTTGCTAGTGTGGAAGATATGAGCGATCATGCATATCCAACAGCTATAGGAATAGATTATATGAGCTAGTGTGCAAAGATAGGTTTAGTAGTCCTTGTATTTACTTTTGAAGTTGATTGTAATCGTAAGTCGTAAACGTAATTTGAATGAATGAGCATCTTTAACTTGAACTTGTCTTGATGAGATACAATATATTCAAGACTTATGCATTCAAGTGAAACAAACTTTCAAGCTTACATATCCATCTCCAAGCATCATAAACTCCTACTATATAGACAAACGCGCAAAAGCATACGAGAGAAACACACAAACCAAACAAGAACAAACATTCTAAATTTACATAAGATGGTTAGTGTTAGAAAACAAAATCAAGCAAAGGTATACATGCAAAGTGTACACAAATCCTCCCCTGAGGCATATGCCTCCCCTGAGGCCTATGCATCCCCTTAAACTTTGCAATTAAGGATTAAGCATACCAATATGGACCACTAGGTGTTGAAACCTTGGTCCATCAAAAGCTTTTGTTAACAAATCTGCCACATTATTATCAGTGTGAATTTTAACCACTTTTGTCAAAAGTTTGTCATATGCATCTCTTATAAAGTGGTGCTCGATTTCAATATGTTTCGCTCGATTTGTGAAAAAGCTGATTTTTAACAATGCATATGGTACTTTGATTATCAATAAAAATTGTTGTGTTCATGAAGTTATACCCATAATCCAACAATTGGTTTTGAATCCAAAGAACGTCACAACAATTTGACGAAGCGTGACTCGCTTGAGTGGAGGTAGCCACAATAGTCTGTTTCTTGCATTGCCAAGAAATCAATCTCTTTCCAAGGAATTGGCAACCTCAGTGGTGGATCTCCTATCCAGCATTTGCACCAAAGATAGTCACTATCACTATATGCTTCCTCAAGTCACGGAGAGACACTTTTAGCGGACGTGTAACGCGGAAGAAGCGTCATCCCTTCGGAAGTAAGTGTCTGGCGAAAGGGTCATGAACTCAAGCGGCCAGATAATGAAGAAAGACTCGTAGCAACCTAGACCTACTGAAGAAGAAGGAAATAGCCTCAATCAGAGAGGCTATTCACAAGCAAAAGATTGAAAGGTACTATAACAAACGGTCCGCCTTGACCTTCAAACCAGGGGAATATGTCCTCCTCGACTCAACAAGCAGTAAAGGCGAGTACCAGGTAAACTAGGACCTACATGGGAAGGGCCCTACGTTATTAAGGAAGCATATGGCAATCCGAGCCTGGCAATTTGAAACCTTGGAAGGAGACTATTGATAGAACCCGAATGGCACTACTCTTCGTGAAGTTTTACGTTATGAAACTTACAATGTCTAAGGACAAATTTTATTTGCTTTCAATCAATGTATTTGCATTCTTCTCACTTGGTGAAAGAAGCATTAATGGTAGGCGTCTAGTATTCATTTCTTAAAATGATGTAATCCTCCTACCCACTTAATGAATAATAACACATTTCCCTCAAATCTCTTGTTTCGTTCAATACAACAAAGATTTGTCACCAAGTCGATTTATAAGTTTGAATGTCGAAGGGATGTACAAAGACTAAACAACAAGTCTTGCTCATATGCATAACATCCATTGTAAAACCTAAAAAAATCGTAAACGTGTAAAATGACCATTTTGCCCTCAAGATAAATAATTACGAAAACTCGTAAACACGTCAATCTCGTTGAATATGTTAAACATTTATATCACAAATAAGTTACGCAAGACAATGATAAATAAAATACACTTATGTCTACAAAATAAATATTACACATTTAAATGATTTCTAAGGTACCAAACTATATTAGAGCATGTAACAAATTGACTTATACTACAAGGGGTCTAGATTCATCACATACTTGATAATTATGGTCATTGATTTTGTCATTTAATTTTCCCCTAATCGGCCATATTGAAACGCCATAGTCCCCAAAAATCTCTCCCCATTATTTCCCCCATAATTCTCCTTTAATACCCAATTATCTTTTCAATATAACTTACCATACAAAATAAAATAAAACAGACAAACCATAACTTTCTCTTATCAAAGTGAAGGCAAGATATACCCTTCCCCATCCCATTCGAATTCAAGCAAAAAGGAAATGGAGGTATTTCAAGAAGTCAGTAGGCGTGGGTGTCGATCGTGTTCCATTTTGTTCGAAGGTGAGGCTGCTTGGGTGGTTCTTTCGTGGGGTTTTTAAGCCAAAAGGAGGCTGTTTTGGGTTCGCGCTTGTCGTGAGTTTCTTGGTCGCGTGATCGGCATTTGTCATGGGGTTTAAAAACCCAGGATTCTCGTTTACCTTCTTACACACTACAAAGGGTATGGTATCATATATCTCATCTCTTTCTCCTTGTTTTCTTTTTCCTCATGCTGCTGGGGTGATTCGATCAAATGCATGCATGATATTGTCACAAGAAAGATATAAATAAAAGAATTATGGGCCATTCTGATATCATGAAATCACAAAAGAGTCATTTAAAACCTGAACCTATTCGATCATATGCATGCGTCTACCAAATCTGTTTGACCTCTTTTGATTTGACCATGCTCATGCTTTCTTTAAATTGTGTCGTGTTGTTATAGCTTCAAAAGAATGCATGGCACGTTTAATCTCCTCACATGAGATGATAATATTGAATACATACATAATCTTGACCTTATACCCATCATTGGAATATAGAAACATATCTCTTGGCTGTGAATCTTATTAGGCCTATCATACGCATGACCTATACACATTTAAATTATGATTGTGGCAAGCTAGACATATTTCATGCGTACCTTCAATTTGATTAAATTTGTGTCGTCTAAAAATATATAATGGATCTCGAATTAGTTTCTTATTGTCGTATAAACGAATTTGGATATAAGATATGGCTCGACTAAATTTTGACATCAAGGAGGGTCGCATATCATTGTTGGGGTTGGAATTGAAAGGTAATTAGAAATCGATTTAACTTAGGATTTTAAAAGGATTTTGGTTCTAAATACAAGATAAAGGTTGATTTATAAATAATAAAACTCTAAGGGTTGGCTCGTTAATGAGGTAAAAGAACGGACTAAAGTCGTAAAAAAGGTAAACTCGTAATATTTACATCTTAAGACCCTATACTCTGTAATAATTACACGTTAAACCCTAAACTTGTAAAACATGGCTTAAAAGACCCTTAAAGTATGATAACACTTGTTTTTCACTATTTCAACTTAAATGGACCTTGGTTATATCATTTATGACTAAACCTACTAAATACGAAAACATGCTATTTTTGGAAAGTTGCTAATTACGGAAAACTGCTATTTTGGAAACCTGCCTAAAATAGAAAGTTACTAAAAGTGGAAACCTGCTAAAAATGGAAATCCGTCTAAAATGAGTAATCCGACTTTAACAAGCGTTATCAAATTCATATAGGTTCCGAATGGCGGGATTGATTCATCGTGTGACCTTACTTTCCTATTTTGGCTTGCTTCGAATGAGGTACCGATATTCTATCCCTTTTCAGTAGGGATTTCTCGTGACTTTTCGATCCTTGACTTTACTTCACTTATGATACTCTTGATATGATTCCCTTTACTGTGATCCTTTGATATGATTCTGTTCGCTATGATATTCGTTTGTTATGATTATGAATCTTATGATTATGAACCTTACGATTATGAACCTTCTGATTATGAACCTTCTGATTATGAGCCTTTGATATGAACCTCTGATTATGAACTTATGTTATTGAACTCTGATATGAACCTTTGACTTCTGAACCTTTGATATGAACCCTTATGATATGTTTATGCTTTGACCCTTTTGATACCGGGCCAAATATGTTTCCTAGTCAGGTACCATGACCATGTCATTGATGCACCAATGGCATGACTCAGATGTCAATGGCAGTGATGTTACACACCGCCCCTTTACGTTATATGATTATGAGCTTAGTTATATGTTTGGCCACTATGTTTCTTGAGGCATATGGATGCATCCTAGATATGTTTTGATATGATATGAAATGATTTATATGGTGAATGATGTCGTGTTACAATACGCCGTCTTCACAGTCTTGGAGCTAGCTACTCCATTGGTTCGAGGTCTCCCTCCTATTATATATGGTATTCGTGGTCACCCTCGAATACAATGGTTACTTATGATATGATATGATATGATATGTTCGGGCTCGTGGTAGATTTCGACAACCCTTACACTTTTGATATACCTATATTGTACCCTCGTATTCCCCAACGCACCATATTCTCGTGTTAATTGTTCATTACTCGTACTTTATATGACTCATTTTACTAACAAGATATATATATTCCATTGCTTTGATCTATCATACTCTCATTCCGCTACTGGACTATCGCTCCATTCACGCATCGGGTTATTATATGTTTACGGATTTGAGGATGCTATTCATGTTTTATGTGACTCCGATTACCGCTATGATATGATTAATATACGGTTATCTCGATTTATGTTGTCATCGATGATATGTGATCTCCCGTTATGTGACCTTCTGATTTGTCCGGTGACCATGCTAGTGTGTAATCGATAGTTTTTTGTCCGTTTATCATGTATACTGCTTCGGTTAATTTTTGGACTATGACTATCCGATAGTATCTTTATTTGCTTGTTGTTGACCGCCATGTTTGCATTTACGCTTATGCTACTGGGTTTGATTAGGTAAATGGTTCAACTTGTGACGCCCGGCTTGTTAATTTGTTTAGTTGCCCCCTATGTCCCTAGTTCATTTAATTATATCGTTTATCTGTATTCTACTTATTACGTGTGTTGCCATGTGTTGATTTATTCAAGTACCATTGTCATGATCTTCGGTTGTGTTTTCAACTAAGGTTTTTGACACGTGAGATTGCCATGCTCACTTGCTAATTAATTGCTTCCGCGCCTTAGATTTGTTTGACTTGCATGTCTTCGATTTCGTGAATTGATTGTATGCTATATATATGTTATGTGAATCGGACGCTATGCGCTTATGTTTCCAGACTTGTATGCACGGTTTGTATGTGCTTGTATATATGTCGTCGATGCCTTGCTTTGCTTTGTTCTCCTTGTTATCCGTTCTTTTGGATATCTCCGTATAATTGTGTTCTCTGGGATCCTCCCCCTCATTGGTTCCCTTTCGCCGTGGTGACTTCGTTATTAGTTTCCTCATTTCACCGCATTTGATTTTATTTAGCCTTTCGTGTTATTATATCTCGCTCACTGGGCTTTGTAAGCTCACAAGCATTTCTTTTCTCTTGCGGCGGTTTTAGGTTTGAAGATGGGCTTCGATGGGCTGAGAGTTAGAGTATCTGAGTGGACCAACCCTAGAACCTTATTACTTTGGGACTTATTTTGAATAACTTTTGTATTGGGATTTTATTTCATTTTGGATATTGTATTTTCCTTGTTAGTCAATTGTGTATATGTTTTGATACCTCATTTTAAGGTTTCTGTTTGTAAAGATTTCATTTGTATGTTCTGATATGACACCAGAATGTGACACTTCTACCCTTGTCGGGTTGGGGTGTTACAATTATGGTATCAGAGACAGGTTTCGTCTTGTTGACTGATTTGAAGAGAAAACCAATAATAGAGAAGTGTGTAGTATGTGGGTAACTCAAACGTGTCAGGTTTGAGCACCGAGATCGTTCCGAACGAGGGTTGAATGGAATTTCCAACTCACGTCTCAATAATCGGGATTCGAATGAAAAAAGGGGATGAAATATGATATATTCTATACTACAGGATAAGGAAAGCAAATGGAACATAAAATCTATGGGAAATCCTAAAAATAAAGGCAAACTACATAATTCCTCGCTAAAACGCTAAATATGGAAATTAAAAGCAGCGAATAAAAGCAATTACGACTATTCTAACTCCTAAAAATAATCTAAACTTACTTTTATACTAAAAATGATATAAGAAAACTAATTATGAATTAAAATTATTTTTTGGATTTTTCTTGATTTTATTTTAATTAAAACTAATTATTAACTTTAAAATAAAACTAATTAACTAAAAATTATCAAAGAGAGAGGGAAAAATATGGAATTCCTTTCTAAAAATCTAAAATAACATAAAAGACTTTTAAAACTATTTTTGTATTTTTCTGATTAATTTTCTATTTTCTATGAATTTAAACCTATTTAAATCTAATTTAAAATGTGAAAAATACCAAATAAAAGGAGAAAAATATGGAAAAATCTTTTCTATGCTTTTTATATTTATCTTAAACTATTAAAATTGAAAAATTATTTTTTGGAACTTTTTCTCAATTAAATGCAATTAAAGCTATTTAAAAAGGCTTAAAAGCTAATTTTAATTAATAAAAATAGTGAACAGTAACTAAAAATCATGAAAATTGCAGGGAAATTCTAAAATGTAATTTTAAAGCAGGGAAAAATATAAAAACTAGGCCCTATGTGGAAGATATGAAGGCTACAATGAAATAAGCACTTTTAAATAAGCTATTAAGCTCTACAGTGAACCAAATGATAACATAAGCTAAACAACTCTAAAACTACTCTAAGGGAACTAATAACACCTACTCCTAACTGCTAATGAGCATTCCACTAATGATTAAGCTAACTGAACTTATTAAGCAAAACAGAATCTGGCACCCTAGTTTAAGCTCTTCTAACTGCTTATCCAAATAGCTATCATGAAAACCAAAAGCATGGATCTCAAGAATACCAACCAGAGAACATGTGTACAAAGTTTCAGCTACTGAGGACAAGAGATGAAGAAGTTATAGAAACAAAATGCAATAAATGGAGCGAGTCATCGCTAAGCTAAACGAAATGGGACGGGCACCTACTTTGGAGCTTATTTATAAGCTTATGGATAATCTAGAGCCAAACCAGATACTTGGCCTTGAAGACCACCTAGAGGACTGCAAGTAGACCAATTCTTAGACCCTAACTAGTTGGAATGAAGATGGTGCAATGACTGCAACTTTGGAGAAAAACCGACTTATGAAACTATTTGACTTTTAAAAACGAAACTAGATTTGACTTTATGAGATTCAGATGCAATTTAAAGACTGAAATGGATGAAATATGGTGGAATGGAACTGAAACAAGCTAGCTTATTAACTTCTAAACCTATATGACATTACTGAAGAAATTGACGATTTGAAGGTAGGAAGATCACATGAATTTTTGACTAAAAGCTCAAATGAAAGTGAAACAAAGGCGCAGATGTGAATGCATATAACTATATCAAACACAAAACCAACCGATCTAATCCATTTTACAAACCTCCAAACAGATTATCAATCAATCCAAACACTACTTTATCAATTCATGAAAATGCATTTAACCATGATCTAGAAGAAAGCTTACCAACAAACAATTCAAAGATGACTATTTAACACATAATTAAACTAGTGAGCACATTAAAACCAAATCAACCCAAATCGTTTGACTATCAATTTGACCCGTTTGACTTTTTCTTGACTTTTATGCAAAAGCGAGATTAGACCAAAGAGAAACCAATAAGCTCATGTAAGCTTATCCAAGCTTAAATGAGCTGAATGAAACAAAAACTAGCTTTTAGAACTAATAACATCAAAATTAAATGACAAGAGATTAAATGATGAAAGATCCTTATATTAATGAAACCGAAAAGTTACGATGATTAAAAGTAAAGATTTTACACTATTGAAAACAATTAAATGACAAGTAATTAAAAGGTCAAAACTCCTCTAAGACCTAAGGAATTGGACAAAATGAAATGTGAGCCAAGGGTCGTTTTATAGCTGAGGAGAGGTCTTTGCTTGGATTCCTTAAGATGCTAGAAGGCTAATTACGACCTACAAATTCATCCATGAGTCACTTAAGCCAATCAAATGCTTCCATTACAATCAATGATGCGTCATGGCCAATAGGAGGGCTTGGTATGTCCACGGTGGCATTCTCCTGATAGGTCAGAGTATCTAGAAACATTGGGTAGATTCTTAGTACCAAGTAGTGTGTTTGGGATTGGGTAAAATGGGTGGTGGTAAAAGGGTATGTTTGGGGAAGAAGAGTCCTGTAGAGGTAAAGGCGCGTTTGGGTTGGAAACGATTTAATATATTAATTTGACTTGTTTTAATGATTTTGGGTAAAGTGTACACGGGTTAGGATAACGGGTCTTGTGGTTTGGGATTGGGTTGGTTATCTTGATGTTGGGCCGTGGGGTTTAAGTGAATTGGATCATAGATTAATAGAACTTGGACTTGGATAGACATAAGTGATACAAGTAGACTTCAAAGGACCAAAGTTGCATTTTTGGATTTTCAAGGGACCAAACATGTAATTCGCCATTCTCTCCAAGGATCATTCTTGACAATCTTCAAATAGACCAAGGGTTAATTTGCAAATTTTTGAATCTTCAAGGGCCATTTCTGCCAATTCATCAAACTTTGCTCAAATCTTCACAAATCATCCTCAGAGATTAGAAATCTTCAAAAATGCGTAATTCGACCTTCCTCAAATTAAGCTCTCTTAATCTCTCGTGCTCGGATTTATGTCGATTTGGGTCCTTTTTGCGATGTTTTACATATCCATACCTGCACAAGCACAAACTCAAGAAAACCACAAATATTAGCAATAAACGGCTCTTTCTTGGTTATTTTGGGCCTATTTTGATATAGAAAAGGTATGTGTTTTAGCACATACCAAAATACCCCACCATTTAAACTATTGCCGTGTCCTCATGCAATGCAATCAACTCACTAAAACCAAGGATTGCAATCTCTTTCTACTAAACCTATGAAGAAGTAGCAAAGATTCCTCAAAAGAGATTAAGAAGTCCTTAATTCTAAAAGCCTCCGCTTACCTTTTAATTCTCATATAGATATTACGATTAAGCACATTCCGGTTATGAATGACGGTTTGTTGAACTTTCATGTCGATCAATAACTCCAAAATTTTTCAAACGACATGTTAGGATCACAGAGTAGAAAACACAACACACAGTGAAGTGACCATCTGGATAGAATACATCGCCCCCGATTTTCACTAGTCCCAAACTAAGCGTAAAACCGAAATCATTGTTAAATATGATTCGAGATGCTAACACTACCCATGGAAGTTACTTGTGTAATTACCTTTTGTTCCCATTTTCCTATTTCCTCTAGAATTTTTTTATTTTTTTTGTGAGAAATGAATTTCTTCAAATTCTCGTTTCGATAAGAATTATTCCGATAAAGATACAAAGCTAAGTCGCTAATTAGTTATCCGCCTTCTCTCAAGAACCATTGTCGTAAAAATGAGGTCCACATCAAGGAATTTTATTACTAACTTTTGACTTTTTTTTCATCATTTTTTTTTTTTTTTTTTTTTAACATATCACTTGAACTTTTACTTATATGAGCCGTGAACCAGACTTCACGGGTAATTCCAAGACTATAGGCTTCATGAAATGAGGATCCGGCTAGGCTAAGACCTCACTCAATCCGCTAAAGATCCAAGGGTCCGATCTCGACACAGACAATTTCACAACTTTACTTATTACATTACACATATCACTTATTACTCATTTATTTATTACGGATCCTTGATGTGTACCCAATTTTAAAACAAAGATTCTTTTAAGAAGATAAAGAACTAACTATCGCCAAAAACTTCGACATCTCTAATTATTTAGACAGATATGGGGTGAAACAATTTTGTGGGAACAAAAGCCATAAGTACCTTCGATGGGCTCTAAAGAGAACCAACTACTCCACGCTTAGCATCTAAACTCATAAGTAACTCTATCATTTCTCGATCTCTGCAAATTTAAAATCCCAAATAATGAGATCCAGATGCTTAGCCGATAATTTTAGATTATCTATGGTTAAGACAAGCTAGGGCTCAACACGCCGGTCAGTCAAGAATTCCATTCCTACTCACCGAAAGTCAATCAAGGTGTCAAAACATATATTAGCTTAGCAAATGTTTCGTCTAATGAAATCAAGTCATGCATATTTAAAGTCACTCAGGAAACTTGCAAAATCTTGGCCTTGTGAGCTAGAATTAGATTTTATAGCTTCTAATCTAAGAGACTAGCAAAACTTTTCAATCAAAAGACTTAACAAAAGCTTACAAAAATTTTAAATTTTTCACATTTTTGCACAATTTTTTATTTTCTAAGGAAAACGGGTTACGAGAGAAACACAAATGAAATAAGCAAGTGCGGTCAAATCAAATCGAAGATTACCCTACCCCGAGACTAGAACGGAACATTGTCCTCAATGTTTAAAGCAAGTATCACGAAAATCTAAAAGCCGCTTATTAAGTATGCTAGAAGATAAACGTTAGTCGATAAGATTAGGATATCGGATTTCCATCAAGATCAATCATGAAACTCGAGTGGAGAAAATGACAAACTTCGAAACACGAGAGTCTTCATATCGAAACATCCTACACACAACATTACAAACAACCAAACATCGAGAATGCGAACCCCTCGTCACTTATTAGAAAATAGAAAGAAGATAGATGGATAAGCATGGGGTGCCTCCCACGGCTTCGTTTTTCTTAAACGAAGTCGCTAGCGACTCGCCCCCAATTCATTTGTCCTGGGGAAGAAAGTGGTAGAAATACCGTGGGTCAAAAGCGGTGTCCTCATTCCTGAAGGAATGAGAGGCGGTGGTTGGGTGGTGAAGAAGGGTGCGGGCTCAAGCACAAATGGTATATCATGAAAGAATGATCCATCATCCGGTGGTTTAGCGGTGGACGAAAGGATGACGGATCGAGTGAGAAAACTCCAAAGAAGAGCGGAGCTTATGGTAAAAGATAAGAGGTGTAGGCTCACAAATGAAGGCATCCATCTGAGGATCCTTTCTCTAACAACGGTTTTAACAAAGAACTCATCAATGAATATCCCGGTTTAAAAATTTTGTCTTCACATGCGGGTTCAACGGATACATGATGGTGGACTCATCAGAAGAAGGAGAGTCAAGAGAACCATCAAGATCAACCATAACATCCTCAATACCCGGTGGTATTGAGTCATCAATAGGTAAGTCGATTTCTTCCATATCGAATCATTGGCGGTTGATCAAGAATATCGCCTTCAACCATTTCAAAATCAATCTCCATAATAACCTCGTCGGATTCAATACTTTCATCAACATCACATGACGGAGAGAAAGGTAGGAACAGCAGGTGGGACAAGTGGTGTGCTCGAGAGCTAGCAATATCCACCACTTTGTGGTCTCTGGATCGGACTCAAAATCTTGGTCAAAAGAGGATTAACTTCACAAAAGGTGTAGTCATTTTTGAGTTCAAAAGAGGATTTGAGAAAATCCCACAAGTAACCTCGAAATGTCAAGAGAATCACATAAAGCGAATCACAATCACTATCGAGATATATCCTCGAATCGGAAAAACATCTCATCATGATCATTGAAATATCAAGAGAAAGCTCATCACAAATATCAACAACCCTGGACTCTCTTGGGATTGGGATAAGGATCTCAAAGATTAGTCTCTTCTCGTTTCCGAATAGTACTAAGATGCTCATCCCCATTATGAGAGAATCAACGGGTGTAATAATGTCAAGAAATAGAATCATCGACCTCTTCCAAAGGAACGTCACTTCTCTCAACCGGTGAGTGAAGGGAAGGGTCGAAATGAAAGGCTCAAACGGAGTGGTTTCAGACAAACTTTCATAGTATTCTTTCATTTGGATGGAATCCTCATCATCATCATCGTCACAATGCAAGTCGCGAGCCATCGGGCACGTCTTGCAAGTGCTTGCTCCTCAATTCGTATTTCTTCAAGACACTTTTCAACTGAAATGCCGTTTTCTTCTTGAGTAATTCTAACATAGATCTTTCGTTGCGAGATGCTCGATCTTCGGCAAGTAATTCACCATCGCTTTTCGATGAGGATCCATAAATTCTTCGAGTGTATTAATACATCTTTGGAAACTATCTTGAGGAATTTGGGTATTGTGGTTGAATCTCTTGGTATTGTGGAGGTGGGTCATAGGAATAGTCATAATTATCACAAGGTACTTGCTCGTAAGCAATCGGGTTCTCGCATCGACAATCGGAATTAAAGTGGACCTCCACAATACTACAAATATGATTGTTGTACTAATACGGTAAGGTTCATAACCAAAGGTTGAGTTGTTAAATTGAACTTGACAATGAAAACCTTGGTGAGGACCACCTACAATACTCACAAGAGTATGAATCGGCTCATGGTACAGAGGTTGGTTAGGAAAATTGGTTGTCTCATAATCGATTGTGGTGAAACTCGGTTCTCGATTTTCCATTGCTACAAGCAAGACAATTCCCACCATATTGGTCCATTGCACCATATACATATGAAGTGATAAATTGAAGGATTATCCGTGATAGGCTCGGAGTCACTTCGGACTCGAAACATATTCCATTTCCCTCACCGGAGAAGGAGTAGGAATCGAGGGTTCTCCAATTATGTCGTTATAAAGAGTACTCTTTTGTTCTAGCCGCGCATAAAGACGAGGCGTAGATCGGATTTGGATTAATAAAATTATTGCATACATTACAAAATCCATTCGACAATTATTTCCGCACAATCACATATACATTTCAAACACCGAAATTGTTTCTCTTCCATATTGCTTTGGCAATGAAGGCAACGACGATAAGAACATATCTCGGGTTGTGGCGATTGGTCAGAAAAACTTTTAGAGTCATCGAGAGATTTTTTGTCGGCTAAATCGCACCAATAGCAAGAGTTTCTAGAACCAGGTTGTCCACACCGAAATTGTTTCTCTTCCATATTGTTTCTCCTCCATACGGCCTTTGCAATGAAAACAACGACGATAATCGATTGTATCCATGAGAATTAAACATATAGAGGGTTGAAGAAAGAATTATCGGGTTAAGAGGATAAAAGAAGAATATTTTTGGGTTTTATAAAAGGGATATGTACAAATATCAACGATAACTTCACTCGGGGAAGGATCTTCAAATGCACACGATAAAGACGGAATCGAAAACTCGCTACAAGCCCTCCCGGCGTAAAATTGATTACAGTGTCCAATACGTCAAGTTCGACTCACACAAGCTAGCCACTTGTGAATGACTAACCGTAAGAAGCTTAAAACGGCTCGGACACTGATCAATAATAAAGAAGTGTAGTATGTGGGTAACTCAAACGTGTCAGGTTTGAGCACCGAGATCGTTCCGAACGAGGGTTGAATGGAATTTCCAACTCACGTCTCAATAATCGGTCGAATGAAAAAAGGGGATGAAATATGATATATTCTATACTACAGGATAAGGAAAGCAAATGGAACATAAAATCTATGGGAAATCCTAAAAATAAAGGCAAACTACATAATTCTACGCTAAAACGCAAATATGGAAATTAAACGAAACGCGGATAAAAAGCAATTACGACTATTCTAACTCCTAAAAATAATCTAAACTTACTTTTATACTAAAAATGATATAAGAAAACTAATTATGAATTAAAATTATTTTTTTTGGATTTTTCTTGATTTTATTTTAATTAAAAACTAATTATTAACTTTAAAAATAAAAACTAATTAACTAAAAATTATCAAAGAGAGAGGGAAAAATATGGAATTACTTTCTAAAAATCTAAAATAACATAAAAGACTTTTAAAAACTATTTTTGTATTTTTCTGATTAATTTTCTATTTTCTATGAATTTAAATCTATTTAAATCTAATTTAAAATGTGAAAAATACCAAATAAAAGGAGAAAAATATGGAAAAATATTTTTTATGCTTTTTATATTTATCTTAAACTATTAAAATTGAAAAATTATTTTTTGGAACTTTTTCTCAATTAAATGCAATTAAAGCTATTTAAAAAGGCTTAAAAGCTAATTTTAATTAATAAAAATAGTGAACAGTAACTAAAAATCATGAAAATTGCAGGGAAATTCTAAAATGTAATTTTAAAGCAGGGAAAAATATAAAAACTAGGCCCTATGTGGAAGATATGAAGGCTACAATGAAATAAGCACTTTTAAATAAGCTATTAAGCTCTACAAAGGAACCAAATGATAACATAAGCTAAACAACTCTAAAACTACTCTAAGGGAACTAATAACACCTACTCCTAACTGCTAATGAGCATTCCACTAATGATTAAGCTAACTGAACTTATTAAGCAAAACAGAATCTGGCACCCTAGTTTAAGCTCTTCTAACTGCTTATCCAAATAGCTATCATGAAAACCAAAAGCATGGATCTCAAGAATACCAACCAGAGAACATGTGTACAAAGTTTCAGCTACTGAGGACAAGAGATGAAGAAGTTATAGGCAAAAACAAAATGCAATAAATGGAGCAGGGCTGCTGCTAAACAGAAACAGTGGGACAGGCACCTACTTTGGAGCTTATTTATAAGCTTATCAGATAATCTAGAGCCAAAACCAGATACTTGGCCTTGAAGACCACCTAGAGGACTACAAGTAGACCAATTCTTAGACCCTAACTAGTTGGAATGAAGATGGTGCAATGACTGCAACTTTGGAGAAAAAACTGACTTATGAAACTATTTGACTTTTAAAAACAGAAACTAGATTTGACTTTTATGAGATTCAAATGCAAATCAAGGACTAAAATGGATGAAATATGGTGGAATGGAACTGAAACAAGCTAGCTTATCATCTTCTAAACCTATATGACAGATTATGGCCGAATTGACAGATTTGAAGGTAGGAAGCGATCTACATGAATTTTTGACTAAAAGCTCAAATGAAAGTGAAACAAAGGCGATGTGAATGCATATAACTATATCAAACACAAACCAACTGATCTAATCCATTTTACAAACCTCCAACACGATTATCAATCAATCCAAACACTACTTTATCAATTCATGAAAATGCATTTAACCACTGATCTAGAAAGCTTACCAACCAGACAATTCAAAGATGACTATTTAACACATAATTAAACTAGTGAGCACATTAAAACCAGAAATCAACCCAAATCTGTTTGACTATCAATTTGACCCGTTTGACTTTTTCTTGACTTTTATGCAAAACTGAGATTAGACCAAAGAGAAACCACCATAAGCTCATGTAAGCTTATCCAAGCTTAAATGAGTGAATGAAACAAAGATAAACTAGCTTTTAGAACTAATAACATCAAAATTAAATGACAAGAGATTAAATGATGAAAGATCCTTATATTAATGAAACCGGTTGAGATGATTAAAAGTAAAGATTTTACACTATTGAAAACAATTAAATGACAAGTAATTAAAAGGTCAAAACTCCTACAAGACCTAAGGAATTGGACAAAATGAAATGTGAGCCAAGGGTCGCTTTTATATGAGAGAGGTCTTTGCTTGGATTCCTTCTGAGAAGATGCTAGAAGGCTAATTACCACAAATTCATCCATGAGTCACTTAAGCCAATCAAATGCTTCCATTACAATCAATGATGCGTCATGGCCAATAGGAGGGCTTGGTATGTCCACGGTGGCATTCTCCATTGGTCGAGTATCTAGAAACATTGGGTAGATTCTTAGTACCAAGTAGTGTGTTTGGGATTGGGTAAAATGGGTGGTGGTAAAAGGGTATGTTTGGGGAAGAAGAGTCCTGTAGAGGTAAAGGCGCGTTTGGGTTGGAAACAGATTTAATATATTAATTTGACTTGTTTTAATGATTTTGACTGGGTAAAGTGTACACGGGTTAGGATAACGGGTCTTGTGGTTTGGGATTGGGTTGGTTATCTTGATGTTGGGCCGTGGGGTTTAAGTGAATTGGATCATAGATTAATAGAACTTGGACTTGGATAGACATAAGTGATACAAGTAGACTTCAAAGGACCAAAGTTGCATTTTTGGATTTTCAAGGACCAAACATGTAATTCGCCATTCTCTCCAAGGATCATTCTTGACAATCTTCAAATAGACCAAGGGTTAATTTGCAAATTTTTGAATCTTCAAGGGCCATTTAAATTCATCAAACTTTGCTCAAATCTTCACAAATCATCCTCGAGATTAGAAATCTTCAAAATGCGTAATTGACCTTAAACTCGCCTTAAGCTCTCTTAATCTCGTGCTTTCGGATTTATGTACGATTTGGGTCCTTTTTGTGTGTTTTACATATCCATACACCTTTAAGCACAAACTGAAAACCACAAATATTAGCAATAAACGGCTCTTTCTTGGTTATTTTGGGTCTATTTTGATAAAGAAAAGGTATGTGTTTTAGCACATACCATTGACCTTAGGATTGACCTGTGAGGTAGGGTAGACACTAGGCTTCCGTCTTTTCTGATCTTCTCCGATTCGTTTGATTGTCGTTCAGATTTGACCTTGATATTCGTTTGTCTTCACTGATTTGGCCTTCCTCTTTTTGCATCGAATTTTGTTATTTTGCCTTCGCACATCCGTTTGTCGATCGTTAGATGGAGACTACCCGTGGAGCCGAAGATGATGGTGCGACCACTGCGTTCTTTGCACCAGCAGTCCACGAGCTAGAGAGGTTCGTGAAGCAAGCCTTTGATTTGCCGTCTATTTGGAGACATCGGGATCTCGCTGGAGGAAGCCGGATCAACCAAAGATGCAAAAGACAAAGACAAGATTCAACTCCTGACCTTAGGATTGACTTTGTGAGGCTGCCCGGTAGACACCTTTAGGCTTCCAAATGCGATTCGATCTTCTCCGATTCGTTTGATTGTCGTTGAGTTGACCTTGATATTCATTTGTCTTCCGGATTTGGCCTTCTCTTTTTGCATCGAATTTTGTTATTTTGCCTTGCACATCCGTTTGTCGATCGTTAGATGGAACTACACAATGAGCCAAAGATGATGGTGCAGACCGTTCATAGCAGGTCCACTGAATTTGAGAGGTTGGTGAAGCGAAGCCACTTTATTGCCGTCTTCTTTGGAGACATCGAGAATCTTCTTTGGAGGGAAGGAAGCGGACGGATCAACCAAAAGCATGGAAAGGAGACAAAGATTCAACGGTGGTGAGAAGGTTCATCCACTTCATATGATTTGGTAGCGACTTATGTTACTCCGATTCGTTTGTCATCGTTTTGAGCTGTTTGATATTTTGTTAAGTGAGTTTGATGGTACTTTTCTTTGATTTGTTGAACTTCGGTTTGAATCGTGAAGTTTCATTGTCTAGCATTTTAGTGATATCTGACTTTTCCTTTGAATGTCGATGTGAGTCATGAAGAACCGTTTTGTGCAAGTTGGTGGCCTTCTCTTTTGTAGTATGGTAAGTTGGTTGACAGGTTATATGTTGTATGTGTGTGAATCTGGTCTGCTTTGGTACGTTACTTGATATCTGTATGTGATATGTTTTGTTGTGATATTGATTATGTGGTTTGTCATGACGAGACAAATATGATGACAATAAGAACTTGTTATGTGATGCAAGTATTATGGCCTTTGATCAGCGTGATAATGAGATCATATAATTTGAACTTATTGAAATCATCTGACGTCTTAGGGAAATGCACGGGTTGATGCGTGAATGGAATAAGACTTATATCGGATTTGACACTCCTCATGTTAGTTAAGAATTACGTACTCTTGCGAGATTCTCACCGACAAATGTTATGTATAAGATTTATGCGTTTGGGACAGATATCATTATGATCGCAAATTGAACTATGGTTACTACGTGCGCCTTAAACTTCGTTAGATCTGTGTACCTCTGTGACTTCAATTTTAGGGAAGAAAATTTTCTTTTAGAGGGAAGAGTTGTAAAACCCAAAAAATCATTAGCGTGTAAAATGACCATTTTGCCCTCAAGATAAATAATTCTGGAACTAGTAACTAAACCGTCAATCTCGTTGAATATGTTAAACATTTATATCCAAAATAAGTTCATAGAGACAATGATAAATAAAATACACTTATTTCTACAAAATAAATATTACACATTTAAATGATTTCTAAGGTACCAAACAATATTAGAGCATGTAACAAATTGACTTATACTAACAAGGGGTCTAGATTCATCACATACTTGATAATTATGGTCATTGATTTAGTCATTTAATTTTCCCCTAATCGGCCATATTGAAACGCCATAGTCCCCAAAAATCTCTCCCCATTATTTCCCCCATAATTCTCCTTTAATACCCAATTATCTTTTCAATATAACTTACCATACAAAATAAAATAAAACAGACAAACCATAACTTTCTCTTATCAAAGTGAAGGCAAGATATACCCTTCCCCATCCCATTCGAATTCAAGCAACAAAAGGAATGCAAGGTATTTTCAAGAAAGGCGTAGATGTGGGTGTCGATGGTTCCATTTTGTTGAAGGTGAAACTTGGAGTGGTTCTTTAGGTGGGGTTTTAAGCCAAAGGAGGCTGTTTTGAGTGCGCTTGTCGTGTGAGTTTCTTGAATTATTGATCATTCGCTTATTTGTCATGGGGTTTAAAACCACAGGTTCTCGTTTTACCTACTGCTTACACAAGGGTATGGTATCATATATCTCATCTCTTTTCTCCTTGTTTTCTTTTCCTTGCTTCTGTGGTAGGTTCAATCAAATGCATGCATGATATTGTCACATGAAAGATATAAATAAAAGACTTATGGGCCATTACGATATCATGAAATCACAAAGAGTCATTTGAAACACGAACCTATTAGATCATGTGCGTCGACCAAATATGTTTGACCTCTTTTGATTCGACATGCTCATGCTCTTTAATTTGTGTAATTGTGGTTATAGCTTCAAAGAATGCATGGCGTTTAATCTCCTCCATGAGATGATAATATTGAATGAATACATAATCTTGACCTTATACCCATCATTGGAATATAGAAACATATCTCTTGGCTGTGAATCTTATTGGGCCTATCATACGCATGACCTATACACATTTAAATTATGATTGTGGCAAGCTAGACATATTTCATGCGTACCTTCAATTTGATTAAATTTGTGTCGTCTAAAAATATATAATGGATCTCGAATTAGTTTCTTATTGTCGTATAAACGAATTTGGATATAAGATATGGCTCGACTAAATTTTGACATCAAGGAGGGTCGCATATCATTGTTGGGGTTGGAATTGATTTGTTTAAAATGTAATTAGAAATCGATTTAACTTTGGATTTTAAAAGGATTTTTGGTTCTAAATACAAGATAAAGGTTGATTTGTAAATAATAAAACTCTAAGGGGTTAGGCTCAGATTAATAAGGTAAAAGAATGGACTAAAGTCGTAAAAAGAATAAACTAGTAATATTTACATCTTAAGACCCTATACTTTTCATAATAATTACACGTTAAACCCTACACTTGTAAAACATGGCTTAAAAGACCCTTAAAGTATGATAACACTTGTTTTTCACTATTTCAACTTAAAATGGACATTAGGTTATATCCATTTGACTAAACCTACTAAATCAAAAGCAATACTATTTTGGAAAGTTGCTAATTCTGAAAAACATATTTTGGAAACATAAAATAGAAAGTTACTAAAAGTGGAAACACCTTTAAAATGGAAAAGCAGATCTAAAATGAGTAATCAGGCTTTAACAAGCGTTATCAAATTCATATAGGTTCCGGGCGGTGAGTTGATTCATCGTGTGACCTTACTTTCCTATTTTGGCTTGCCGAATGAGATGGATATTCTATCCCTTTGATGAGGGATTTCTCGTGACTTTAGATCCTTGACTTTGCTTCACTTAATTACCCTTGATATGATTCCCTTCATGATCCTTTGATATGATTACGTTATTTTATGATATTAGTTTTATGATTATATGAATCTTATGATTATGAGACACTTCACGATTATGAACCATCGTTGCTGAACCTTCCACGATTATGAGCCTTTGATATAAGACTCACGATTTATGAACTTATCTTTATGGAACTCACGAATTATGAACCATGCTGACTTTTGATTACCTTTGATTATAGAGACCATATGATGTCATGATTATGCTTTGACCCTCGTTTGATACCTGAGCCAAATATGTTTTCCTAGTCATGGAGGTACCATGACCATGTCATTGATGTACCAATGGCATGACTGTACTGTATGAGTGATGTTACACATCCCCTTCTGTTATATGATTATGAGCTTAGTTATATGTTTGGCCACTATGTTTCCGCATGTATGGATGCATCCTAGATATGTTTTGATATGATATGATATGATTTATATGGTGAATGATGTCGTGTGCAATACGCGTCTTCACGTCTTGGAGCTAGCTACTCCATTGGTTCTTGAGGTCTCCCTCCTATTATATATGGTATTCGAGGTCACCCTCCGAATACAATGGTTACTTATGATATGATATGATATGATATGTTTGGCTCGTGGTAGATTTGACAACCTACACTTTTGATATACCTATATTGTACCTTCGTATTCCCAAACGCACCATATTACGTGTTAATTGTTCATTACTCGGTACCTTATATGACTCACTTTACTAACAAGATATATATATTCCAATGCTTTGATCTGTCATACTCTCATTCCGTTACTTCAGACTATCGTTCCATTCACGTACCGGGTTATTATATGTTTACTGGATTTGATGATGCTATTCATGTTTTATGTGACTACCGGATTACCTCGCTACTGATATGATTAATATAACGGTTATCCGATTACCTGTTGTCATCGATGTTATGTGATCTCACTGTTATGTGATCTTCGATTTGTCGGTGACCATGCTAGTGTGTAATCGATAGTTTTGTCTGTTTATCATGTATACCGCTTGTTAATTTTGTGGACTATGACTATCGATAGTATCTTTATCGCTTGTTGTTGACCCGCCATGTTTGCATTTGTTTATGCTACGGTTTGATTAGGTAAATGGTTCAACTTGTGCCGGCTTGTTAATTTGTTTAGTTGCCTATGTCCCTAGTTCATTTAATTATATCGTTTATACTGTATTCCTACTTATTACATGTGACTGCCATGTGTTGACTGCTGTTAGTACTTCCGCTGTCATGATACTGGTTGTGTTTTCAACTAAGGATTTTTGACCTGTGAGATTGCCATGCTCACTTGCTAATTAATTGCTTCCGCTTGCCTTAGATTTCTGTTTGACTTGCATGTCTTCTGATTTCGTGAATTGATTGTATGCTATATATATGTTGTGTGAATACGACGCCTTCTATGCTTGCTTATGTTTTGACTTGTATGCCCTGGTTTGTATGTGCTTGTATATATGTCGTCGATGCCTTGCTTTGCTTTGTTCTCCTTGTTATCTGTTCTTTTTGGATATCTCGATAATTGTGTTCTGCAGATCCTCCTTGACTCATTGGTTCCCTTTCGCCGCGTGATTTATTAGTTTCCTCATTTCACTTGCATTTGATTTTATTTAGCTTTTCGTGTTATTATATCCGTTCTTTGGGCTTTGGAAGCTCACCGCATTTCTTTTCCGCTTAGGTTTTAGGTTTGAAGATGGGCTTGATGGGTGAGTTAGAGTATCTGAGTGGACCAACCCTAGTACCTTATTACTTTGGGACTTATTTTGAATAACTTTTGTATTGGGATTTTATTTCATTTTGGATATTGTATTTTCCTTGTCAGTCAATTGTGTATAAGTTTTGATACCTCATTTTTAAGGTTTCCGTTTGTAAATATTTCATTTGTATGCTCTGATATGACACCAGAATGTGACACTTCTACCCTTGTCGGGTTGGGGTGTTACATCCATCTCAACTTCACATTAACTTTCCTATATGGCCTTAAGGTATTTTAAGCCTTTCGTTTCCCAAAGGATCAAGATCGGAGCGGGGTCGCGCCACCTCCGTGATTAAATTATACGATTGCTAATATTCTTGGTGAAGTAACTACACACAATGAGGCTATGCATCTACCATACCTTAGGTTGTAAAAATATTTTTACGCAAGAAAAAAAAAAAAGAAGAATCACACATAGCAAAATTAGCCTTAGTAGCTTCAAAGTAGATAATCGACTAGTCTAACTAGTCTAAACAGTTGTAGCCTTCATGATCCAACAAAATAAAATATTATCTTAGGCCGTAGCCTACACCACACATACCATATGATAATTGTTTCATCGCATGAAGCACGGAAAGGAACATGGACAATTGTTTTAACAGGTACATACCACCCTAGGGATCAAATTACAACCACATGGTTGCCTTCAAACCTTGGAATGAGTAGGATCAATGAACTGGAGAGGGCTTTGGGTGACTGGAGTCTTCTGGGGAGGACGGAGGTGGACCTGTCCTGCTTTCAAGCAGGTCCTCAAGAGGCCCGGGTCCTTCGTCACATCTGCAGGAAAGGGAACTCTAAAGCGTTAGTTGATTACCGCATCATCATACTCTTTTTCATGAGTTGCCCCTGTAGTAAGGAACTTTCTCCGGCTCCACCGCCCCGACTTTTGCTATCTCCTCCAAGGTAGTACACTTGCCATGGAAAATGGGCGATTCACCACATTCCCAATGGCAACCCCCACATCATCGATATGGTAAAGTTCCATAGTAATATAGGGATCACCTTTACCAAATCCACCCTATCCTTCTTTAACATCTTGACGAAGATTCAAACCATCAACCTTTTCTGGAGGCTTGATCTCTTGGTCCATCAACTTTGCCCTCTTTTTCGAGGCCTCTACACTTGGATGACGAACGATATATGCTCCTTATAGCCAACGACCATTGAGCCTTCGACAGTTAACCCTGCCACTCAACTTCACTCGTTGCTGACCTTTGAGCTTTTCATTCTCACCGAGATCTTGCACCAATGGGTTCTTGTCAAAATCTTCTAAGGCATCCTCAAACTTCTTCTCAGTGCTGCATACTGATCCCTAGCTTTCTCCTTCTCAAGATAACATCCATTTCGAGCTTTTGAGACAGACGGAGCGTTCCCATGTCCTAGCATTGGTGATTGTCTAGCATGCCTGGCAGATATAGCTTTTGTCATGAAGGTCGTGAGAGCTTTCTATGGACATGTTATCCATCACCCCTTCCACTTGGGTGGGATTACATGGCTCACAAGTTGGTGACAAGCTAGGGGAGAAGGAATCGTGAAGTCCCGCAACATAGGTAAATTTGTTAATATATTATTACTTGGTACCTAATTTTTTGACAGAAAGAAACATTACCATGGATGTCATCATCACCGGGCCCTTCGATGCTGGAAATTCCACGGCCTTACCACAGGCACTTTTTGCCGGGTAGTTTGAGAGGAGGGTAGGCGGATGAGCTTTCTTCAAGGCACTTCACGACTTTAGACTGCCACCTTTCTGTTGGACCTCTCTCACCTATGCCGAGGGTCCCTACGATGGCCAACCTGCCCTGAGACCTGGTTCGTCAGAGTCGCAACGTTCTCCACAAGTTGATCTTCCACATCTATGGGTTCCTTTGACCGAGGAGCGATGATACGAGTTCGATGGGTGAAGCGTCCACATCATTGTTGTTTAAGGGACACCGATGGGGACCCCACCATAGCTTGTTTCTTGGGGATTCTTTGGAAGGAAGCTTACCTCCTTTGCACCACCAGGCTACCACAAAGTTCTCGAGCGACATCTCTACACAAAGAAGCAAATAAGATAAATATCAGAGATAAGTTTTAATTTCTTATGTTAATCATAAAAGTACATACTTTCTCCATCATAAATTATCTCGGTACCAAAGGAGATCCCACCCATCTTTCAGCAATGCCGACCATGAATAGGATTGGCTCGGGGAATGTTTGGCAATCGCAGGATGACGAGCCAAACTGATACAAAGGGTTTCTTGTCATAGTATAGGCGGTGGATCGTTGAATATTTTCTCATCATATTGAAAGTCTGGGTTTAACAATACGAGTCTTTGGAGGGATAATGGTATTTTGGATATAAAAGAATTTGCCTTTCAGTTCCTTATATTCGTAAAGGTCTATCTATCGAATGGGAACATCCCTTTCACCTCTTTTGGCTAAGGTTAACCAGTCTCCTCCGTATAGATTCGTGAAACCTCTAAGCACAGTCAAGGATGGTACGAACCCATAAGCTTTACAAATCACGATGAATGTTGTAAGCTGGCTAGCCAAGGGTTGAACCTAGAAAGGTGTACCTCATAATCCGGAGGAACTCTAAGATCAAAGGATGCAAAGGTATCCTAAGGTTAAGTAGTAAAAGCATGGGTATGCCTACATAATTTTCGGGGCATCAAATATCCCTTGAGTTCTACTTGGTAGCATGATTTTATGTTCCTTTGGAATGGGATAATCAGTGAGAACTTTAAGCTCCTCCCTCGTTAGTGTACAACCTTGTTGTTTTATTACGAATTTTTATTGGTCAACATGGAACCTTCTAAAGAACACAACAATGTATTTGAAATACGGGAAGAAGGAGCACTTTACCTTGTTTGATCGGCTTGATCGAAGAGGTTTTAGTAGGTGAAAAGCTTGCAGAGATAAAACTTTGTTAGGGTTTCTTGTTTTTACATTTTATATACTCTACAAGCGTTAAATCTCATTCCACACGTGTCCGACTTATCCCTTACTACCGGATTTCAAACCATTTTAAAATTTGAAATGATGTTTACTTTAAGGAAAGGGAGTAGTTAGGATTAGTCTTGCATTAAATAATGTCAATAACTACAAGACTTTTTATCTTCGTCGTTTTTGTGACGAAGGGGAGGTTTCGTTTTTATTTCTCGAATGTAAGCAATATTTCTTGTTCGCATATCACTTTCATTGGGGCTTGATGACGTACCCTCCCGTCGGTCGAAGGACTCCCCTTCGCCTGGTCGAATTGCTTTACGAAGACCCAAGTCTTTCTTCATAAGTCATTGGTGGCGTAAAACCATTCATCATTGACATGGTTACTAGTTGGGAATCCGCCAAGGAAGGCCTATGCGCTCGGTGTCTTCCCTTGAAGATGCCAAGACAAAGAAGAACCTTGACTTGGTCTTCCCACGTTCCCACTATGTCCTTAGCTTCCCGCCAAGTCCAGATAGTGGGGATGAAGCCCTAGTGGTTACCACAAATCGTGACGCCCCATGATCTCCTAAACGTGTGTTAACACTCCAAGCTATTTTCATCACCTATAAATAGGTTGGACGAGTCATTTCAATGGTATGTTCACTCAACACGTATTTTCACATACATCATATTACTTACAACGCATATCTATACTCTTACTGCGGAGGTGGTTCGGGAGGCCCAACCCTAGCAATCACTTAACGAAGTGTCTATTATTTCTTATTGGGTTGGCTACAAGTTTGGCGCAAGCATATCACCCCTCATACCCTTCGATCACCATCGAAGGCCTGGTCGTACGATTCATTGTACAATCAGCAATCCTTTTCGGATATGAACCATTTAATATGTGACCTGGGCAAACCTTTTTGGGTATAAACCGTTCGGCGTTATGACAATCCTTTTCGGATATGAACCATTTAATATGTCACCTGGGCAACCCTTTTGGGGTATAAACCGTTCGGCGTTATGGCAATCCTTTTTGGATATGAACCATTTAATATGTCACCTGGGCAACCCTTTTGGGGTATAAACCGTTCGGCGTTATGGCAATCCTTTTCGGATATGAACCATCTTTGAACACTGATCATTTTTCCCCGGAGGTCGCGAGCCTGTCGGGGGGATCATTCGATAATTATGTTCAGAAAACAATAGACATGTGGAAAATTGCTCCTCCGATATCCGGGGAACTCTGTGTTTTTCATTAATAATTTCTTTCGAAAATCGCCCCGTGGGCTTAACGGTTACAAAGTTTTCTTTATATTACAAGAAGCACTTCCTTAGGTTCACCGCGTTCCAGGTACGGGGGACCTCTTTCCCTTCGGCCGTTTGTAACTTGTAAGAACCGTTATCATATGCTTCTATGACTTGGTATGGGCCCTCCCAGTTTGGTCCCAACTTTCCTTGATCTTCTTGCCTGCTAGCTTCATTTTTCCGGTAGACGAAGTCTCCTACTCTGAGTTTTTCACCTCTAACCCTCCGATTGTAGTATTGCTCCACCTTCTTTTTGTACCTGGCTTCTTCAACAGCCGCTGAGTCCCTTCTCTCTTCCAGTAAATCCAGGTTTAAACGAATCTCCTCTTCGCTTCATTCTTCGGTCATCATCATCGTTCAGAAGGTAGGCATGCCAATTTCTGCAGGGATCACTGCTTCGCTTCCGTATGTCAAGCTGAATGGTGTTTCACCGTTGCTTTTCTTCAAGGATGTCCGATGAGCCCACAAAACGTTCGGCAACTCATCAACCCATCCGGACTTACTTTTTCCTAGCCTTGTTTTGAAGCCATGCATCAAACTTTTGTTTGCTCGTTCTACCAGACCATTTGCTTGAGGGTGTGCCACGGCAGTATTTATCTGTTTGATGTTGAGCTTTTCGCACCACCGTTTGAAGGGATCATGGATGAAGTTGCTGCCATTGTCAGTTACAATTATGTGTGGCAAGCCAAAGCGACACACGATCCCATACAAATTTTATGACTTCCTTTCCTGTGGTCCTTGCCAGGGGTTTGGCCTCCATCCATTTTGTAAAGTAGTCGATGGCTACGATGACATATTTTACTTTCCCGGGCGCTTCAGGAAGGAGACCCAATACGTCCATTCCCCATTGGAAAAAAGGCCAGGGTGACATGATAGAAGTCATAAGATTCTTAGGTAATTTGGGAACCGGGGAGTGTATCTGGCAAGATTCGCATTTTTGAATGACCTCTCTGGCGTCCTTGTGCATTGTCGGCCAGTAATATCCTTGCCTGATCAGTTTTGCCACCACGGATCTTGGACCGGAGTGCATGCCACATGCTCCCTCGTGCACTTCTCTTATCACGTAATTGGCCTGTAGTGGGCCCACACACCTTAACATTGGACCCAAATACAACTTTTTGAACAGTACTCCGTCCTCCATTGTATAATGGGGCATCTTCATCCGTAGGGTTCTTGCTTCGTTTTCGTCGTTCGGCCACTTTCCTTCGGTGATGCACCGGAGGATTGGAGACATCCAGTTTTCCTCTTCTTCTTCCACTATCGCTCCAATAACCTTTTCCTCTGTTGATGGTGTTTCCAACACCTCTACAAGTATTTCCTTGGTCAAATGGTCAAATGAAAAGGATGCTAACTTGCTTAACACATCGGCCTTCTGGTTTTGTGCCCTCGGGATGTTTTGTATCCTGAACTGCTTGAAACATCCAATATACTCCTTTGCCTTAGCCAAGTATCTTGCCATGCTTTCCTTGTAGGTAGTAAACTCTCCGTTGATTTGGCTTGACACTAGGTTGGAGTCCACTTTAGCACTTAGCACTTGTATCTTCATATCCCTGGCTATCCTTAGTCCGGCTAGCAACGCTTCGTATTCCGCCTCGTTATTCGTGCTGGGGAAATTGAGCCGAAGAGCATAAGTGTATTCTGTTTGATCCGGGCTTATCAACACCAAACCTGCTCCGGAGCCCTTCTTGTTGGACGCTCCGTCCGTGAATAGTATCCATTCCTCCTTTTTGCCTGAGATTTTGCACACTTCCATGCTTTTTCCTTCTTTCCTTGCTTTGCCGACCGGTATCTCGTTTATGAAATCCGCCAGGACCTGTCCTTTGCGGCGTTCCTCGGGATGTACGTAATTTTGTACGCTCCCAACTCTACCGCATACTTCATCAACTTCCCCGAAGATTCGGGCTTATTCAAAACATCCCGGATGGGCTGGTCCAGGATCACCTTAATGTGGTGGGCTTCAAAGTATCTTCGGAGTATCCTGGAACAGTGCCGTAGAGCCAATGCCAATTTTTCTAGAGGGGCATAGTTTCTCTCGGCTTCATGGAGCGTTCTGCTGACATAATGCACCGAAATTTTTTTGCCCTTCCTTTCCACCATTAACACATCGCTTATGGCCTTTTCGGATGCCGCTAAGTATACAAAAAGATCTTCCCCTGCTATCGGGGCTGTTAAATTAGGTAGTTCTAGGATTATGCTCTTTATTTTCTGGAATGCCTCCTCGGCTTGCTCTTTCCACCGGTACTCCTTTTGGTTGTCTTTCGTAATGTTCTTTAGTGTGTTGAAAAAGGGAAAAGCTCTTTCAGCTGACTGCGATAGGAATCTGTTCATGGCTGCCAGCTTTCCGCTGAGGCTCTGCATCTCCTTGAGTGTTCGGGGCGATTGCATGTCAGCTATAGCTTTTGTTTTCTTCGGATTGGCCCTTATTCCTTCGGACGTTACCACGTATCCGAGGAACTTTCCTTCTTCGACTCCAAAGGAGCACTTTTTAGGGTTGAGCTTCATGTTGATTCTTCAGAGGTTATCAAACGTTTCTGCCATATCTGCCAATAATTCTACTTCACTTCTGCTTTTGATCACCATATCGTCGACATACACCTCCAAGTTCCTGCCAATCTGCCCTTTGAAACTTGAGTCTACCAGCCTTTGGTAGGTTGCCCCGGCGTTTCTCAAGCCGAAGGGCATTTTGGTGTAGCAAAAGGTTCCATGCTCCGTATAGAAGGATGTCTTTTCTTCGTCTTCCTTGGCCATCTGAACTTGGTGGTATCCTTTGTATGCGTCAAGAAAACATTTGTACTTGTATCCCATCACGGACTCTATCTTCCAGTCAATTTCGGGGAGTGGGTAGTAGTCCTTTGGGCATGAAGCATTGATGCTTTTAAAGTCCATGCACATTCTCCACGTTCCATCTGGCTTCTTTACTAGAACCGGGTTAGAAATCCACGTAGGGTATTTTACTGCTCGAACTATTCCCGCTTTCAGCCATTCTTCTACCTCGGTATTGATTGCCTGGTTCTTTTCAGCCGAGAAAGTCCTCTTTTTCTGGGCTATTGGCCTGTCATTCACGTTGACATTCAGTTTGTGTTCTATGATTCGCCGGGGGACTCCCGTCATGTCGGCTGGTTGCCATGCGAATACATCCTTGTTGTTTTTCAGTAGTTCTACCACCTGCCTTTTGCATTCTTTGGAAACATTTCCCCCGATGGTAATCATTTGCTCAGGAAACTGGGGGTTTATCATTACTTCTTTTGTTTTCTTGCTAGACTCTTCTTCTTCTGAAGGGTATTCTTTGTTCTTATTTTCCAACCCTTCCGCCATGAACTGTTTTTCTAACCTCCTACATTCGGAGATGATAACCGATCTGGTAACTAGGGTTGTCACTCCCCTTGGTGTTGGGAACTTTATCATAGAGTGGATGGTTGAGGGGATTGCCCTTTATTCTCTAATGCCTGATCGTCCTAGTATAACGTTATACGAGGAGGGGGATCTTATCACTGCAAACGTCATTATTGCTCGGCGGTATAAGCCATCGTTTCCGAAACAAACGCTTAGGTCTATCTTCCCGAGGGGTTTTATTGTTTCGCCGGAGAATCCCACTAGTGGCGTGTTCGTTTCCCTTAGCTTCGCTTTGATTTCTGGGCATAGGTTTTGGAAACAGTGTTCGTACATTATTTCCACGGCTGCTCCTGGGTCTACATAAACCCTCCTCATGGTGTATCCTTCCACATCTGCTTCGATTATTAGCAGCTCTTCGGAAACGTCCCCAGGTAGAATGGGGGGGGGGAAGCTATAGGGACGTTCATCCAGTCTTCCTCTCAGCTGTTGGTCTTTCTTTTTCTATCTCTTCTTCCGCAGTATACCATATTTATCACCCTTCCTCTGCCGGGCTGGTTATCTCTAGGGGGTTTCTTCCCCTTTGCCTCACTTCCCTTAATAAATGATCCAACTTGCCCGTCTCCATAGCTACTCTTAGTTGTTCCTTGAGTTGGTAGCAGTCATTGGTGAGATGGCCTTTCTCGCCATGATAATCGCAGAACTTGTCTAAATTTTCTCTCCTTGGGGCCCCCCTCAAAGGTGGGGGTGGTGGCAGCTTTAGTTGGAGCTCCGTTGCTAGAATTTCCTTAGGTGCTTTTGAGAGAAGGTTCAAATCCATGGGGCGAGTATCGTGCCTGTAATGGTTTCTCCTGTAGTCGCTTCGGTGGTCACCTCTGTAGTTATCAGTCTTTGTCGGGTAGTAGGGGTTGTACTGGCTACGGGATTTTTGTTCCGTTCTTCGGTCTCCTCTCCGTTTGTCGGGGAGATTCGCTATTCGGGAGGTTCGATCTGGCTGACTGCCTGCGTATGACTTACGGTTCCATTCCCCTTTAGGGAGCTCTGTGGTGTTGTAGGCTTCCTCCGAACGTACAAAATCGTCTACCCTCTTCATCATTTCCGTGACTGTCTTGGGAACTCTGTCTGAGAATCGCTTCACCAACTCCGGGCATTTGCTTCCGTTGGTGAACGAGGATATCTGCATTACTTCTGGTACACCGGGGATGTAGCTAGCCTCATCGGTCCATCTTTCCTTGAATTCTAGTAGAGTTTCGTGAGCTTTCCGCACGATCTTTGTGAGTTCCATCGGATCTTTAAGACACTTCCTCCTGAGCGCGAACCTTTCTAGGAAGCTCTCTCTAAGCTCCTCCCAACTGTCAATACTACCGTTGGGTAATCGCTCGAACCACCCGCTTGCCGGACCGTCCAAAGTTTGCTGGAACATCCAGCACCATACCGGCATTGGCCATCCGCCATGATTTGCTGCACCGGAAAAACGAGTGACGTGATCATCTGGGTCCGAGGATCCGTTGTAAAGTTTTATGTTCTTAGGTAGCTCATGTCTCGGTCCGGCGAACTCTACTATCCGTCGCGTGAATGGGGATCTGGGGGCATCTTTGTATGGTTTGTGTAGGTCCTCCACGACCTGTTTTCCTTTCGGATCTTTTTCTTTTTCTACTCGGGTGGGTCCTTCGACTTCGTCTCCGAAGTCGATCCGTATGGGTTGCAGCGGGCTTTTTCCTTGGGTGTTATGCTGTTGTATCAAGGCCTTCAGCGACGATATGTGGTTTAGTATTTGTTCTTCTAAGTTAGGTGGGTTGCTTCCGGATGGCGTTTCAGTGGAGGGACCTGTTTCGGTGGTAGGACCTGCCATTTTCTAGCTTTGGTAGTTAGAATAGAGGTCCCACGGATGGTGCCAATTTGTTGAGGTAAAAATCTGTGATTACCCTAACAAGCTAATCCATCGACTAATCCTTCGGCTGAGCTCCTCGGATTAAGTCACTTCGGATCTGTAACACAAAGATAACGCGCGTTAGCCTCGTCCTGGGTTTTATCCCTAGACCAAGCTCCGGCGTGAGAATGAGTGTAGTTATATGTCAGAGTAAAATACAATGAAATGGGGTAAGAATTAGTTAACCTTGAATGTTGTAGCCTAGCTCCTTTTATAGATGAGAGGCTTTTATCCTTACCCGAAGGTCACGTGGGCGATAGTGACTCTTTCGGGCGGGAGTTGACTTTACTCTGTTTGGATTCCGTCTGGAAAGGGTCAGTAGTTCTGATCAAGATTCCTTTCCTCTTATACATGGTGATGTCAGGTGTCCGTTAGGCCGAGGGTTATGTCTAACCCTTCGGTATATGCTGGTCTAGGTTTGTTTTGTCTAAATTGGCTTGTATGCTTTATCCGGAAGATTGGCTATTGTTCCGTGCGGTTTTGGTTTAGGGCCGAATAGTTAGGTTCTTCAGCATTTTACTATTATGCCGGGGAGTTGTATATCGGGACATACGCCAACACTTACATCAATATCTTTCTCAAACTTTTAAATTATCGTATATATCTTATGTTCTTTCATCACTCGAAGTTAAAAAGTATATATAAACAAATAAATATGAACAATATGTTCTTTCATATATATACCCAAACTTTGTAATTACGTAATCATGTTTTTTCTTCAATTGGGATCAAAAAATATATATGAACAATATAATTATGATGAATATGAGAGTTAAATAAGAGATCAATAATAGTTTTTGAATTTAAAATCAATATAATTATAATATAATTGATTTCTGATTATATATGAGAATTTAAAAGTTCGAGAAAAATATTGATGTAATTACAAAAATTTGAGAAAGACATTAATGTAATTATAAAAATGAAAAATATATTTATGTAAATGAGAAGGACATTTACGTAATATTGAACTTTATAAAAAATATATACATGTGATTCTTCCTAAAATAATTATTTAGTGTGTGTAAGAGTATCAAACATTAAAATTTGGCATCCATCCTAAAAATAGCTAACAACAACCCCCGAGTGTGTAACCATATTGACCCATTTAGACCTCAATTATAAACATGTAGTAATTCAGGTTGTTATATTTTTTAGGAACAAGGTTTTTGGGTGCTCGCGCGTTGTGACGAGATGATTCTCGTTAGCTTTAATATGCAGGTAACTTCAAAAACATAAGAACTATAAATTGGATTCGCGACATTGATTATAATAATTATATGCTCTCAAATACCAAACCAAAATACAAAGTATAGAGCCGAAAGGAGTAATTTGGAAATGTAAATTTTTTATAATTAATATTATGGAAAAAATTATATCTACATAAGTTTAAATAAAAGTAAAACATTAGAAAAAGTTAAAGAGGCTAAATAGTAAATTATTATTCGTTATGTAGTATTTTTTGATAAATGATAATAAGTAAAGATACAAACAAGTTGCCACATTAGGTACGTTACGTGTTAATTACTCCTTTCGTCTAAAAATGATAATCCATATTTTCTTTTTAAAATGTCTCAAAATAATCGTTTACTTTATATTTTAAGAACATCCACAATAAGTAAAACTATCAAAAGCTTTTTACTATTCTAGCAAGTCTTTATAAGAGCTTTTTAGCATTGTATTATAACGTGTTACAATAGCCTTTTAAAAAAGACTTTGCCAACTCTAAACTATTGCAAAAAAGTCTAAAAGGTTTAAATGGGTGATACATTAAATGCATTAAATGAATCAAGTCTTTAAAAACTTGATGTATTGTAGATGCTTTAAGTAATAAAATGAGAATGTAGAGAAGGAATATTTCATTTAAGTGGTTGAAAATTGTAGTTATCTCACTTTTATTAAACTGTGTATTTTTTATTTCTTGACAATAATTTTGAGACGACGGAAAGATAAAATTTTGTGGTCATGTGTGTCAAACACTTCCTCGATGCCAAGTTTTATCTTTTTTATTATTTTTTATTTTTTTATTATTATTTTCTTATATTTCTTATAGTTTATCATACTGTTTTATTATTATGGACTTTTAAAAATAATAAATTAATTAGAGAGTAAAACTGTTATTTTGAAAAAAAATAAATAATAATAGTTATATTTTCTTTTAAACAGTGTTTTTTTTATCGGTAATACTTGAGTCACAAACGTAACTTGAGACATAATTAAAGTCGGGTAGACTTTATATAGACAATATAGTAACTCTAGCCGTTGCCATGTTAGAAAGATAGATATGTTTTAAGCTCGATTATGAGTTTGAGTCCGTTATAATTTCATTGTATATTTTCCTCTATATATATCGTATCAATAAAACGTATCACTTACGGGGTTTACAACACTCAACATGATATCGGAGCGAGTCTGATCCTCAGACCTAGGTGGCTATGTTGAGCCGTCTCGAGCTCCCAAAGCTACCCCGTCAAACCCTTGTCACCACCCTTTATCCCTTATCAAATAAAAAAAAATATATGATTTGCTTTTGTTTATGTTTCTTTGCTTTGGTTGTTGCCATATGATAAAGATTAATCTTCGCTTGCTATCAGATGTCGTCATCAAAGTTAATTATTTGCTTTACTGCTTTTCATTAGCTATCGCTTTATTTTGCTTTTGTTGCTGATGAAAATTTGTCTCCTCTTGCTTTCAGATGTCTTAATCAACAAAACTTTTATTGCTTTAATGTTTATTTAGTTTTCTAATCCAATCCGAGCTTTCGAGATTTCGCTGCTCGGATTACAGGGGAGTATTAGACAATATGGCGGCCCAAGCCCGGATGTGGGTTGGGTTCATTAGGGTTTCTAGTACCTTCTATGTTACACTATAAATATATATCGATAATACAATACCTATCATGGGGGTTTCATTATCTAACATGGTATCAGAGCGGGTCTAATCCTCAGACCTAGGTGCGTATGTTGAGCCCCCCCCCCAAGCCACCCCGTCAAACCCTTGTCACTACCCTTTATCACTTATCAAATTAAAAAAAAATGATTTACTTTTATTTTTGTTTCTTTGTTGTTGCTATTGCTGCATGATAAAGATAAATCTCCGCTTGTTGTCGGATATCGTCATCAAAATTAATTATTTGCTTTACTACTTTTCATTTTTTATCGCTTTATTTTGCTTTTTCTGCAGATGAAGATTTGTCTCCACTTGTTTTCAGATGTCTTCATCAACAAAACCTTATTGCTTTAATGTTTATTTAGTTTTGTAATTCAATCCGAGTTTTCGCGATTTCACCGCTCAGATTGTGAGGGAGTATTAGATAATATAGCGCCCAAACTCGGATGCGGGTTGGGTTCACTGGGGTTTCTAGTATCTTCTATGTTGCACTATATATATATATATATATATATATATATATATATATATATATATATATATATATATATATATATATATATATATATATATATATATATATATATATATATATATATATATATATATATATATATATTTTAAATTCTCCAAAATTCCAAAAAATTCCACAAAATCGGGTATGTTGGTGCATAAAACTTTTGTGAAAATATTTATTATAATTTTGTGTTTTGATACGTTTTTTTTAATTCACAAAAAGCGAATTTTGATGCGCAAAAAAATTTTGATGCATAAAAATTTCAACTTGTTTTAGTTAGATGCGCAATGTTATTTTGATGAAAAAAGTCAAAAGAAGTTGGGTGTAAAAACCAATTTTTAATGCACAAAAAAACGATTTAATGCGCAAACGTATTTTTTCATAATTTTTTTGGAAAAAATATCCACTTAAAAAAAAAGTTTTTCACAACTTTTTCATGCACAATCATACCTGATCTTGTGGAATTTTTTGGGAATTTTTCGAGAACTTTATAAAAAAAAAAAATCTTTTTATCTTTTTACGGATATTTGTCTTTTTATTTGATCTTTATCCTATATATATATATATATGGAAGGGATATAGTAAGAAGATTAATTAAAATAAGAATGGTAAGAAGTAATTCTAGCCACACAATTTGAATAAGGAGGGAAAATTTGAAGGGACATGCATCCACTTTTTTAGGTGCATCTAAAATATGTGGTTGTGGTTTCTTCTTATCATTCTTATTTTAATTATTCTTCTTATTTGATCCTAACTCTATATATATATATATATATATATATATATATATATATATATATATATATATATATATATATATTTATATCAGTAATGCAATACCTCTTATGGGGCTTTCATTATCTAACATGTTGAGTGTTCTAAACCTCGTAGGTGATACGTATATATATAGGCAAATATATAATGAAACCCTATTGTACTCAAACTCACAATCGGGCTTGGGCTGTATCTATCCTCTAATACACCCTCGTAGTCCGAGCGGCGAAATCGCAAAAGCTCGGGCTGCAGAAAAAAAATTGTTGATGACAAATTAGGGCAACAAATGGAAACAATTCTTCAAGAAATAGTAAAAGCAAATAAATGCAGTAGCAAAAGAAAATAAAATATTTGCTGATGAAAATATCCAACTGCAAGCAGAGATTAATCTTCATCATGCAGCAACAACAAAAGCTGAAGCAAAGAAATAAAAATAAAAGCAAAAGATTAGATTCTTTTATTATTATTTTATATTATTTTTTGGAAAAAAATGGGATAAATGGTTGCGGCTAGGGTTTGAGAGGTGTCATAAAAGAGGCGGCTTAACTTAGCCACCTAGATATGAGGGTCAGATCCGCTCCAATACCATGTTGAATAATGAAAACCCCGTGAAAAGTATTGTATTATTGATATACATTTATAGTGCAACATAGAAGATACTAAAAACTCTAATGAACTCAACCCACATCCAGACTTAATTGAGAGTTTGAGTCAACACCCTATTTTATTTGAAATTAACATATTTAATGTTTTATCAAATTTGATTGTCTTGTTTCTGAATACATGCTAGCATGCACCTCAAATGTAGCAACATGGCGTTGCCATTACTATTATCAACATAATTACCAACGGGTTTGTGAGTTGTTATTGTTTTTTAAGTGTGATTGCAAGTGCCATTCGGAGTTTAATTGAGCCCCTGGTCTTAGTTGAGACCGAGTGAACTGGCCGGTATTGAGTTAACACCAGCCCGATTTGAAGTCTTCGGATTCAGCTAGCACGATTATAGTGTCTTGTACAACCCAAGTGGTCTACGAATTGTGTGTGTATGTGTTAGTTGTAACTTTGTACGAGATTTTAGAATATAGCAAGGTGTTGACACGTAGGCTACAATGCAGCAAGATGCTATACAAAACACATTTCTTGAGTTCAACTACGTGGAAGTTTTTAGAGTGTCCACGTGGGGATTGTTGCAAGATTTATGATTAAATACTTCTTTGTTTTATGTTTGATTCGTCTTGAAATGTGAATTGTAGGTTAAACCGTTGAACCACTTTGAGCATCTTTGATTCTTTGCCTCGTGAATTTTTATGTTTGTTACTGTAGTAATTTTTTCATTTGCTAAACAAGTAAAATAAGTTATCCAAAACACATGGCTCGAGTCTAGTAGTCCACTCATGGAATGTGAAATAGTTGACTCGGTCCGTATGATATTATTTTCTTCAATTTGGTTTAGCTTTTCATGTGCGAGTCATGATATAATGCACTTTTAAGTTTTAGTTTTAACGTATTGAACACTTTAGGTCCCATTGAATTGTCAAAAGTTAATGCGCTTTTAGCATTAACTTCTTTTTTGTTGAATATATGTAAGTCACATGAAAATATGAAATAGTTGTTGAAAAATTATTAAAGATCGACTGTGGTGTAGGGAATTTTGTGGGGCAGAAGTTTAAAATGTTGTATACGTAAACCACAATTGTGGCTGTTAATGACACGAAAACAACATTAGCAGATTATAAAGATGTGATGTTGAGTTGTTTATAGTGACCAGTGAGGTTATTGGTTGATGATAACTCTTCATCAATATTTTAAATATATTTTGGTAAGTATTGGATTAGTATTATAGTTCTTGGAGTCCAGGGCGTTATAATGTTATACCACCCTTCAAGGTAACTTCGTTAGATAAGTCATTTGCTAATCAAAATCGTCTACAAACTAATAAGAAAAAAAAAAGGGTTGGAAACTAATTCGTAAGACAAATCGAATGGGAAAAAAACTAATGGCTCTACAGTCTACACTGACCAGTCTCATAGTTAACACGTGAGAGATAAAATCAATTAACATATGTCATGATATGATGAATTCGTGTTGGCTAAATTAAGGACCAATAAACCCATGCTACCCATGCATGCTGATACCTTTGTTTTGCCCAGGCCAATTAGAAATTGAGGTCATGGTACGATGATAATCGTAAATATTTGACTGAATCATGTATAATCCGCTTTTTAAATAAATTATTTCGATCTTTATTCTCTAGATTACACGAAATCTCTTTTGTGATAAGACAATCAAAGCACTTTATTCCAAGGCACAAAAGATAAAACAAAACAAAAAGAATTGTGTGTTTTTTGTTGATATCTTTCCCTTCAGGGAGAATAGCGGAATACAAACAAGCTATCTCGTAATCTGATGAAACCAAAAACTTTTGTTATTAACAGATGGCGGTTAAGACAGGTAAAATGGTTGGATCCCAACAATCATGACTGTTGGCCAACAGATGCAATGGCGGGATTTTTCGTGAGAAAAACAGGTAACTAATTTGGAGAGGGATCGCAACAAAAGGCGTTACCCCTTGACCCAGCAAGGGGTGCAACCCCTTGACCCATGCATCTTTGTCGTGGTAAAAAACATATTAACTCAAACGAGTATGTACTCGACACTTTCCCTACTCGTATTCGAGCTTAATATGAAATCATATTGGTCTATAGTAAATCATAATTACTTAAAATAGCTGATAACACTAAAATCACCAACAAAATACCCCCTCCCATTTTAGTGTAATCCTCGACTTACTAAACATATAAAGTATGAAACAAACATAACAAAGCAAACAGATGCATAAATGAAAATGTGTTGAGATTGAATTTTCATTTTAATATAATACACATTTCAAATGCTCGAGAATCGGGATGTCCTAACGATTGAGCCTGCCAACTCATATGAATACCTGAAGATACTATACACATAAGTTTCTTACAACACTCTATTGTTTATACTTGACACTATTACAAGCCATGTGTCTCTATCCATTACTAAAAAGCCAAGTCCAAGCTTCTTGAAGCGGCAAAACTTCATGTTCACATAGGTAGTTCATTTAGACTTGCACCTGCATTGCAAATTTTCAAAAGAACCATTAAGAATACATTCTTCAACCTAACCATTACATGCAGGTCTGAACACATACCTTGAGAAAATAATTACATGTGCTCCAATCTCTAATAGTAAGCTTTTCACATTAAATTCATGCTTCTAACGTTGTATTAGAAGGGAATTGAGTATCTCACAACCAAAGGATTTAAATGGACTTTAATCTCATCCCTATTACTGACTTATTAACTAAGTTCCTAGCTAACCCCTTCGTCAAGTGGTCAGCTAAATTTTGTTGAGCTCGAACAAACTTAATTGAAATCTTACTATTCATGATCAAATCACGGATCATACTATGTTTGATCTAGACTTGAAATTACATATTTGACTATAAGCCTTAGCCAATGTGGAAACAGTATCACAATGGATAGATATTGGTGATATCGGTTTCGGCCATAATGGATTCTCATAAACCAAGTCTCATATCCATTCCGCTTCTGCACTAGCAGTAGCCAATGCGACAAACTCAGATTCTGTAGTTTAAATAGGTAATATATGTTTGCTTCTTGGAAGCCCGTGAAATGGCACCTCCCTTAAGCAAGAACACCCAACCACTAGTAGTAAATGAATCTTTTGTATGATTTATCCAACTAGAATATGTGTAACCTTCTAAGATAGAAGGATGCCTAGAATAACCTAAACCATAATTCATAGTACCTTTTAAGTACTTGAATTCCTTTTTATTTCATGCCAATGCTGTCTACTAGGAGGGACCTGCTCAATCTTCCAACTGCATAAGCAATATTAGGTCGAGTGCTCGTCATAGCATACATCAAACTGAGGTCGCACACAATAGCTCGAGATTGCAACTTTATATATTCATTGTAGATATATAAATGATCAATTAATATGAATATGCATCGTAATTAATTAGTTGGATATAACTAAGTAAGGAACGGGTTGAACCAAATCAAATGGGGCAAAGCCCTTGTGGGGCCCACTATGCGGCCGACCACCATTGTGGTGTGTCGGGCCGGGCTTTGGTCTTTTACTTGTTTAAAATGATTTATATATTATTTGATAAAATCAAATATTTTAAACTAGGCAATTATCACTTTATTTGTTATGGTATTTATCTTGTTTTTTAATTTGATAATTATTCATTAAGCCCTATAAATACAAGAGTTGATTATTGAATCATTAAGCAATTACAAAACCCTAACTCCATATCCCGCTTTCTTGTTCGACCGCGGCACATCACCCAACATAACACATTCGTGTGTTGTGTTTTTTTTACAATTGGCTTGTTCGTTGTTGTTATATTGATCAACCGCTAGCACGTTGTTGTACTCTTTTGAGAGCTAGTGTGTAAAACCATGAGGAGTCTTACTTTACATTTTATTGGTCTGTTTTGATCTCCCACTCCAAGCAAACGGATACACAAAGTTGTTGTTTTTTTATTTGATTAGTTGTAAACTGTATTTAGATCAATGGCTCGTGGAAAATTTTGGTAGGGTTTTTATATTTTCGGACGCTTGTTTTCTAATAATTGTTATGAAAATTTTAAAATTTGATCCTTCGTTTTCCATCAATGATTTCAGATCTACTTATACAAGTTTATAACTATCTGTGATCTATTTTAAACATGAGTTAATGGTTACAGTGTCATATCTGAATCCTATTGGATGTTGGTATGTAGTTTCGTAACACAATTGTGGATCTGACTTGATGGTGCATAAATAAGTGTTGTAAAACTTATCACATTTCCTGTTTATTCCGATTAGTATTTATCTGATAGATTTGGTGTCATGTCTGTCAGATCTGTGTATATGTGATAAAAAAATAGTAGATGAAAATTAAATATTGTATTTAATTGCTTTGATTGGCTTGTTAAAATTAAATATATTAATTTTCTACTTCTATCATGATCAAACTCATGCAAAGTTGATCATGAGAAAGCCAATAGTAGAATAATAATTTTTATTATTATTGTGTATAGCCCGTCATGTCCATAGCTTGTTTTTCGTGATTTGATTATTGTAGTTTTTACGCCCTCGTTAAGGCGTCTTGGTTTTCTGACCTCGATGCCAAGTTGTAATTTAGATTTAGTAACCATTTTGTATTTATTTCAATACTAGGTATTAGAATAGACTTGTAGGATCTAAGGAAGAACAAAAAATCACACAACTATGGTGAAGAGAGGTGGTGATGTGAGGTTGGAACAAGAGAGAAAGAAAGGAGAACTTGCATATAATAAACACACACTTACACTCTCAGAGTCACATCCTCAAATGACACATTTGAGGGTATTTATACATACTAGATGCCTCATCATGGGCTTTAGAGTGGGCTTGCTTGTCATGGACTTGGATTGATAACATTGGTAGGCCACAACCTGTTTAACTAAACAGTTACATAATCTAAAACACATTACAAAGTTCTTAATACTAGAATGACCAGCACTTCTTTTAATGCTAACAATCTCCCCCTAATGGGTGGTCATTCATATGCTTCACTGTGATTAGGTCATCTGTCATGTTGATCTTGAACCTTGTGTGATGTCAAAGAATAATCTTGGTTCTTTGTTCCTTCATGCTTTGTGATCTTTGAAGTTAAATCTCTTTATTTTTCTTGCCTTTTGATCAACATCTTTATGTATTTGTTGTTGCGTCTTCTCCAATATACTTATACGACTTGAAAAGTATTTGTTCTTCATACTTATGTCTTCCTCACTGGATACTTGAACTTGTTCTTGACTTTCTTTATTAGCTCTTGACTTTGACGTAACTCTTTGTCTTTAACTTGATAATTTTGTCTTGAACAATCTTGGTTTGAGCTTGTTGAGGATGAGACACATAAGTATGAGTATGAGGAGGTGAAGATGTCGATGTGTGATCTTCTTGAATGGCGGTTTTCATCAGTTGCTGCAAAACAAATAACTTGATATATATGTTAGTCCCCGGCTTTTAGTATTTGGATATCTCAAAGGATACATCCTAAGACGCTAGCAACGTTCTTCGAATACTCTAGAAAAAATGCATCAATGACTATAACAACGTTTAGAATGGATGCATCAATGACGCTAGCAACGTTTTTCGAATACTTTAGAACGGATGCGACCTAAGATGCTAACATAACATTTTTGATATCCTCCCACTTGTTGTTCCTAAATCCGTATGCTTGTGGGCTGACGACGGATTAAGGTGAGCCGTTGGAGTACACATAAATCATCACTCTATGAATGTATACCGTTTGAAGTAAAGTAACCACCATGAAGAATATTTGGCAAGATTTCTTAAGATCTTGCGAAGGAATCTCGTACAACTTGTGTTCTTATTGATGAACAACAAGTGTATGTATTTGGAATGTGTTATTGTGAATCTCATTTGACACTACACTCAATTTGTTCATTTTGGTTTTAGTGAACGGAGGCTAGAGCAGAATGCCACCTTTTCAATATCAACACATCTCGGAGTGAGAGGTCGATAGATTACATTTTTAATCTTTGTGAGAAATGAAACAAGAATCTGCTGAGAGAAACTTGAATGGATGAGAATGGGTTGTGCATTACATCACTAGGTCCATGATGCATGTCTTCAGTATCAGTATCATTATTGTAATAACTGATATATTATGTATTGACCCAGTTTCTGTCCTAACGGTATGGAGGGCTCATTTATTTTCACTCTTTCATAACTCATTTCTTTTTCATTCTTCAACCCCTTCAATGAAAGCATTCTTCCCTTTACTCATTCACCTGTTTTGACATACGGACTTCTATTTTAACTAGTAGAATGTCCCTGAGTAGGTCCCTCCAGCTCTGGCTGGACCATGGGATAAAACCTTTTTCCTAACCTCCTTATTTCTTCATGAACATAAGTGTTGGTTTGGTTGGTTTATTGTAATATCTAAGCCATAAAACCAATTTAAAAATCAATCAAGGTGTTTAAGAAAAATCTTGTTTTGATAACACTTTGAGAGTTTTTGTTTTAAAGAACTACTCCCCATACACATGTGCTTATAAAGTTTCATCGTTATTAGAAAGAATTTGCACATTGAGGAATGAGTATGCAAATTTGAAATTAGTGAAAGATTCTAAACAGATAAGACTTTGTGAGACACGTTTACGTCGCTAGTTAACAAGATCCATTATCAGCTTTCAGGTGACAACTAGCCCTAATTACTAACTTGAAATTATTACCCGTCATGCTACAAGTCTATTTAGAATGATCACTTTGAGTCGAGCTACGCTTTGAAGATTCAGCAACAATCTTCGAACAGATTTGATCACAATTTTAATCACGTTTTCTCCCCCTCAAGAATAGCACATATGTGATATTCTTTATATCAACTGTTAAAAAACATATGTTTTTATAAAGCTTATGGAAAGACAAACGGATTTGATTTTGCATGGACTATAAAACATTCTTTATTTTGTAATCCCCCTTAACGAAAACATATTTTCAAACATAAAGTTTACAAGTGCTAAAGGATTCGGAGGGAGTTATCTTGAGCACAAAATAAATTGAAAGAATGTGCTCAAGATTATGATGATTTCTCACAACTAATAGGAATAATTCACTAAAGCTTACACTAGGGTCCTCTTTTTGATAATGCGAGTTGTGCACTAAAATGTAAACAAGTCATTTTGAAAACTGGTTTTTGATTGAAAATTTATCATTTATTTATATTCGAACTTCACTTGTGAAAGATTTCATATTTAAAAGCAAGAGTCCTGATCTGAAATAATCAGAAGTCATTTTTTTGGATCGGGTTTCGTACAAAAGTATACGAAAGTCATATGAATTTTGTTTTAAGAAAATACATGTTTTAGAAAACGTTATTTGAAAAAATTATAGAAACTCTCGCTCAAGCGTATTCACATTTCTGCATCATTATTGAATCACATTTCTAGAAACGTACATAATATCGATTATACGAGAGACTTACTGTGAGAAGAATATTTTTGGTATTTTTAATTTTATGATGTTTTTTGATTTTTGAAAAATTTTGATGTTTTTGTATTTTGAAATTACACAATTTTGTATTATGTTTTTATTAGTTTTCCAATTTTGTATTTTGTTTTTCAAAAACATTTACAGTGAAGCTTTTTGAGAGATGTTTTAATAAAATTGGAGAAGACCTTCTAAGTCCTTAGGGGTTAGGCTTCGCATGCCAATTCGGCAGATGAAATAGTCAAACCTTTCTTTACGAAGGGCTTTTGTAAATAAGTGTTCTAGTTGGTAATCCATCTTTTCAAAATATAATTCAACGATACCTTGTTCTACGTGCTCTTTGATGTAATGATATCAGACTTTAATGTGTTTTGTATGCGAGTGTTTTATTGTATTGCACGAGATGGCTATGCCATTTTTCGAGTCACAATACATAAGTATCTTTTCGAAAGTAAAGTCATAATCTGGAGTAAACTCCAAAATACATCCATGTGGTTTACCTCATTTCACACTATACATCACATTCCCAAACGTTTAGATATATACATCACTTCGTTAATAAAAGTTAATGACAATTGATCCCTCAGTTAAAATGAGGACTAACAATGCAAATTAATTCGCCGTTATCTCTTAACGACATAGAAAATTATTCACAGTTAGTCATTGGGACTAATGATATTTGCACCGTTAGTTCTCTATTTTGAATAAACTAAAAAGAGAGGGAAATTGGGATCAAACACGGGTTTAGGGACTGATGCAGGATTTTTGACCAGGTTTTAATATTTATAATTGTCTCGTTTACCTATGGTCTATCTTATGCACTCACGGGCAGTGTACCCGGTCGTGTGTAGTGTAGTAATCGGTAAAACCGAGGTCGTCCCAAGAGCTATGTGAGCGGATTCTAAATTAAGTCTAAGTGTCACTGGTTTTTATTGGTTTTAGGTTGTAATGATTAATTAAACTAAGGAATGAAATAAAACGCGTAAAGTAAATAAAGGTTGTGATCAATAGAGGGAAAATGTCCTAACCTAATTACTCATCCTATTGTGTAATGTCTATGTTTTATTACTTCCAACTGATTCAAGTAGGGGTTTAAGCCGCTAGGACAACATTTGGTCAAATTGTCCTAACCTATCAACAAAGGCTCCTACCCAACGTCAAAGGTTTAGCCCTTGGGGAGTCGAGGGTCTTAAGTCACCTAAGCCAAGTCATTAAGTACCCTACATGAAAGATTCGAAATAATGAGTGGTCGGGCGCTAGCATCTTAGACACTCATCCCTAACTTCTTAAGTTCATCCGGATGACCGGTAATCATTTGGTCATTTCGCTTAAGAGAGGAAGGGTCGTCAGTTGGTCAATTATTACCCTCCCAAACTCTACCTAACTACTTAGGGTCAGTTGGTCAATTCTCCTAACCAACTAGATACGACCGCATTTCAAAACTACCAAAGCTAAGGTAACTACCAACGAACTATGCATGCATACACTAGAAACAATTATACGGAAGCATGAAAACATAAACAATACATTCAAGGAATAATAACTAGGCTAGCACCAAAGGTGCTTAGCCGATCATATAAAAAGAAACAATGAATTCGATGTTTAACATAATGAAAGACATGAATTAATAGTAAAAGATAGAAATGATGGCTAATGCTTATCGATATGGAGTGATTCCTCCATTGGAGATGGCTCCGTATGCTCCGAATGATCTACCTTTGGAACCCTCTTCACGTTCTCTGACTTTGAGTTGTGAGTGAATGATGTAAAATGCATAATTTAGGGCTTGTATGTATAGGGACGATCCTAGTTACGACATAACTTGAGTTGAGAGTTACACCGTAACTAGAGGTGGAAAAACGGGCGGGCCGGGCCGGCACGGGCACGGGCTAAACGGGCACGGGCTAGAATGGGCACGGGCTTAAACGGGCACGGGCTAAAAGGGCACAGGCCAAACGGGTACATGTTATTCAAATTTCTTAATAAAATACCTAAAACGCCGAAATAAATTCCTTAAACGTAATATCTTATTTATATTAAAAAAATTAAAAATATTATATAAAAAAAAAATTCTTTAAAACGATTGTAATGTTCAACAATTGAAAAAAAAATGTGCCAATTTAAGTTTTCAATGGGCTATATGTGCCCATTTCAAAAAAAGGAGGGGGCTAAAGGTGCCCAAATCTTTTAAAAATGTGCCAATTTAGCCCATTTTTTTTCTTTTGGGCACATTTTGCCACCTCTAGCCGTAACTTTAATAATCCTCCAAATGATACTCTCATTAAATAGGCTACGGCGTAACACTAGGGAAAGGTTACGCCGTATCTTTAATACATAACTCTTTTAAGTGGACTACGGCGTAATGATTGCTGATGAGTTACGGCGTAGTTGATGGAGGCGCGAAATATTTTTTGATCCAGATGATTACGAAGTAATCTTAGTTGGGAGTTACGCCGTAATTGCTGTTGAGTAGGCAATCTGAGATAAAACACTAGCTATGGCGTAATGTGAGAGAATAAGTTACGCCATAGCTTCTTCATGAGTAGCATACTATCATAATCCGTTAGAAAAATCTCCAAATCCGCGTCTCTTCAGCTCCAGTGCTCATAATTTACTTGAAAGTGAAATATAAATGAATACAAGCGTAAATCCATATAAATGATATAAAATACGAGCATAAACGGGGGAAATTGACACTTAAAAGTCAGGACTATTTGATGTTATCAAATATCCCCCCACTTGAACTCTACTTGCCTTCAAGTAGACCTTATTAGAAAATTTTCTAAAAAGATATCCCCCATTACCTGGAAGATATGAGTTTAAAAATCCCTTATGTTAGAATAAATCAAAGCCAAACACCTCACGAAATGGGAACAAACACTCAAATTCTCTCATCTAGTCTAAGTGTTAATTTCGGGGTGATCACTCAAAGCACAGTCACAACATGTATTCTATCATAAGCTTGACGGTTACACAAATCTCCACCACTAGAGTTAAGGACTAAACAATTCTTGAAGGCAATATGGGTGGACACAACATGGGTTAAGGGTGAAATGTCATTACTAACGTGTCATGGTAAAGTGGATAAAATTAATGATACATGACCAAATCTATGGCCAAGGCACCAAAGATTGCTCGCTTCATCGCCTATGTTAATACAAATATCGTCATTAAACGCTATTTATATTTCATGATATTTACCTAAGTTTTGTTAACGACAAAAGTAAATTTAATTTTTATAAAGCTTAAAGCTTGTCAAGTTTAATGGATATTAAAACAAGCTTTTCCTCAAATAATATCTTCATCACTCAAGCATTTACATTTTTGATTAAACATATTATTGATATGCCTCTAAACCATAATGTATGTTAATATTTTTAGATCAATCATGCTTTGGTTTCTTAAAACAAAACATTACATATGTATTTACATTTAAACATATTTATAAAAATAGAAAACAAGATATGACATCATGTGGTGCATCATTGAAATCTCTAGAGGATTTCACTAGTTATTTTGTGTAGATTTGGACTCTACATATCTTACACAATCTTGGATGGATTTGGTTGACTTTGGTACAATTTTAGTAATCTTGCTGTCAGACCCCGGCGGCACCAAAATTATACACGGGCGGAACCCTTTTATGGGTTCCGTGGTCCGTGGTGCCTGCTGTTCATTTCGGCTATAAATAGCAAGCCAAACCAAGTTGTTTTCTCATCCCTTTCTAGCATAATCACATACATTCCCTCTATCTAACATTTCTAACTCAGTTTCATATCATTATAGTGATCCTCTTTTGTAGCAAAGAAGATCAAGGCATATTCAAGCTTCAACAAATAGTTGGAAGTCTTGTTTGTTTATTGTTGTATGATCTAGTCTTGATTCATACATCATTGTTGTACCAAACTGTTATAAACTTGTGAGCGTGAGTGGTTAGTATTTTAGTCCTTAAAATACATTGTGTGTGGGAGTGGTTGTACCCTTGGAAAAGAACTCGACATCTAGCTTAGTGTCGGAAATAGTGTGTAAGCGAAGTGTAAAGGTTTCTCCGCCGGTGAAAGGAGCTTGTTGACTAGTGAAGTTAAACTCTCGAGTGTGAGACTCAGGGAGAGGAGTAGGGTAAGGAAAAAGATTCCTTGTAGACCGAACCACTATAAACAACTTGTCGTGGTTTGATTGTTTCTTTCCTTATTTACTCTTTATATATATTACTTGCATATTGATTATTATTCACTAACATATCTAAGATCAATATCAATTGATCTTTCAATAAGTTTCAAAACAAAGTTTTTAATCGGTAAACTATTCAACCCCCCTTTTAGTTTTCCACAATTGGTACCAGAGCCTCGTTGCTCAAGAATTTCTAAAATATATTGTATTTTATAAACTTGAAACGATCCATGGATTCCAAAAACTTTAAAGAAGGGCAATCTATGCAAAGACCACCACTCTTTGAAACTAATGGATTTCTCTATTGGAAAAACCGTTTTGAAACATATGTAAATCAAGAGATATAAATCTTTGGTTTGTTATAATTAAAGGATACTTTAGTTCTGCAACAAAAGATATTTCTATTGATGATCAAAAGAAATTAATAGCTAAAAATAATAAAGCTAAAATGATGCTTTATAATGCTTTACCTAGAAAAGAATATGAAATAACTTTTATGTTTGAAAACGCAAAAGACATTTGGGAATCTTTGATTATTACACATCAAGGAAATTCACAAGTCAAGGATAACAAAATTGATCTTCTTGTTCAACAATATGAACAATTTGTTATCCCTGAAGATGAAACCATTGATTGTGGTTTTGCTCGCTTTAATACTATTATTACTTCTCTTAAAGCACTTGATGAATCTTTTCGTAGTAAGAACTTTGTCAGGAAATTTCTTAGAGCACTCCATCCGAAGTGGAGAGTTAAAGTAACGGCTATTGAGGAATCAAAAGATCTCTCAATAATGTCACTTGACGAGCTAATCGAAAACCTCAAAGTACACGAAATGGTGATGGAGAAAGATTTGGAAATCATCAAAGGAAAAAGAGAGAAAGTCAAATCCGTTGCTCTAAAAGCAAGAACGGAATCAATTGATAATGACGAATCTTGCTCCGGTAGTGAAGATGAGTATGCTATGGCCGTTAGAGATTTCAAAAAGTTCTTTAGAAGAAGAGGAAAGTTCGTAAGACAACCTCGAGATGAAAAGAAGCCATTCCGAAAAGACTGAGATGACAAAAGAGGAAAAGGTGAAAGGAAGTGCTTTAGATGCGGTGATACAAACCATCTAATAAGAGATTTCCCCAAGCCACCTAAAAGCAAAACTCAACGAGCTTTTGTAAGTGGTGCTTGGAGTGATAGTGAGGATGATGAAGAATCAAGCAAGGATGAGATCGCTCTAATGGCACATGAATCAAATGAGGTACATTCTGACTCATCTTACTCTTCTATTGATGATGACACATTGCAAAAACAATATAATCAATTGTGTGAACTTAGCTTAAAAATCATAACTAAAAACAAGTTTTTAAAGACTAAAAAGGAATTTTTAGAAAATGAAATTTATGAGTTAAAAGAAAAGGAAAAATGATAGGAAAAATGGAAAGCAAATGAAAATGATTGTAAATCATGTCAAGAGCTTAGTCTTGAAATAGAAAAGCTAAAACTCACACAAGAAGTTCTCATAGAACATAACTCTAAGTTTAAAAGGTTTAACAAAAATATTGCTTGTGCCGATGAAATAGTTAGAATTCAAAAAGTACCAGGAAACATGAATGGACTAGGTTTTAATGAAGTACTAATTCCAAATATTCAAACCAAAACGGCCGAAAAAGACAAACAAACTGTCAAAACTGCTGCAGTACAGCACGGACCAGACGGACCCAAAAATAGGGTTCCGTCCATTGAAAAATTTGGTGTCGTGGGGATTGCAGCAGGACAGAATGTTTGCAATACGGACCGTAGTGAATTTGTCAAAGTAACAAAGAAAACCAAGGATAATGTTAAACTAAAACCAAGGATAATGTTAAACTACTCAACAACGGCCTAAAACACCTATTGCCAAACGCCCCTTTCCCAAGAGCAACCACAACATATAACCCAACTATCAACATACCGGTTGGAATCAAAACTTCCATAGACCATATTAAAATCCAAATTACATGCCATGGAACCCTTACCCATCATTTTCATACATGAACCAAGTAAATGGTATGCTTAACCCAAACGGACCCATGAGATATTGGGGACCAAACGCTTGAGTTATTTGTATCATAGGTATGCTTGAAAGTTGGATTAGAACCTAATGAATGGATAAAAGATAGTGGATGCTCAAGACACATGACGGGAAACAAAAGCCTCTTTTCAACATACCAAGAGTGTGACTGAGGTAATGTCACTTTTGGTAGCAATCTCAAAAGCAAAATCATTGGCAAAGGTACGATCGCTCATAACTCCCTAACCATTGAAAATGTTGCTCATGTCGATAGGTTAGGATTTAATCTACTTAGTATTAGGCAATTATGTGATAAAAAGTATAAAATACTATTTGAAGAAAATGGTAGTAAAATACTAAAAGTTGGTATCACCATAGCTAAAGGAGTTAAGAAAAATAACATATACGTCATGAAAATAGATAAAAAATCTAATGACAAACTTTGTCTAACAACTGATGCAAGTTTTACTGACCAGGTTTTAATATTTATAAAGTCTCGTTATACCTATGGTCTACCCTAATGCACTAATGGGCAGTGTACCCGGTCGTGTGTAGTGTAGTATTCGGTAAAGCCGAGGTCGTCCCAAGAGCTATGTGTGTTGGATTATTACTAAGTCTAATTGTCACAGATTTTAATAATGATTTCGATAAGGAATTAATTAATTAACTACTAAAGCAGAAAACAACAAATAAAGGCAAGGGATAAATCAATAGAGGATAGTGGTGCTAAGCTAGTTATTCCTCCTAGCTAGTTATGTCTACGTCTACTTACTTCCAATTACTTCAGGTGGGGTCAAAGTCGAGAGGACATCATTTGGTCAATTCGCCCTAACCTATCAGCAAAGATGCCACCACAGGAGAAGTCAGGTGTCCCCTCATAAGTCCTGTTGTTCCTGGTCCCCTAAGCCAAGTCATTAAGTATCGCTACATGCTAGATTTATAATAGTGAGTGTCCGACTGTTAGCAACTTAAACACTCACCCCTTAATTCTTAAGCTCATCCAAATGGTAGGTGATTAGTTGGTCAAATCGCACAAGTAGAAAGGGTCGTCAGTTGGTCATATCTTACCCTTCCCTTCTCAGTCCGCTCACCTAGGGTTAGTTGGTCATATCTCCTAGGCAATTGACCTCTACCGCCATTAAAAACTACCGAAACAAGGGTAGCTACCAATAAACTATGCATGCATACACTTAGAAATAATTATACGAAAGTAATGTAAACGCAAACAAAACTGTTGGAATCAATCCTAAACTAGAATTAAAGTGTTAGTAATTAATATGTAATAGTTAGCTTAATTATGGCCTTTATGTTTGTTAGTAAGCTTAGGCTTATGTAGAAGGCCCATAAGCCTAGGCCAAGCCCAATAAGGAAAGGATGGGAACTTGGTGTGTTGCCCTAGTTCCCTCCTATAAATACTCTTGTAAACCCTAACTTGAGGGTTGGTTGTTCAATTCACTCATTCACCTTACGCATAACTTTTCTCTATTCTTATACGTGTGTGTTTGTTATTGTTCAACCGATCATCTTATCTTCTATTTCTTCTATTGATGCTTGTGTTACTAAAATGGGAACCTAACAGTGGTATCATTCGCCAAATAGTTGGGTGAAAAGCTTTTGTTTTTGAAGTTTTTGGTTTACGCGTAATACGGTTTCCAACTTTGTCACGCATAAAAACTTATTTTTTACACTTTTTAATCCAAGATTCTTGTACTTTCAACGTTTTTAGGTGTTAAAATATCTGTTTTTGGCAAAAAGTTTCAAACTTTACGCGTGGATCATTATTTTTAAGCTTGGTTTTAAACGTGTGGTTTCTTCTACGCATAAGGTGTTTAGAAGTTTTGGATCATCAAGTTTCACACTTTTGTGTTATTTTGGTGATATTGAAGCTGTTTCATTAAAAAAATCTGGTTTAGAAACATCATTGGGCAGAAATCATTTTTGGTTACTTTCTACGCGTAAGAAAACCCTATCTTACGCGTAACTTTTCCGTGGGTTGATCTTCAGTTTTCGCGGTTTACTCAGTGTTTTCTTGCTTGGATAAGCCTGAAAATACTTCGACTTTGGATATCCTTTACACTGTGATAGTGTAAAAGATTTTTTGGGCAAAACCCTATTTTTACGCATAAGCTCAAACTTATGCGTAGAACTCTTTACGCCTAAGATTTTTCTTACGCCTAAGCCTTGTCTTACGCATAAGCTAATCCTACGCATAAGTTTTCTACGCCTAACTTTCTGTTTACGCCTAATCTTAGTGTTTCTCAATTCTTACGCGTAAGCTAATCCTACGCGTAACTATTGCTTTTACGCGTAAGTTTGGTGTTTTTACGCCTAAGTGTTACTTTGCCTAAACTTGGTTTTTCTACGCCTAAGGATACTTCATCAACAACGTTTCATTTGACTACAAAGATCCATTTAACAACACAAGTTTTCAACATGTCACAACCACCGTACTCTAGCTACTTTCCTTATACTTATAATAAACAACAACTAAGTCCACAACATCAACAATTTAATCAACAACAACAAATTTATCAACAACAATTCAATCAACAACATTATCCACAACAAGGAGCAACTCCACCTCAAATGGTTCAACCACCACCTAGTCTTCAAGTACAACCTTACACAAACGTTTACAATCAACATCCATCAAGGAATACTATGAAGGAACCGACTTGGTTTGCAAAGATGTGTGAAGCTTTAAGTAGCCAGCAATCAATTCATGAGGCAGGATCACTTGATAGACCTCCAATGCTCACTCCCGGAAACTACGATCAATGGGTGATTAGGTTCTTTAGGTTTTGTGATCTAAAGAAGCCACATGGAAAATTCTTAAAGAAGGTTATCTTGGAAGGTCCATTTCAGATGCCTATTGTCGTTACACCCGGAGATCCAAATGCTGTTCCACCAAGAGATGATCTCACAAACATTGCAACTGTTACTGACCTTTCTGGTGATGAACTTCTACACTACGAAGCTGATGAGCTAGCAATGCAATATATCCTTTTAGGATTACCAAACCCAATTCTTCGAAGTGTTGATGCTCAAAAGACCGCAAAAGCAATGTGGGAACATATTCATCTTCTCATGGAAGGCACTGCACTCAATCAAGAGGATATGGAATCCAAAATTTACTTGGATTATGAACACTTCATGATTGAACCTGGAGAGACACTAGAGTCTTATCATCATCGGTTCTCAGACATCATCAATGATTTGGATAAACACAACATCATCATGCCAAGAATTGCAGTTAATACTAAGTTCCTGAGTAGTCTTGGTCCTGAATGGGAGAAGTATGTCATTTTTCTCCGTCAAGCGAAGAACATGCATCATTCTACATACGGATTGTTGTACGATTACTTGAAGCCTCATGAAAAGGAAGTTGATAGGGAAAGGATTCTCCGTGCTCAAATTGCTTCAATGTCAAATCCGGAAAATCAACAACTTGCCTTGTATGCTCAAAACAGTTATCCTCCTCAACCAGCAACTCAACCAACTGCTACAATCACAACATATGATCCTTCGCAGTCAATACAAATTTCCTAAGTAGTCTTGGTCCTGATTGGGAGAAGTATGTAATTTTCCTCCATCAAGCGAAGAATCTTCATCATGCTTCATACAGATTGTTGTACGACTATTTGAAGCCTCATCAAAAAGAAGTTGATAAGGAAAGGGTTATCCGTGGCCAAACTGCTTCACCTTCACTTCCGGATAATCAACAACTTGCTTTGTGGGCTCAAACTAGTTATCCTCCTCAACCAGCTCCTCAACCAACTGCCACAATCACACCATATGATCCGTCACAGCAACAATCTCAACAAACTCAATTGGTTCCATACAACAACAACAATGATCAAGCACTTTACAGTGAAGCTAATGAGGACTCAGATGCTTTCGATGCATTGCAACAAGGATTTGTTATGATTGCTAAAGCTTTTGGCCGTTATACAAAAAAATCCAACAATCGCATTCGTTCCTCATCAAACACAAGGAATCAGGCTGTTGTGAACAATGGACGAGTTGAAGTTCAGAATCGTGGTTATGGTCGTCAGATGGGCGGTGGTCAAGGGTTTAATGCTATGGGTAGGAATAACATGGGTGCTCCACAACAGAGAACTCAAGTGGTTGAACAGGGTAATGCTCATAATGGGATAAATGGTCTTCGTTGCTACAACTGTAATGAGAAGGGACACCTGGCTAATGCATGCCCAAAGCCGAGAACTAGGGGCAGTGCTTATCACAAGGAGGCTCTACTTTTGGCTCTTAAGGATGAAGCTGGTGGAACTCTCACAGACAAAGAACAGAGCTTTATGGCAGATGCAGACTCAGATGATGATATGGAGGACTTGCAGGCTAATGCAGCAGTTATGTTGATGGCTAATATGCACGAACTCCACATGAGTGACACAGGCCCAGTGTATGACACTGATGGCTTGTCTCAGGTACCCGAACAAACCATAGTCATCTCTGATCTACTATGTCAGCCAACATCTGAATCCGGCGAGGCTCAGAATGTTCAAAATGAGTCGTCCACATCTCATTCTGACGATTCTCAACTAGACCCCGTAGTTACATTTGACGATCAAGATGATCTTATGGTTACCTTTGATACTCAAATTGACTCCGTGGTTATACTTGAGGATCTTAATAGTGATCATGTTGTGACTCACGTTGAACACGCTGAACTTCTGCCTAGTCCAGATGTTGATCTCTTAATTAAAGATTATCTATCCCAAATGGATGAATGTCGTTCATTAAATTAGCAACTACACAGTAAGAATGCACTGTTAACCAGGGATATTGAATGCTTAAAATGGCAACTCAATTTTTTCAAAACTCAAGAAAAACGTGAAAAAGGTTTTGAAGTCGCTTTTGCTAAATCACACCAAAACAAAAAATCTTTGGACCGTCAGATTCGTGATCTAGCCGCATCAATGAATTCTTTGTTGTCTCATATAGAATAACTGAAACATGAACATAAAAAACAACTTAACACTGTTACTTTGGAAACTTAAAAAGCCAAGGCTGAGTTGTTAACTTGTCAACAACAGTTCTCTACATACAAAAAGCATTCAACGAAACGAATAGATGACCATCTTGATGAAATTTTCGGCTTACAACACAAACTCAAAGAGTTTCAAAATGTTGTTTATAAACATGGTGAGTCAATCACAACTATTCAAAAGTTTACTTTAAAAACCAATCCAAATGGATATGGACCGAATCTTGCTGATTACAAACCAATGCTTTCAACCAAAGCATTCAAACCAAATCCTGAAGTTTCCAGTGCAGAATACAAAATTGATAATTCTGTTATGAGTGTTGTTGAATATCATCGTCAAGAGGAATTAGATGCAGAAGACGAGAGTCGATCAAAATTAGAAAATGTTGTTTATAACAAACCATTTAACTATTCAAAAGCCGTCACTTTCGTCACACCAACGGATTCTTCTAACACACCTAGGATTATCACAAAAACGTCTGAGTCTTCTAATGTTGCTCCCCAACCAAATTATGCACAAATTTATGGTCCTTTACCTTCACTCAGTGAAGTAAAATCAAAACCAGAAAATCGTCAAATTCTTAGATATTTTGACATTTTCACTTCTGACCTCAAACTTTTAGAACGTGAGATTGAATTTCATTCTGAAATAAAAGTTGAACATTTTCAATCGCCTCAGGCGCGAGAACAAAGAGATATTTTTCAGAAAAGACTTTTACCCCATGCTAGAAATTTGAAAAATTGTGCATTATATTGGGAAAGGGAATTTCATAAGGAACTTGGATTGATAAAAATAGTTTTCGAGAAAACAGAAACATCTATTTCGAATACAAAATGTAAAATGAAAATGTTACGAAAAGATGTCGATCGACTCTTGGAAGATGTTATCTGTGCTGATATCCATAATGTTGTGTTCTTGCATTCTTTGCCATATGCATCTGATTATATCTCTGCTGATTCTGTTGATTCTGTTAAAATTGTTGAGAATACTGATAATGTACATCAGATCAAGTCTTTAAAAGTTGAAAATGAACGACTGTTAAACGAGCTTTCAAATGCAAAACGTCGTCTTCACTGGTGTCAAAAAGATTGGCATTCTCGTGAACTCTCTTGGCAAAACAAAATTGCTCAGTTGCAAGAAAAAACCTTTAATTCAAAACCTGCGCAAGTGGATGATCAAAACGCGTCTTTGAATTGTCAAATCTCAAAATATGAACAAGAACTTGCAAAAGTTAAAAAGGAATATGGTGTCATATTTGATTTACTCAAACAGACTCATGATGAAGCATCAAACGAACTTGATCACTATCTTGCATGCACTAAAGAAGTCATGAATTTTTCTGGAAATCTTCGTTCTGAAAATCAAGACCTGGTGCACACTATCATTAAGTTGAGAAAGATGTTAGGAAAGTATGAACAAGTTCAGCCTAGCATCATTAAGAAACTTGCACCTGTAACACTTAGCAAACGTGACACTAGAATGTATACTGACAAACCACAAGATACTAATGTGTTTCCCTCTACTGAAACAGGAATAGTTGCCTCTTTTCCCAACGTCCGCATTTCACAGCCTAGGAGCAATACAAGGAAGAATAGGAAGTTGCGACCTAAGAAAAGAACAATAAAGAATGCTGAAGTAGAAGAACACCCTAGGACTTTGAATAAGACCCGAGTTGCACCCACTTTAGATATTGCGTCTGACAAATGTAATGGAAAAAGTGTTGTAACGAATGCTGAACCTTTAAGTACTTTTGATATTAAGTCTGAAGCTTCTTGTGTTATATGTCGTAAAAGTATGCTTTCTGATTGTCATGATAAATGTGTTGCTAAAGCTATCTTGTCTCGTTTACGGAATCCTAAGAAACGGAATACCTCTAGGCCCACTAATGCTTCTAAGTCTGTGCTTGGTAAACCGCCCTCTTTAGATTCTAAGAAACGCATTGATGTCCCTGTAGTTCTAGTATCACCTCCAAGGAATGTAGTACCACCTAGTGCATTCACTAAGACTAAAGCAAAGACTAGTTGGAGATGGCAGAAATGGATTCATAATACACTAGGATTTAAATGGATGCCTAAAATCATTGATGTGTGTATTTCGACTATAACTGCATTGGAACCCTCTAACTCTTCGGGTTCCACATCTACTTCTATTCCATCTGTGTCGTCTGTGTGTAATGCAGGTGATACAGATCATCCTTTGGATTGTTGATAGCGGATGTTCCCGACACATGACAGGCAATCTTAAACTGTTATCAAACTTTATTGCAAAGTTCATTGGCACTGCCAGATTCGGGAATGATCACTTCGCAGCTATCATGGGCTACGGAGATTATATCAATGGCAATATCGAAATTAGCAGGGTTTATTATGTGGAAGGTCTCGGTCACAATCTCTTCTCAGTAGGTCAGTTATGTGATGGAGATTTGGAAGTTGCTTTTCGAGAGAAAACTTGTTTCATTCGTGATCTACAAGGAAACGATCTTATGTCTGGCACTCGCAATTCAAGTATGAACACAATCTCAATGCAAGACATGATTGCTTCATCTCCCATCTGTCTACTTTCAAAGGCAACTTCAACAAAATCTTGGCTATGGCACCGACGTCTCTCACATTTAAACTTTCAAACCATAACCAACCTTGCTCTATACAAACTTGTTGAAGGTCTCCCGAGATTCCGGTATTCTAAAGATCACCTTTGCTCAGCCTGTGAACAAGGAAAAAGCACTCGTGCTCATTTTTCTTCAAAGGTGGAACATAGCTCTCAGCATGTGCTTCATCTTCTTCACATGGACTTGTGTGGCCCGATGCGCGTGCAAACGATTAATGGAAAACGCTACATCTTGGTAGTTGTCGATGACTACTCACGATGGATTTGGGTCTACTTTCTTCAAAGTAAAGATCAAGCTCCACAGATGATCATCACCTTTCTCACGAAAATTAAAGTTCAGCTCCGGAACACAGTCTGACAAATCAAAACAGACAAAGGAACTGAATTTGTGAATCAAACTCTTCATGAATTTTATGATAAAGTGGGAACTGAGCATCAAACATCTATTGCACGAACACCAGAACAAAACAGAGTTGTTGAAAGACGAAACCGAACGTTAGTGGAAGCTACCAGAACGATGTTAATCAATGCTAAACTTCCAGATTACTTGTGGGCTGAAGCCGTATCTGTTAGGAATTAGAAATTCCAGGTATTAAAGAGTCGGTCACCTCAAGTATATATATTCGTTAGAAAGCTCGTAGTCGTAGTTATTTTATGTTAAGTAGTATTTAGTTAAGTAACACCGTGGAGGACGGACGGGTCTTTACCTACTGTATGCCTGATCCATAGCCCGTTGTGTGGCATTTTATTGTAAGACTATAAATACTCTCTACCTTCCAAGGTAGAGAGTTGGAGCTCATAATAAGATTTTTCTTTCTCTCACTAAAGTTCCCAAACCTCTAACTTTCTCTCTCTAAAACCTCTTATACGCCTAATTGATCTTATGGTTTAGTGTGTTTGTGAAATCCAATATGTTACAATTGGTATCAAGAGCCATGGTTAGATCATCTCTTACATATCTTTGGATTTCTAGTGGTTTTTAGGTGGTTTTTGAGTTTGAAAAAGTTTAGTGGTTTTTGCATCATTTGGGTGATTTCTAGTGTTAAAGTTAGGATTTTGATAGTACTTTTGTGTTTAGAATCATTAAAAGTGTTTAGGTTTTGATTTTGAAGGCTTGAATCATCGTGGTTGGGTTGTTTTTGGATTGAAAGGTGGTGTCTTTGTGATTTTCTAGTTAGCGACTTGGTTCTCGGTGTGATATTCATCATAGCGACTTGCTTCATAAAAAGTTAGCGAGTTGGAGTGGTATTTAATAGTGATTTGGTCCTAGCGACTTGTCTATTGAGACAAGCCGACAAAAAGTACATGTAGTGGATTCTCCACTACACGTAGCGACTTGGTGTAAGTTAGCGACTTGTACTTTATATTGTTAGCGACTTGGTGTTAGCGAGTTGGTACCTAGCGAGTTGCTATTTAGCGACTTGACAAATTAGCGACTTGGTGCTTAGCGAATTGCTGTCAAAATTTTGCTAGCGACTTGGATTGTAGCGAGTTGTTATATAGCGACTTGGGATTATAGCGACTTGGCACTTAGCGACTTGGTTCAAAGTTTCCTAGCGACTTGGGTAATATACTTTGAATACGGTTTTCTCTTGATTTAGTAAAATCCCGTGAAAGAATCTATTTCCCGGTTTAATCATAGAGTTATAAAATCCCGTTTAATCAGTCATCATGTCTACCAACGTTCCTACAATCATCTCCACTGTTGCCGAGGATGTTCAAGCAGCTGGTTCAGATACTCGTCCACCCATGCTTGACAGAACAGACTACGACTCTTGGGCTCAAAGAATCAGATTGTACTGTCTTGGAAAGGAAAATGGGGTCAACATTCTCAAATCGATTGATGAAGGACCATATCGGGTTGAGACTACTAGAGACATAATTGATACAGCTGAAGATGGAACATTGATTTACTGAATGGACAGACCAAAGATGTATGATGAGCTCAATGATAAGGAGAAGAAGAGATTCGATGCAGATATCAGGGCTTCTAATATCATATTGCAAGGTCTTCCAAAAGACATATACAAGCTTATCAACCACAACACTGAAGCAAAGGCTGTATGGGATAATGTTAAGATGCTTCTCTCAGGTTCTGAATTAACTATGGAAGACAGAGAATCTCAACTCTATGATGAATTTGAGCACTTCAAGATGAAACCAGATGAGAGTGTCTATGAGTATTACGTGAGATTCCACAAGCTTGTTAATGACATGAGGAACATCAGAATGACTATGCCAAACATTCAGTTAAACTCAAAGTTTGTGAACAACATGAATCCCGAATGGCACAAGTTTGTCACCTCTGTGAAGCTAACCAAAGGATTGAAGAATACAAACTATGAGCAGCTCTATGCCTTCCTTCTTCAGAATGAGAGACATGCCATGTTTGAAAAGAGGATTCTTGAACAATTCAAAACAAATCCAGGAGAGACAAACTCATCGAATGATTCAACTACCTTCTACTCAAACATTGGGATTACCACTAAAGCTTCACAAGTTATACCCATGGGTGATGGAACTCACAAACTCATTCCCGATCCAATGTTCAAACAAGCTGATGCTGATGCACACGTGGGTAACTTCATTAATCAACTGGCTCTCCTGATTAGTCAAAACATGAACTCTCTCCCACACACCAACAATAACCTCAGAACAGCATCTAATCCACACAATCAAGCCACTGTCAGAGACGGGAAGGTTATAGTACAACCAGTTCAAGAAAGGCAGTATGAACAAGGAAGAGGTGGAGTTGGTAGAGGATATGTGGCAAATCAGAATAGGGGAAGAAATGGAAATCAAGGTCAAGTTAAGACGATCAAGTGTTACAACTGTGGAGGTGAGGGTCACATTGCAAGGAACTGCACATCGCCAAAACGCCCTCAAAATGCTGAATACTTCAGGGATAAGATGTTGCTTGTTCAAGCCCAGGATAATGGTGTAGCTTTGGATGAAGAAGAGTTGTTATTTTTTGCTGAGGGAAATGCCAAGACGTATGATGCAGATGTGGATGAGCAGCCTATTCAGGAGATAGGTCACAATCATCAGAATGCCTTTCAAGTAGCTGATTGTGATGCATACGACTCTGATGTTGATGATGGACCTACTGCACAAACAATTTTCATGGCTAGCATTTCTCCAATGGTCTCTCCTAAGGTCTCATCTTCACCACAAGCTGGTCCATCCAAAGACAAACTCATTTCTGAGGTACTAAAACTATACGATGATGCTGATATGCAAAAGATGCATGACAAAGTACAATCAACTGAAACTATTGAGTCAAATATTGAAGATATGGGTAATATCAATGTTGTCCCATATGATCAATATGTGAAACAAAGTGAAAGTGAGGTTGTACCAAGTGATGCATCTTCTGCAGTCAACGATGACTATGTTTTTGACGAATACACCGCATGTGCCCCTAATGATTCTGTTATCTCTGAACTGAATGCCTATAAAGAACGTGTTGCTATTTATGAACAACGTGCTAAATTTGAGTTGACCACCCGTGAGCAGGAAATGGATGACCAAATGCGTACAACTATTAGAAAAAGTAGGTTTAGAGAAGAAGTATTAAAACAAGAGTTAATCTCCTTACAAGAAAAGCTTTCTAAAACTGCTAAGCAAAAACAAGAACTTCAAGAAAATGTTAAAATGCTTAAGCAAGAATTTAGCGTTAAGGAATCAAAACTTTTGAATGATTTTTCTAATCTAAAAACCTTGAAAAACAAGCTTGAAAATAAGTTGTACGTACAAGGAAATACCATTCAGACTGCTCACTTAATCACTAAGCACAGAGTTTTGAGTGATAAGCATAGTACTCCCCTTGTTGAGGAACCAAATCCAGAAGTTGTTAAAAAGGCTAGAGCTGCCCATAAGGTTATTTATGATGGCAATGAAATTCTTAAGCCTAGACAGAAACCTAATTGCGCTGAGTGCACTGAGGAAGATAAGAAATCAGATGAAGTCACTAGGGAAAAGATGAACAAGAAACTAGATGATCCTAAATGTAAAGAAAAGAAAATAAATATCACACCCCATGATTACAAGAAGGAGAATTGGATTTCCTTGAACAAGTTTAAGCCTCAGACATTGTTAACACCCGAACAAGTGTTATGGAAAAAGGATTTAGATAAGCAAAAAGCAGAGAATCTTGTTGTAACAAACCCCCCCTTTAGGAAAATGCCTTCAGCGACTGTGTATCCTCCCAATACACCAATGCATTTAGTTCCTAGGACTATTGCCACTAAAAGCAAACCTTAATCAGTCAATATGTTATTATTCAACTATTTGTCGATTTTGAGAAAACTTGTAAGAAAAGGATCACATCCACTGGGATAACTGAAGGGGAAAGGGGTTTTGAAATAACAAAAGAATGCTATCTAACTGAGGTCATGCCTTTCTTCAAACTACTAAAAGATCATTTTGAGAGTCTTAAAAAGGGGATAAGTTCAGATATTAAAGGAATGGAAAAGGAATTTGATGCAATGGTAGTTGAGGTTAGTGACTATGAGCGAGCATTAAAATATAATGAGATTGAGAGGAAAAACTTGCATACCTTGAATGAGAATCTTATTTCTGAATGTATTGCTCAAGATGTATTTTACACTGCTACGAATTGCTCCATTAATGCTTCTCAATTTCATGAATTATCTGTTGCTCTGAAAGTCTCTCATGATCGTGTCATTGAGCTTGAAAAGATTAATTCGAAACTTAATGAGAAAATTGATCAGGATGATCATGATAATTTGGTAAAGCATCTTTCTAAACTAGAAGTTGAACATTTTGATTTACAACTAAAATATCAACATCTAAAAGAAAATGTTAAAACCTAAAATATCAAGACATCCTTGGATGCTCCTGAATTTGATGCAATTTTTGAAATTAGCAAACGTGATGAACAGATTCGAGCTCATTGTAACACGATCAAAATGTTGAAAGCCCAAATCTCTCAATTGAAGGGTGAAAAGAACAATGTGACTGGATCCCAAATGCCTCCTCCTTTAGATTCTCAGTACTCTCAAACTTTTCATCTTCAAAACTTAGTTAATGCCTTACAAAAGGAAAACGAGAGTTTTCTAGAAGAAAATGAAAAAGTTAAACGACACTTTAAAGAGTTATATGATTCAATGAAAGTCACCCGTGACCAAAACAACGAAAAAATAACGTCTTTACAAAAGGAAATTGAGAATCTGAGAAGTCAGGGAAATGGGAAACTGCCACTTGTTTTCAATAAGAATGTTGTCTCAAAGTCACCCTCAGACTGCAAATACACTGTGACAGTTAAATATATTCCTCCTCATCTTATGAATAATGAACATGATTTTCATGACTACTGTGCTTACCTTAAGGATAGTCTAGAATGTCTCTGTGAGATTGTCGAAAAGGATTTCATTAACAAACCTCTTGATAGAGAAATTAGGTTTGCTTGCCTCCAGGCCAAACGATCTCAAGAGCTGCTAGAATGTGTAATTGCAACATGTCCTAAATCCTTATCCTTAGGTGCAAAAGACAAAGCTGTGATGCCTTGTTCTATGCCTAGTGCCAAGCATTCAAACCATTCTAGGCCCAGTTTTAAGAAAGTGAACATCAATGTGTCGTCTAGTAATACAGATCCTTGCACGTCTAGTTCAGGAATGCAAAAAGTAGATCAACCAACTAATGTTCCCACAATTCCCTCTACAGGAGTAATCAGTGACATTAAAGCGAGCAGGTCAACGTCTCAAGACAATACAAGGAATGATAGGACCTCGCAAGCTAAAAATGTGCATTGGAAGAGAGTAGAAGACCAACCTAGGAACTTTAAGCTTGAGTTGAATAAAACAAATCGTGTTGATTCTAGTATTAGCCTTAGACGTACTGTAATTAATTCGAATTCTGATACTATTTGCAAACCTTGTAATGATGTCTGCTTGAATTCTGTTGCTAATCATGAATGTGGTGTGAATGCTTTGTCTAATGCTGTCAAATGCCCGTTAAAATTGTTAAGGCTAATAATCGTGCAAAGAAAGCTAAAAGGCAAAGACGAAAGATTGTTAGAAAATAGTGGAAACCCACAGGAAGAACATTTATAAAGATAGGTTATTATTGGATACCTTTTGGCCATAAGAATAATCAGTTTTGCCCTCAAACTGCTAAGACCATGCCCACTAGAAAATGGATGCCTACTGGTAGAACTATTCCCTTAAGAAGTGAACATACTTGAATAGGTCAAATACAGACACCAGCATTGCATCTATTCCCAATGATTCCATTGCTTCTACTTCTGATATGGATGTTTCTATTTCTGATGTGGGTGTTCCAATTACTGTTACTAACCAAGTGGAACCCATTCTTGCATGGGGATCCCAATTATCGAGTTATCCATTCTTGTCTGTGTTCAACTACAGATCGTTCAAATCGTTCTGTGGTACTTGGACTCAGGCAGTTCCAAGCATATGACTGGAGACCGGTCACGGCTCATGAACTTCGTGAGCAAATTCATCGGGACAGTTAGATTCGGGAATGATCATTTCGGTGCAATTATGGGTTATGGAGATTATGTTGTTGGTAAAAGTGTTATCTCCAGGGTATATTATGTGGAAGGTCTTGGTCATAACCTGTTCTCTGTTGGTCAATTCTGCGATTCTGATCTAGAAGTAGCTTTCAGAAAACATACATGTTTCGTTAGAGAACTTGATGGTAAGGAACTTTTAAGAGGAACACGTGGTTCAAACCTATACACCATCTCTATCGAAGATATGATGAAGTCTTCTCCAATTTGCTTGTTGTCAAAGGCTTCAAAAACAAAGTCATGGTTATGGCATCGTCGTCTCAATCACTTGAACTTCGGCACCATCAATGATCTCTCCAGAAAGGACTTAGTTGTAGGTTTACCTAGACTTAAGTATGAAAAGGATCATCTTTTTTCAGCATGCCAATTTGGAAAAAGCAAGAAGTATGCCCATAAACCTAAACCTACAAACTCAGTCTCAGAAGTTCTTCATACAATTCACATGGACTTATGTGGACCAATGAGAGTGCAGAATATCTTTGGAAAGAAATATGTGTTAGTTGTGGTTGATGATTTCTCTAGATTCACTTGGGTAAAGTTCCTAAGGTCAAAGGATGACACTCCAGATATCATCATCAAACTCATCAAACAGCTACAGGTTCGTCTTAACAAAACGGTCAGAATCATTCGAACAGACAATGGAACTGAGTTTGTTAACAAACAACTTAGTGAGTTTTATGAAAGTATTGGAATCAGTCATCAAAGAAGTGTTCCTCGAACTCCTCAACAGAACGGTGTAGTTGAAAGATGAAATCGAACTCTTGTGGAAGCCGCAAGGACAATGCTGATTTACTCAAAGGTTCCAATGTTTCTCTGGGTTGAAGCCATCGCCACTGCATGCTACACCCAAAATCGATCTCTGATTCACACTGCTCATGGAAAAACTCCATATGAACTTGTTCACAACAGAAAACCTAATCTCTCATTCCTTCATGTGTTTGGTGCATTGTGTTATCCAACTAATGAGGGCCAAGATTTAGGCAAACTTAAAGCTAAAGCAGACATTGGAGTATTTGTAGGATATGCACCAAACAGAAAAGGATACCGAATCTACAGCAAGAGAACCCGAAACATCATGGAAACAATTCACGTTATGTTTGATGAGCTGACCGGTCAAATGGCTCCTGGACAATCGAGTTCAGGACCCGCACTTCAAAGCAGTCCCATTGGTTCATCTCTTGTACCAAACTCCTCATCAGCAACTCCATATGTACCTCCCCCAGAAGATGATTTAAAGAAACTGTTTGATCCAATGTTTGATGAACAATTTGAGCCAAGTAACAATGATATGACAATTCAATCAACAGAGGCTGCTTCGATCCCTGTCAATGATATTAACCCCTCAACTTCTATGTCATTAAGCCAAGAAGCGCCTGCTGCTGACCAATCTGTTTCATCAACAAATCTTCAATCATCAAGTGTACATCATGGAAATGCTTCTGATTCACAAGATGAAGTCAATCCCTTTGCTACTCCCGAAGATGCTCCATTTGAAAACATATTTGCTCCAGAATCATCATCAGAACCATCTACTTCAGGAGACATCAACTCTGCTACTTCAGTTCCTCTACAACAGCCACATGAACACCTCAGAAAATGGACTCACGATCATCCATTAGACAACATCATTGGAAATCCCTCTCGTCCAGTATCCACACGGAAATAAGTTGCAACAGATGCCTTATGGTGCTTCTTCAACTCCATACTCTCTAAGATCGAACCAAAAGATGTTAAATCCGCCATGAAAGAAGACAACTGGTTCAATGCCATGCAAGAAGAAATTCATGAGTTTGATCGACTTGATGTATGGGAATTAGTACCTGCTCCAGATTGTTCTATGATCATTGCTCTAAAATGGATCTTCAAAGTGAAACTTGATGAGCATGGTGATGTGTTAAAGAACAAGGCTCGATTGGTTGCTAAAGGATACCGTCAAGAGGAGGGTATTGACTTTGAAGAATCTTTTGCTCTAGTTGCTCGAATCGAGGCAATCAGAATATTCTTGGCTAATGCTGCAAGTAAGAACATGGTAGTCTATCAGATGGATGTAAAGACGGCGTTTCTGAACGGAGATCTTAAAGAAGTCGTCTACGTCAGCAAACCTGAAGGATTTTTGAATCCAGAGCATCCTACTCATGTTTATCGTTTGAAGAAGGCTCTTTATGGTTTAAAGCAAGCTCTAAGGGCATGGTATGATACGCTATCAAAGTTTCTTCTGTCTACCGGCTTCAGCAAAGGAGCAGTTGATCCAACATTGTTCACCAGAAAGTCAGGCAAACATTTAATTCACGTTCAAATTTATGTTGATGATATTATCTTTGCCTCGACTAACCCCAATGAATGTGATCGTTTTCCAAAAGAAATGGGTTCCGAATTTCAAATGTCAATGATGGGACAAATGTCATTTTTCTTGGGATTACAAATTTCACAAAGTCCCGGAGGCATTTTCATAAATCAATCTAAATATGCAAATGAGATTTTAAAGAAATTTGGATTTGATTCAAGTGACCACGTTGACACTCCCATGATTGAACGAACCAAGCTTGATGAGGACCACTCAGGGATCATGGTAGACCAAACGAATTATCGTTGCATGATCGGATCCCTGATGTACCTCACAGTCAGTAGACCTGATATTCTGTTCGCTGTATGCATGTGTGCTAGATACCAGGCTAAGCCTACCAAAAAGCACCTTGAAGCGGTTAAACGGGTCTTTCGGTACTTCCAAGGAACCATCAACATGGGACTTTAGTACCCGAAGGACACCAGTATGTCACTAACAGCATATGCAGATGCAGAACATGCAGGGTGTCAAGATACTCGTCGAAGTACGTCTGGAGGAGCTTAATTTTTGGGTGATAAGCTTGTGAGTTGGTCTTCAAAGAAGAAAATGAGTACTTCTATTTCCTCTACAAAGGCAGAATACATAGCCATGTCATCTTGTTGTGCTCAAATCCTTTAGATGAGATCCCAATTATCTGACTATGGCTTTGAATTCAACAAAATCCCTCTGTACTGTGATAATAAAAGTGCTATTGCTCTCTCATGCAACAATGTTCAACACTCAAGAGCAAAGCATATCGACATTCGACATCATTTCATCAGGGAACAAGTGGAAAAAGGTGTGGTGGAACTCTATTTTGTGAGGACTGAATACCAGTTAGCAGACATCTTCACCAAAGCTCTTCCAAGAGAACGTTTTGAGTTTATTCTTCCCCGACTTGGCTTGAAAAGCCTTCAACCAGAAACACTCAAACGTCTTCAGGAGGAAGACGAGGAGTAAAGGCCTTTCTTCATCTATCTCTTGTAAATATTTATTCAAAAAGCAAAATACAAAACCAAGAAAAAGAAAATAGAAAATTAAAAATTCAACAAAAATCCATAAAAATCTAAAAAATTCGAAAATCCTCAAAAAATATTATCCTTTTTGTCATGTTATTCTCGATTCAATAATATCTACGGTCTTTATGCTATCATTCAAAGAATAACACGGGACTTTAGATGTTGTTCGAATGTTTAAAAAAAAAATTATTTTTGGGAGAAAGAGAAACAATGGTTTATTGTCATTTCAGGCAATAACCCGCTATTTAATGAAAGAACAGATCCATGCTTTAAATTGGTTTTCAAAACTCATGCTCTGATTCTATAAAACAATCACCTACTATCTAATGAAAACTAATTGCTTTGAAAATTTACTCGGACTCAATTTTTTGAAAATCATCTGTACTTAACAGTTGTCAAAAATATCTATCTCTCGATCAACAACTTATGTCATTGATTGAGGGGGAGAATGATTTTTCAAATTAAATCTAAAAGTGTATTTTTCAAACAATGGTACCAGACCTTGGTTACTATTATGTTTTCAAAAGATAATCATGCATGTTTAATCAATGGAGTTTAAAGTCTCATAATTCGATCCTTATCAGTTAAAACGTTTTCATAATCTAGTCACAATTCTCCTTAAAAAGCTTTCAAAATCAATTTAAATCTATAGAGATCACAAATCTCAATGATTTGATAATTGTGATCGGGGGAGAATTTGTGATTTAAATTGGATTTAAATTGATGATTCGGCAAATGGTTTGCAAATGGTTTTATAAGGATGTACAAGTTATCCTCCCCGCATGTGACAAACGATTTCAAATTTTCCTTGCACATGTTGAGGGGGAGCATCTATCTTAAAACACAAAGATTTGAAACATGATCAATGTGCATGTTCTCTCTTGTATGTGCAATAACTCTTTCAAATCTCGAGGCACATATTGAGGGGGAGCAAACTTGTGAAAACCTCATCCTTCCAAAATGCTTTATCTACTTGATTTGATAAGGGAAGTGATGTTGATATCTTTTAGAAAATAGAAATCACAGAAGTTAATTCTTCCTCCTGCCTCCGTGTTCTAAACAATTTCAAATACATGATGCACATGTTGAGGGGGAGCTCTCTTTCTAAAAATATCAAAAACAATTTAGGTGCAAAATTCTTTGATAAAATATCACAAGCATCTGGATTGATTATTCAAATGGTTTTCAATTGGTTCCAATGGCAGACGAACAATACCAAATAGACCGACCAACTTTACTTTATGTACGGTGATATAAGGATGATAAGGTTAGGTATTTGTTCCCATGATCCGCCAGAACCGGAGGGATCTACCCAGGGACTATCCACTAGTTAGTGTAGAGTTCTTAGGTATGATGATAAAAGGAGAAAAATGAGATATGGGAAGAGTGCGGACTGAGACTAAGCTAGTACTGGAATAAACCCAACAAGGTTCTAGTTATGAAGTATCGGTAAGCACTGAAGGGGTTGAAGAATGAAAAAGAATTGAATGAGAAAAGGGTGAAAACAAATAGCCCTCCATTTATTCAACCTTAGGGCAGAAACCGGGTTCAATTCATATACTACTGATGGTAACATCGGTATTGAAGACAAGACGTCATGGACCCAGTGACGCACTGCACTTCAACTTTCCAAACCACTCAAGTTCCTCTTAAAAGGACTTGTTTCATTCTCATGGGGAACCGACATAATCTATTGACTTTCTTTTAGAGATTGTTGATATTGAAGAAGGAGACCCTCTCCCTAGTCTCCGGCCTTGGAACCGAATGTGCACAAATTGAGTCTAGAGCCACGAGATCATCAATAAATCTCCTCAGGACACGTTCAATGAAGACTCTCTGTTTCACACAATGTGGAAAGAGAGATTATATCTTGAGTCCTTCGCAGTATCCTTGTGGTATTGCCAGAACATCTGAGTGATATGCAATCATATTCACAATGAAGATGGAAAGCCTTCTGGAGCCAACATCAAACAAGCTCCTGGTGAGTGGCATGTGAGATCTATTCTATAGATCAACCATGTGACAACTGAATAGAAACAATGGGGCGATTCAATCTTTTGAATCAATCCTGGTTCAGGTTATGGATTGACGGATACCTTTGAAAAACCAGTCGTTATGCTCAAAAACTCTTTTCTCTAGCACATCGACCGTGTACGAATATTTCAAATTAAAAGGTGTTTATGATTGATAATTGATTTTTATTAAAACCTTCGTTGTATTGCAAAAACGATTTCTATTGAGCGATACTCGATTGTTTCTCAAATATCTTTTCATCAATCAGTGAATCTTTATTCACTGGTTCACTCACTCCGTGTTGTCTTCTTTGAGACATTCCGGTTTGATAACAGCTAGAGCAGCTGCGAAACCCTGTCAAGGAAATTCTTCGGAATTATACCTGATCACAGGCAGTACTTGTACTGATCAACGGGGAACCGTGGGCTGTGTACCTCAATTCGATGAAAGTGGTCAAAGACACTCTCATGCGCTTTATTGCTAACTGTTGTATGCAGGTACGCCCCGACGCTTGCAGCTGATCAGAATGGAGCGGTCAATCCATTGCCGCATGCTCACACATCACATTCATGTCCAAAGAAATCATGATTAGTGCATCAATGACTCTGATAGTATCACTCCATGCTTCTGCTACGCTGCTGCTAATATCATGAATCAACTAAAGCTTTCGCTACTCTGATAAGAAGAAATCATGATCCAGAATGTGAGCATGTCGGTCCAAATGTCACAACATCACATAATATCAACACCACAAAGGAAGAGTCAGAGATTTAATGTGGCTGATGATCTCAAAGCTGGCTCAAATCTCATCATCAAGTGGATCAGTAAAAGACCTCCACTTGGATTAACCAAACATGCAATGTGAAGAATCAATGACTACGAGCTACAGAGCAAAGTACTACATCAAGAGTGCAAGAACAATTTATAATGTAATATCTGTTTGTATTCAATGTAAGTTTAATGTGTGTTTGAGGTGACCTCCCTTAGGGGGAGATTGTTAGGAATTAGAAATTCCAGGTATTAAAGAGTCGGTCACCTCAAGTATATGTATTCGTTAGAAAGCTCGTAGTCGTAGTTATTTTATGTTAAGTAGTATTTAGTTAAGTAACACCGTGGAGGACAGACGGGTCTTTACCCACTGTATGCCTGATCCACAGCCTGTTGTGTGGCGTTTTATTGTAAGACTATAAATACTCTCTACCTTCCAAGGTAGAGAGTTGGAGCTCATAATAAGATTTTTCTTTCTCTCACTAAAGTTCCCAAACCTCTAACTTTCTCTCTCTAAAACCTCTTATACGCCTAATTGATCTTATGGTTTAGTGTGTTTGTGAAATCTAATATGTTACAGTATCAACTGCATGTTACACTCAGAATCGCTCAATGATTACTAAATGCCACAACAAAACACCATTTGAGCTTGTCCACAACCGAAATCCGAATCTCAAACACTTTCATGTATTTCGATCCCTTTGCTACCCGAATAATGATCGTGATGACTTTGGAAAGCTCAAAGCCAAAGCTGACATGGGAGTCTTTATTGGATACTGTGATAATTCTAAAGGTTACCGGATCTGGAATCGTCGTACAAAACAGGTTATGGAAACGATTCATGCAAATTTTGATGAGCTTACAGAAATGGCTTCTGAGCATAACAGCTTGGAACCCGGTCATAACCGTTTAAACTTCCCTCAAAACCCATCATCACCTGAACCTAGCCCCCAACTTACTCGTCACCAAATGGAAAAGCTATTTGCTCCGCTGTTTAGTGATGACATTGATGAACGTGCTCCAGGTGTATCCGATGTTTCCGCTGCTCAACCTGATCATATTCTAATACCTGATACACCTACAACAACAACTACTGTTGAAGAAGCACCACCAGTTGACTCTACAACAACAGTTGAACAAACTGCATCCAACGACGCTGAACCAGCTGATGATGTTCTGAACAATGAAGTACCCCCACCCGTAGATTTTGATCCAAATGCGTTCTTCAACCCGTTTGCTAATGAAACTGCTGCATCAGATGTTGCGGAATCATCTACAAGCCATTTGAATCCTCCCAATCTGTAGAATGTATATCAACATCAACCTTCCACACATCGTTGGACAAAAGACCATCCTCTTGAGAATATTATTGGTAACCCAAATCAACCAGTCGTAACGCGACAACATCTTCACATAGATGGTGAACATTGCATTTATGCACTCACTATCTGCCAATCTGAACCCAAAAACATTAAAGACGCCATGACCAAAGACAACTGGATTGAATCCATGCAAGAAGAACTCAATCAGTTTAAACGTCTTGAAGTATGGGAATTGGTTGAAAGACCAACAGGGGTCTTCGTCATTGGTCATAAATGGATTTGGAAAAACAAATTGGACGCTGAAGGAACCGTAATCAGAAATAAGTCACGTCTGGTGGCTAATGGTTATAGACCGGAAGAGGGTATTGACTTTGAAGAATCGTTCGCTCCGGTTGCTCGTCTTGAGGCTATACGGATTTTTCTGGCGTTTGCGGCTCACATGTACTTCACGGTCTTTCAAATGGATGTCAAAACTGCCTTTCTCAATGGAAAACTGAAAGAAACGGTCTATGTTAGCCAGCCAGAAGGATTCGTTGATCCAGAGTTCCCTAATCACGTCTACAAACTAAAGAAGGCTCTCTACGGTCTCAAACAAGCCCCTCGGGCGTGGTATGACAAGTTATCATCCTTTCTTATCGCCAATAAGTTCGTAAAAGGTTTGGTCGATCCTACACTGTTCATACAATATCACGGGGCTCACATTTTAATCGTTCAAATTTATGTGGATGACATCATTTTTGGGTCAACATATTTAAAATACTCAAACGCTTTTTCAAAACTAATGACAAAACATTTTGAAATGTCAATGATGGGTGAACTCACATTCTTTCTCGGAATGCAAGTTCATCAATCACCCCGTGGTATTTTCTTAAGTCAGTCCAAATATGCCCTTTAACTATTAAACAAATTTGGAATGCAAACCTGTGACACCTATGCCACACCAATGGCACATACCAAGAAACTTGACGCTGATTTACATGGGAAATTGGTGGACCCTACCAAATACCGCAGTATCATTGGGCTCTCATGTATTTAACAGCTAGCAGACATGATATTGTTTTTGCCGTATATCTCTGCTCCCGTTATCAGTCGAGACCAACTGAAACCCACCTCTCTGAAGCTAAAAGAATCCTCCGATACATAAAGGGAACCATTAATTTGGGGATCTGGTATCTGAAGGATTCTGGTTTTGAAGTAATAGCCTTTTCAGACGCTGATCACGCAGGCTGCTTAGACTCTAGGAAAAGTACTTCAGGAGCATTACAATTTCTTGGCGATAAACTGGTGTCATGGCAATCGAAGAAGCAAGATTGTACGTCGCTGTCATCAACAGAAGCCGAATATGTAGCCATGTCGGCGTGTTGTGCTCAAGTCATTTGGATGAGAACACAACTCAAATACTATGGTTACGTATTTGACAAAATCCCGATGAACTGTGACAATCGAAGTGCTATTGCGATCTCGTGCAACTCTGTTCAACACTCAAAATCAAAGCACATCGATCTTCGATATCATTTCATCAAGGAGCACGTGGAAAAGGGTACCGTTGAATTATACTTTGTGGGTACTGAATACCAATTGGCAGTGAATCTTCTCACCAAAGCCTTAGCTCCTGCTAGGTTTAATGAGTTGGTCCACCGGATTGGTATGAGGTGTTTGACTCCAGAGGAACTGGATGAACTTTCAAAACATTCTTAAAACCAGTCAAACACCAAAACCTCTTTTGTAAATATTTTTTTCAAAAACAAAATACAAAAATATAAAATCTGATAAAACAACAAAAATATTCTTCTATCTATATTTTGTTAACATGGAAAGTACAACTCTTCCGTCAACACTCAAATCTTTCAAAATTCAGTATTTTTTCGATCAAGTGTTGAGGGGGAGAAAGCAAATAATTTTTTAGTTTCTTAAAACCTTGTACTTGCATGTTGTCTCATCCCGGTTGTTTCTTTATTAATGGTGGTTACATTTCTGGTTTACTGACACTCCTCGGACTAAATTATTAAAACTTCATTATTTCTTAAGTCGAGGGGGAGTGTCGTCATTCTTCTTTCCAAATATCATTTGTTTGGTAACCAAAATGGAAGTTATGGGCATTGGATGCAAATGGTTAAGGTGGAGGGACTAAAACTGTCAAAAGATCAAACCTTTTTCAACAAAATATCTCTTCCACATTTAATTCACCTCATTTACTTCCCAACCACCTAAATCCTACACTTAAAAACTCATCCTCAAATCTGTGTTCTTGATCAACAATTTGTAAGTGTTTTCACAATCTTTGGGTTAAAACAAACATTGGTTTTGAATTTTAAATGAATCCAACGGTTAAAAATCAAGTTTGGGAGATTGTTGTGTTCTACGCGTAAGCTATGAACACAACTTCTTCACTTGTGTGTTTGTGGTTGAAATGATTGTGTAAAAACGTTTATCTAATCACTTTAAAACCATTTCCATCATTAAAACTCACCCAGATACACAAATTGAATGATTCTTTAAAACTAGGGTTTATGCGTGAATTGGGTATTTTCTTGTGTGAACGTTTCTGGTTAATTAGTTGCTTGTTTGATGTTGTTCTCATGTTGAATTGATGATATCTAGGCTCAGAACTTACCCAGAAACACCAACTGTGTTAAATTTGAAAAATAGGGTTTATGTTCTTAGTATTTGGGTATTTTTAATCTGCTTAGATTTTGATGTTAAAACTTGGATAAAACAACTCAATAGGCTTCTTAGACATCCCAGAAAAAGTTTGGTGCAATTCCCATGGCTAAATATCTTAATCGTAGAAATTGAACTTTAGGGTTTTAGGTCTACGCTGAAAAAGGAATGAATGTATATGGTAATATTGGTAATATGGTGAATTTATTTCAGGTTTCTACGCGTGTATAACTCAGAATCAAGGTTACTTGCCATCTACGCATAAGGATCACCTTACGGTAGCATGTTATGCGTAAGAGAAATCTTACGCGTAACGTTTATGCGTAAGGTTCTACATTGGGGACTACGCATATCCTGTGAAGGATATCGTAAACAGTACACCTCTACGCATAAGGTTGACTCTTACGAGTAAGAAGTAGCGTAAGGTTCTATATACGCTTAAGCGTAAGCTATATGCATAAGGCCTCTTTTCCTTCGCGTAATATTTCTTACGGTAAGATAAGAACCTCGCATAAGCTTACGTTTGCAGCGTATAATCACTCTGTTTCGCATAAGCTTGCCATTTCTAACGCCTAAGCCTAGTTTTAACCTTAATTATGAATTGTTACGCGTGCAAACTTGTAAATAAATAAATCATAACGCCACTAAAACCAATAATGTCACTAATAAGCTTAAACGTTTAATAAGTTGTGAAAAAATAAGTGAAAACTTGGACTTTAAAACTCAAAGTTAACCAACTCACGATAATTATCATGACGTCTTTGGACTATCGGACAAATAAGTGACATTGGACTCGTAACAATCATCGACATATCACATTCAATAATTAGACAATAAAACCATCTGTTGACTAACGTAATATCTTTCGATTTGTTGGTTCTTTTGGCTAAATATCTTTCAGATCACGATATGGATGATCAAATGCAAAACGTGGATGCACCAAACATTCTCACTGTTGAAGATATCTTCATGGTTATCAATGAAGATATGAAAAGAATAAAGAATAACCTTCGTGTTGATTTTGATAGTCTCACTTTGCTCATAGTCTTCTTGTGCGATTCTTTGTGGACATTCTAAAGAATCACTCTTATCGAACATGCTCACCAACTTTGCTACACGATGCGAAGATCTACATTCACCAATTTTGGCATACAATGAAAAGGTCAAAGGTCAAATGTTTGTGGCGGTGGCGCTCAACCACAAACAAGTCACCATTACACCAGCAGACTTAAGGGCTATTCTTCTCATTCCCACCATTGAGCCAACCGAATACAATGCCACACCAATTGAAGAGGCGTTCTGCGCAATTCATGATCGACATTGGTTATGATGAAGCTTCAGAGTAATCACAAAGCATTCATGCATGATCTTAAGAATATTCCTCAGCCATGGAGAACCCTTTACATTATCATCACCAAATCCATTTCTAGACGTGATAGTGGTTATGAGCACCCCAAGCTCATAGAACTACAGATATTCTGGGCTTTGGTCAACATGAAACACATTGAAGTTGAAGTTCTGATATGGGACGACATGATGTCTTTCCTCAAAAATATTGGCTCTAAGATCCCATATATCCGATATACCAACTTGTTGATCCAAAGAGCTCTAGGGAATAATCATATCCCTTGAGACTCAATGACCCCAAAAATCACTCCATGTTGTATGAGCCTACACTCACGTCGATTTAAGGAATCTACAACAAAGAATCGAGGTGCGGTGTTGCGGATCACCTTCTAATCTGCGATCAAACAACTCTATTTATACAAAAGGTATCGGTAGCGATTGATGAAGGCAAATTAGGTTTTCTTGATGAAAAGTCCTGCGGTACACCTACTAGGAAAACTAGGAGAGGCGGTCGGGGAGTGTTACAAGCACAGAGTTAAAGAAAGTTTCCTAAGAGGTCACATACTCTCAAAGGAAAGTTCCCTCTAAGGAAGCTATTCCTATTCCCAACTGAACATAGCGAAAAGCTTGGATGAAAGCTCAGAAGCTGATGACGAAGAGGTCACCTACTCACGGCAATCGATGACACTCCAACATTAGCTAAACCTCCATTACAATAGGCGAAAAGGCAAAGGAAAAACTGTGTGAGCATGATAAGGAAAGTTCAAGAAGAACCAGTTGATGAGAAGAGAATATCAAAAGAAGTTGAAGAACCTCGACTCAAATATCTTTGCCGATGAATTTGTAAAGGATCAAACTCGTGGCTGAGTCAAGTGGTGGTGCACTATCTACACCCGTTCTCGATGCGGTTAATCAACCCGATAAGGGCTGGTATACACCACCCACGATCCACAACAATGATTGGAAGATACCATCACCTATGAATTTGAGGAACTTTGAAAGGAGAAGCGAGAAAGAAAAGGCGATGAAGAAGCCAAGATTGAGAACAATTGGCCAAGTCGGAAAAGATGACGAAGTTGAATATGATGATTTTTCTTGATAGTCAGGCACGCTCAAGAAGAAACTTCGAACTAGCAAAGGATCCTGAAGGTCTCCTCATATCTCATCATCATCGATTCATCCTCTCATTCATCTCTACCACCATCCAAAGGAACAACCAGATCCACATCTAAATCAGTGAAGAAACCAACAGACTCTTAGATATCCCGAGCTAAGACAAAGATTGTCAAAGCTATCAAGCAAGTCAAGAATAAAGACGTGATCAACAAAATTTGAATCAACTTCTGACGTAATCAACTTTCTTCAATCGGATAAACGAGATGTTGAAAGAAAGGAACAAATCCAAAAGTTTATCAAAGGAGATTTCCAAAGGAATTGGAAGAAGACGGAAGAGAATATACTACAAGTTTCTTCTAAACCTTTGTCCTACAGTGTGACAAGAGTATTTTCGGATAACTTACTCCAAATATCGCCGCATTGGTTAAACATATAATGGCCAAAGAATCGATCTCTCTCGGCCGAGTTAATTGCTAAATTGGTGATGCAAATGTCAAAATGATGCAACTTTACTTTGGATGAAGCTAAATTTTTGAAGGTCTACTAGATTATCAACTCAGTTATGCAAGGAATCGGCAGACCAACCTAAGCGACCAAGAGATGCGATGATAAGGACAAGGACTCGCACCTAAGCGTCCAAAAAGTCCGGTGAATCTTCCTCAATGCCACCACCAACCCAAAAGACTCCAACGAAAAGAAGATCTCCACCAGTTACGATCTGTGATAAACCTCGAGGACTCGAGTTACCACCTCGAGAAGAGCGGTGATCACCGAGTACCTTTGGTGGTAGCGATGAAGAGATCCCCGAGCCCCAAGAACAACCCACCTCTCCCGTTTCAACAAAGAAACCATCATCCTCATCTAGGCCAAAGAAGAAGAAGAGTCACCTAAGACGATGTCGTCTCATGGCTAGGCAAGAGATGACACGAGTTTGAATGGTTCTCTACACTTGTTGATGCTACTCCCGCTCTAAATGATGATCAAGATATGGTAGAAGGTCGAACATTGGAGCATGCTAAGTTACTTCAAGGGAAGTTTCGGGTGAAGAAGATGACCAAATCAGAATTAAAGGCATCAAGAATGAAGCTTTTCAATTGCTCAAAGGCAATTTCGGAAAGTGCTATCGAAGTTGAATACCATCTTGAAAACATAGCACGAGCTATGTCTAACAAAATCGATTGGCTCAACCACGAAGCTAACATCGACTTCACCGCGAAAAGACAATGCTCCATACTACACACCGGTGGGCGGACCTCTACCAATGATTGGCCAACCAGATCAACCTAAGATTCCATTCCGCTACTTCTTCAACAATGACTTGGAATTTCTTCTACACGGTAGCGATGGTTCCAAGATACACTACCTCACTTACACTTTCTCTGCGGCCATATACTCCAAGCGTATAGCCATCGAGGAAAAGGCTAACCACATGTTTGCCAACAGCGTGGAACGGTATGACATCGATGCAATGTATGGGATTCACCATTGGCCTAAACGCCGAAGAATCTACTACAAAAGCCTAGGTTCGAAAGTCTAAACATGAAGTGTACAGATGATAAAGGGATCGTTCTTTGTTAAGCATGTGGCTCTCTTGTCTAAATGGGACAACACTTTCCTCCAGAAAATCGTGGTCAAAAGACAAGACGAAAGGACTATGAGTTACGTGAAGCGGACTTTCAAATTTGTCTCTCAACGACATTGAAGATACGTATATTGCCAAGTGCAGGGAAGAATGAGACAATTCTTGAAATTCAAGCGTGAATACATCAAGTCCTTGCTCATCTTCATCGAAGCATAGTGATCCAAGAACGTGTAGAAGACTTGCAACTTGCCGTTGAATCTTATCGAACCGCGTCAACTTCACGGACCTCGGCTAGAACTTCCGACATCAATCATCTTCCTCAATACACTCTCATGACAAACCGTTTGGAGTAGTATACGTAGTGAACTACATATGGCTGCTTGATGGCGTGTAGAGATCTTCATAAGTTTGGAGATCACACACTAAAGAAAGGGGCGGCTTAGCTATCGGTTAAAGCGATACAACAAGGCATTGGGTCACCGAAGAGATGAATTCTCGGGAGAATGCAAGAGAATCATCACGCGTGATTGATGAAAGGTTGTTTTAGAAGGGATCAGTTCAGAACTTTGGAGAGCTTTGTAGGTGGTCGTTCGGAGGATTACTATCAAGCGGGCTATCAGCGCGGTTCGCATTCACGGAGACATTCCTGACTACGATTCCCCGGCACCCTTTAAAACTGTTTCATTTTCATATTGATTTGGATATGTGATTATTTTATGAATATGGCGTGCACAAATACAGGTGTACAACCCGATCTTGTAATGAAAGGACCCTCTGATACGCTTCAGTGCCACAATCCTTATAAAAGGAGCTTACTTACTTTTGATTAAAACTTATCAAAACTTTCATTTTTCAAAGTTTTGCTCAAAAGAACAAGTACTCCCCTTATGTTTTTCAAAACCTCAAAAGTTAATATCACTTGTTCGGGAGTATTTGTCTTACTAAAATCTTTGTTCACAAATTGTTCTTCGTGGAAATCTTCCCAAAACTCAAAATGGACATATTTGATATCAAAATTTCGTCAAAAATAACATTTATATGCCATTTTTGAGGAGAAAATTATGTGATAAGAAATATGTTGTGAGTTGCAAAAGAATCATTGTGTGAATAGACTTAACCTCAATTGACGAACTCACGAAAAGTTAGTAACTTCGAAAAGACTTGTCAGGGTAATAATTTCAAGCTAGTTCGCTAATGTAAACGTGTCTTTCAAAGGACTTGTCCGAGTAGAATGTACCTTTTGAGAAACTCTTGGTATACATGAACTTTGACGGGTTTGCCAACCTTTCGAGATTGTCCACACCTTCAAGGTAGTTATTAGAGCTAGTTGTCACCTAAAAGCTGACAATGTATCTCTTTAACTATGCAATGTAACCGTGTCTCGTGGGAGATTGTCTATCATGAGTTGATCAATTCAAAAGTCGCGCTCTCTCTCTCACCGTGCGATTTCTGTCAAAACACTTAAGCATGGAGGGTATTTGTACAAAATCTTAAACTCTCCAGTATTTCAAACTGTTTATTACTTATAAATACTTTGAGATATTTTCAATGAAAATGGTTTTGTGGCAATATAGGTTAGTCATGGAGTTATAAGGTGACTAAGGTTAGGAATAACCGTCCTATGTTCCGCCAGAGCCGGAGGGATCTACCCAAGGACACTACCAATAGTTAGAATTATAAGTCCAGTATGATTATAAAAAGGAGAAAATGAGAATCGGAGAAAGAAGGAGTTGAAGAATTAAAAGAAATGCAAAGAAAAGGGTGAAAAGAAATAGCCCTCCGATTATTCAACATAGAGGCTACAGGTTCAATTCATATGCTACTTGGTTGTCACTTGATGACACCGGTATGAAGATCAAAGTCGTCATGGACCCAATTGGCATGCACTAAACCTTCACCATTACTCAAGTTTCTCTCAGCGGAAGCTTTTCACTCTCATGAGGAACCCTCACGTAAACTATGGCTTTCTCTTAGAGATTCTGGTATTAAAGAAGGAGACCCTCTCCCTAGTCTCATTCCAGGAAAACAAAGCGCACTATTGAGTCTAGAGCCACGATATTCATCAAAAGATCTCTTAGGCACACTTGACATTTTATCACTTGACGTTCAACAATAAGGGCCTAGAGTGATACTTTATCGTCCTTCACGGATCTTAGCAATCTGATTGAGAACATTTATGAGAGGTTCACAATAGTGATCCTCGGTGATTGAATGGAAACTCACTGGTCAACATCAAAACCCCGTGAGTCACTTTGGTAACTCCCGTGGATTAGCAGGTGTTGTCTCAAAGCGCTCTACGATGGTGAGGTGATACTTGTGTACCTCGGCGACTCATCCGAATGGAGGTGTACTTGGTACATCGCGTTATCTCACTTGTGGGACTCAGGTTTAGGAACGACCTTTGTAAGAATTAAAGTTGTGTTTTCACACTATCTTTGTTAACACTCTCAAAGTTCAAACTTGTAAGTTCTTTGGAATCGGTTTATCACTAACCATTCTTATGTTTTCTTCTTATGGAAGCTCGAGCCGGTGATCGTCTGATTCTTCACATGCTCATACCAACAACATCTCTAATGGAAGTTCTCTCAAAAGGCAACATAAAGTCAGAATGATTCTTCATCAAGTCGAAGAATCTACAAAGTTTAAAGACTAAGAGAACTACATCTGTACTGAAATCCAACGTCAAAGAGTGTGTGAGCATGTTGGAGAAAGAAGTGGAGACACTGGTGTTGAAAACTAATAGACCTTGATAGATCTTGAGCTTCGTAGATCGTTAGTATCGCTTGTGTAATCACAAACAAACTAAAAGAAAATCTCTACAACTTGTATTCTTTAGCGGAATATAAACACAAGTATAAAACACAGATAACTAAGAACTCTTTGATCCTCTATGGATCATTATATTAATAATATGGCGTTAATACATCATTCATTCTATTGTGTTCCTTTTATAGACAAGGAACCTAAATAAAACCTAAACCGTTTCCCGAAAGCGTATAAACATAAAACTAAATAAGATATACACAATCACTTCCTAATAAAGCTCATGTATATCCAAACTAAATATACTAAACACACGAATAACAACTTCCTTGAGAAACAAACTATTCTTGGCCGAACTATGTCTTCGCAAATCCATACACTTCGAGAATCCATTGTGAAACAACAACATAATTAGTACCTCATAATTCCCAACAATCCTCCTAAACTGGAATTTGACTTGGTTAAGTTCCGTTTCTTGATAGATCTATAAATTTTGCTGACACAGAGGATTGTACTCGAACATCATCGAAGAATCAAAACAAAACATCTCTTTGATGAATAAACTCGAAACTCCATATCTTTGCAACAAATGACAACATGTACATCAAAACATTTTAGTTTCATACCATTCTCATCACATCGGGTGTGTTAACTCTGAGAGGTGAATCATTGAAAATGATGGATTTGATGTCTCTTTTACAATAGCCATCACTACTGGAGTAGCCAAATGTTTAAGTTAGTAAACTATGGTACACTGATAATCCGATTTAGTAGCAAACCGGCAACATGAACGGATTTGAAATGTCTTTACACAAGCCGTTTGCTCGGGACTAGTCAATTCTTAAAATTGGTGAACTGATAACCAAATATGGTATTCCCGCCTTTACCACAAGCCATATACATGTGGGCTAGTCAATTCTTGGATTCCAAATAGGAATAAACCATAGTGAATTGATGACCAACAACACTCACAATTAAGCATGGGTGGTTGCAAACCCTATGATTTTAGAGCAAACCATTGACTATCCTTGATTTGATGTGTCTTTACCAAAGTTTGCCTTTGGACTAGCCAACTCTTTGATATACACAAAGTACATCCGGTGAGTTAATAACCGGCAATAATATACAACAAACACACAATAAAAGTTAGTAAAACAAAGAATATACATAGTTTTTTTTTTAAAATAAAGAAAACAAATATTACAAAAGATACAAAATACCACAATCAAGATAAACCTTTATGTTTATGAGTTTTAATCAATCCAACACATTGTTCTACATGAAGGTCATCATTGCCAACTGGATTAGGAGGTACTTCCAATTTACATCTAAGCATTCTTTCCATTAATGAAACATACAAAGGATAAGTCTTATCCAAAACATACACAAAATCATGCCACATTTTGCGAACACATGGACACATGGCATAGGATAAAATCTCCAACTCTCAATCTCACTATGTGAATCCTTCCAAATAGAATACCCTTTACCATCACGGAGAATGAGAATCAAACAAGACTTGAAGATCACCCAATAAATATAAACGGAACCACGTGGTGAATGAATAGTATAATACGAGTGACATGTTCATACAATCTTCAAATCATGTCTATCCACCAAATGAAAGATTTCCTTCAAGTTGAGCTGTATAGTAGATTTATCCATCGATAGCGATGTTAAGCTTCCCACATGTATCCAAATGATCAATGGCATGTTCCTTCATGAAAACATCAAGCGGATCCTACTTTAATAAAAGTTGACTCACTGCTTAAGATCTAAAGAGATATTCTTTGAAAATATTTCCTAGCTAGTCTCACGGATCTCCTTAAGGCAAAGTTTCCTTTTAGTCATCCTTTTCTTACTCAATGTATCACCCAAATTATCAGTAGATTCAACACTAGGCTGAAGCTTGGAATAAACAATAGAAGGTTCATAGATAAAACCATATCATTTGAACTTTTCTCCTCAACATCGAGATTAACTACGGGAGAACTTAATTTGGTGCCACAGATCAAAATTATCTACAATCTCAAGCTGTCTTGGGTCTCTTTGCTTTAGGAACATCAGGGCGTATAAGCAATCTGTCCAATGTAGAAGAAGTAGAACCAGATGAAGAAACTTCATAATCATATTATACTTTCTGATCAATTCATCATCAGATAAAGCTAAGATTTGCTTCATTGCCAGGTAATTGTATGGTAGTACTATGATTCTTCATAATCCTCTCATATGAGCTCTCTTAGAAGCTACAGTCATTGGTTTTTCCCTTTTTGCTTTATTCCTTTGAGAAACAATAGCATTCCTCTTTGCGGTGCTCTAGCTTCTTTTGTTTTCCAAGAGCCACCATTTGAGCCACAAAATTCTCACTATCATAGGCTGCACCTAAAATCGTTTAGCAAGATTAGGATCAGATGCACCTTGTATATAGGCATCCCATTGAGCATCAATGTCGTGGAAATAATTCATCAAGCTCTAGTTGTCTCTCCGTAGAAAAATTAGAATCGATGAGCGAGAAGAAATTACTGCGCGACTCTTGACATATTTTCATAATCGGCAAACATCTAGCGGCATACCTTTCTTCTTGGACACGGTCAAACCAATCACTTCATCAATCACGGTTTCCTTTCCTTTGTCGAAGATTCCATAATGAATCGGTTTGAGATATGCAAAAAGAACTTGAAGAAACACCCATATCAACATCGGAAGAAACATGTTGAGCGCTTCTTGAGTGACTTCAACATTAGAATTCAAGTTAAAAATTCGCGGCGAAAAACACTATAGAATCATCTGTGAAGGTTGAGAACTTGGTGGTTCTTGTACAAATGAAGCTTGACCGTGTTGTGACAACATCCTCCATTTGAACATCATGAGACACGATTTGTAACAATTTTCCCTTTGAAGCTTGATAGATTCCTTATTCAAAAATTGTTTTCCTTTTGCTAGTGTATCGAATAGGTTCCTTTTTCTTTGAAGATTAGCAATATGAGAAAGAAACATGAGTTGTTAAAGCGCATCAACCAAGATTCCTAGTGATGCAAGTGAGTATCTTCTTGCTCCTCATCGGAAAAACCAAAATTCTCCTTTTGCCCTTTTTCCAAGTTGTTCCTCCAAGTTCTTAACTTTATACGCAACTCCACAATCTTACTACCAAGATTAGACTTGGTCTCACAAGCTCCTTCTTGAGATCGGTAACCTCGGCTACATACTTCACTTGAGCATGCAAAGATGTAAGTGTAATAGGGTCCTCAGCTCCACCAGTGATTGTCTGTGGGAATGGGAGCATCATTGGGCCTTTAGAATAAATATCAACATGCTCAAAGAATGAAACATGATCATCAAATGAATCTCTAGGGGGTAGGAGTAGAACCTATTAAACTTCGGTCTCAACTCATCATGAGGAACCTGTGTAGGTGGTGGACTAGATCTAGGTGAAGGAGTGGATAAAGATTGTTCAGGAGTAACAAGATGTGCTGGCAACATTAGAAGGGCCTTCATCTATTGTTTGATGGATTCCCATCGGCGGCAACATGTAGAAGGTGGAGAACCAACAACATTCCTCATCGTGATTCATTGCCACGAGGCAACATAGCCGCTAGCAAAGGATGATGTGCCCCTCATACTTATTTCTCGTTGAAGCAAATAGTTTAGCGAGATAAAGCTCTTATGGGATAAAAGCTTGGGTTTGGGTAGTAACATCTAAGATCATGCAGAAACCTAGTGTACATTAAAAACTTGTTCTTTTTCCTAGTTATATTCTCAATCATATTATCAAAAATAAACTTAGAAAAATTATAAGTTAAACCACGAGATAGACATATAATACCGCATCCCAATTGAGTAGAAAATTGATCTCATCCTCACGATTTATTGCTCATACCAAGCAAGGTTTGAATCAAAACCTCCACATAGGACATGGCTGATTCTTCAACCACATATCAGTCCTTGTACTTGATATCCAATAGCTCTTAGTCCAAGTACCACGGCACAGATTAGAATGATAAATCCCATTCTCATCATCCAAATGAAGTTGTCTTCTTATCGACTCCTCACTCACCACATGCTCTGTTCATCAATCATTGCAACAATCTATACTCGTTTGGTAGCGATCGCCCAAATTGAGTAACCAACGATTCATATATTGCATTAGGAGAATGTGTTAAAGCATAATGAATCTTGGACCTCTGTAGAATTCTACCATTGGTCTATACAACTCATCACCCTTAGTCGTTCCCGAAAGCGACTTTATTATGATCATGCTTGGATGGCCATTGACAAAAATCGTAAGTTAGGGTTAAGATTCACACAGTGGAAGTGTTTTGAACGTGAGTAATGGGGAATTTAATTTGAGGCGAAGATATGGAGTAGAGAATAAGTAGCAGTTTCCAATTTTGGTCAAATTGTTGACCGTCTTTGGCGATATACTTTTACTTTTACCCAATTAAACTTTCAACGGTAGAAACACTAGCCATTACCTGAAGAATACTAATGCGAGAAATAGATCACGTATTCAAGAACTTGATAAAATATCTTTCTTTGTTTCACCCACGCATTAAATCTCATTAAGTCTTGAAAGCTTCTATAAAACAATCCCAATTCACACACTCTTCATCAAAACCCCAAATATCATCACAAACCCTAATTTCATCAATGCTTCAAAATTAACCACAATCAATCATGAGTACTAAACCGAGATCATAGATCTCACAACATCATCCTCATCATCATCATCAAGTGATGATTCAAACCCATGGCTTCATTACTTTCCTCAACCATATCCAAGATCAAGTAAATCACCCTTTCTCCCTTCTTGAAGATGATAGTGTAGTGAATCAAGTGAATCTGGCGATGATTACGATGACTCCTATAAGGAGAGAACATCTTACACCCAACCTCCAACACTCGTACCTCAGCGAAGGCTCCAAGCCGAAATCCGTCACTCCTAAGCGAGAGGTGGTTCTTGGTCTTTACGCACCAAGTTTTGGTGCATCACCATGTCATTATAAAGGAAGGAGTTAAGGAAGGTGGAAGGATTGCATTTTGATTGAAATCGTAGATGAATCACAAGGACATATTATTTTTCTTCATCATCATGTGTGGTCATCGTCATTATCATCGTTTTCATCAATCCATCCTTCCCATTTTGATCCTTAGCTTCTGCTTGTACGGTCATGCATATCCGATCATCAAGATAGAAGGAATGGGTGGTTATGCAAGTCCCGATAAATGCATATCCAACATCTAGTGTGAAAGATGTGAGCAATCATGCATATCCAACGACTTTAGATGTTGGAATAGATGATATGAACTAGATTTGGATTAGTAGATCATGTAAAAGTTCTTTTCTTGTAGTTGCATTTGATGTTGATTGTACTCTGTAAGGTAGTAATAGCTATTTCTCGAATGAATGAATGAACAATTTGCTTGATACTTCTCTTAAATGAACATTGTAACTTGATTACATTGTCTTGATGAAACAAATAGCTCACTTGACCTTTAAATTCAATAGAAACAAGCTTAAGAGCTTTCTTGACCATATACCAAATTAACAACCATGGTAAATTCAACTTGAATAACCAATTTGCAAAAGCAAGAACAAACCAGAGAAAACACAAACCAACAAAGAAAAACAAAATATCATTACATTAGCTGGTTAGTGTTAGAAAACAGAATCAAAAAGTATACACAAAACAAAATTTACATAAGAAAATGCAAAGTATACACAAATCCTCTGAGGCATATGCCTCCCTTGAGGCCTATGCCTCCCTTTAAACTTTAGTTAAGGGTTAAGCATACCAATATGGACCACAAGGTGTTGAATCCTTGGTCCATCAAAAGATTTGTTAACAAATCTGCCACATTATCATCAATGTGAATTTTAACCACTTTTATCAAATGTTTGTCATATGCATCTCTTATAAAGTGGTGCCTAATTTCAATATGTTTTGTTCATTTGTGGCTGGATTTTTAACCATGCATATTGTACTTTGATTATCAATAAAAATTGTTGTGTTCATGAAGTTATACCCATAATCCAACAATTGAATTTGTATCCAAAGAACTTTCCGCGGCAATTTCACGTGACTATGTACTCAGCTTGATAGATGAGGTAGCCACAATACATTTCTTGCATTGCCAAGAAATCAATCTCTTCCAAGGAATTGGCAACCTCCGATGGTGGACCTCTATCCGATTTGCACCGGCATAGTCACTATCACTATATGCTTCGGCTTAAATGGAGATTCTTTTGGGTACCAAGGCCCAATGAGGTTGGCCTTTGAGGTACTTAAAGATCTTCTTAACAACATTGAGATGGGAAGTAAGTGGAGTAATTTGATGTCGAGAACAAACTCACAAAGAAGTAATATCGGGCCTTGAAGTACATTAAATACATCAAAGAACCAATCATAGATCTGTAAATATGTACATTCAACGGTGGATCTATTTCATTGTTGGTCTTTGACTTTGGAGCTTCATAAGGTGTAGTGGCAGTCCTTACACTCTCCATACCAAACTTCTTCAAGATATCCCTCACATATTTGCTTACGGTGATAAAGATACCATCGAGTTTCTGTGAACTTGAAGACCCAAAAGAAAGTCATTTCTCCTATGGCACTCATCTGAAATTCTCCTTCATAAGCTCCTCAAACTCCCACGCAAGCTTCCTTTGTGGATCCAAAATAATGTCATCCACATACACTTGCACAAGAATAATATGTGGAATTATTTGGAAAAGTGTTTTATCAATAGCACCTCTTCGATATGCTGTGAAATGATGAAAGCCTAGCATACCAAGCAAGTGGTGCACGATGTAGTCCATAGAGAGCTTTGACAACCTTGTAAACATAAGTAGGATGATCGGGATCTTCAAATCCTTTAGGTTGAGTGACATAAACCTCCTCTTTATTTCACCATACAGGAAGGCTCCTTTAACATCCATCGATATACCATAAAACCCATATAGGATGCATAAGCCAAGAAAATCCAGTATGGCCTCAACTCTTGCCCACAGTGCAAACACTTCATCATAATCAATCCCCTCTTGTCTATAACCTGAGCAACCAATCTTGCTTTGTTTTAATTACAACACCCCTTGCATCTCATTCTTAGAATCCATTTAGTCCCAATTGCATACTTGCCATCAGGTAGTGGTACCAATATCCAAACTTGCTGATTTTGAAATTGTTGCATCTCTTCTGCATTGCCTCAAGCCAACTTGAGTCTTCAAGAACTGAGTAACACTGTGGGTTCCACTTGAGAAAGAAAACAAGCAAGCAGACAATGTTCATAGTGCGTGTGATTGTCCCTTGGCGATTTGAGACATAAGATATAAAAGCCACTTGACCATATTTAGAACTTGCCACGGTACCTTATTCTAATAGGTGCATTAGGATCACCAATAATATTGGGTGGATGAGTATTGTGAATCCTTTTGTAGCAGTGGTGTTGACTTCAATGGAAGAATCAAGATTAGTAAGTTGGTTCAAAATCGATATCATAGGAAGGTGAGGTGAAGACTCGACTTTGGGTTGATGATTACCAAGATCGAGGGTCTTGGAAAGCGAGTATAAGGATCTCCAAAGTCTGTGGACACTCTAGTAGAAATGGGAGTAGAAACGAGCAGCCCTTGAGTGAGTGGTAGGAGAAAGCGGAATCACATTCAGCATTGATGTTTCCAGTTGTTTCCTTGGCACTCTCCGGCATTCCTTTCGCTTCTAGATTGGCATACTCCTGCGTCTTTAGCATAGCAAGGTCCTTGCATAATTGGACTCGTCTTCACTCTCATCGAGTAACTTTGGAAGTGTCACCAGAAAATTGTTAGGGGAGAAAAGGCACTACAATGGGTTGTTCATCATCTTCAAACTCATTTGTCGAGAATCGGCATCTAGGGTATACTGCTTGCATTGGTTGGAGACTCTTGAGTACTTGCATTTTGATTAGCCATATGTCTAGAATAACCCAAATAATCGGTTAAGTAATCAAGGTCAAAAGACCAAACATGACCATCCTTGAACATTAGGCTTATCTTGAAACCTCGGTTCAATGTCTCCTGAATCTTCTTGAGATAAATGTAGAAACTCATGCGCCTTACTATGAAATTTGAATATCCCACATGTAACCATCATCGACTTTCTCATCAAATTTGCCCAATGGATCACTTGTATTCAGAATGGTCACTTGACACCAAAAGGTTTAAGGTAAGGAATAGTAGGAACTTTCCCATTGAGAAGTTCATATGGTGTTTTGAAGTATGGTCTAGTAATGGACACTCTATTCGATACACAACAAGGCGTACTTAGCGGCAGTCAAAACATGGTGGGTAGCTAGTGCGGCATTGATCTTGCGACCTCTATTAAGGTCCTATTTTTTCTTTCTACCACCCCATTTTGTTGTGGGGTTCTTGGAGTGCTATAGTCCATTTTGATTCCTTTAGACTCTGAGTTCTATAAGTATAGCATTCTTGAACTCGTCCCATTATCACACGAATTCCTTTAACCTTTTTGTTCAATGATTCTCAATAAGGGTAATGAACTCTTTCAACTTTGGAGATGTTTCATCTTTGGTCCTTAGAAAGAATACCCAACAAAATCTGCTATATCCATCGATGATAACAGGACAAAAATACTTTTGATCAATGCTTCTAACTTGAGTTGGACCAAGCAGATCCATATGAAGCAAGCGAAGAGGTTCGAAATAATACTCACAACAGTAACAATTTTGTATGAGGCTCTATGTTGCTTTCCCTATTCTGAGAGCAACAGTTGGATCATTTGTAAAGACTTTGGAAGGAAGACCTTCAACAAGACCCGTTTAGAGACTTGTTTATGGTCTTGAAGTTGACATGGGCCATTCTTCTATGCCATTTGGTAGACTCATCCAAGGATGCTTTAGCCACAAAGCAAGTTAAATCACCTTCACGGAACATATCATTAAGTTGAATGTATAAAGATTGTGATTCAGGAACTTTGAGAATTGAAGTGTCTTTTGGGAGTTTGAAGTCTTTAGCACAAGACATTCATCCTCTGTGAAGAGTACTTTGTTCTTGGTGTCACAAATTTGTGCGAGAACAAGTTGAAGTGTTGGAGTTCCTTGACATAGTATACATTCTCAAAGTCCGTTGAGGTGTTTTGATGGTCCCTTTCCGATAATCCTTCCATTACTTCCTCCAAAGGTTACATTGCCTCCTCCTTCAATTGATACAAAGTTATGCATCATATCCCTGTTTTCTGACATACTTCTTGAACAACCACTATCAACAATGCCAACATCTTTATGCTTAAGAGGATGATTCTACAACAACAAAATATACAAAATATTAGTACACTATCGAGGCTCAAGTCATTCTGACTTGAACACACGCCTTGTGGATCATATGAGTTATGCCATGCAGATGTATAAGATCCACTATTGTTCTTGGGTTTCCATTGAAATTTAGGTCCCTTTTTATTCCAAGAACAACCTGAGGACTTGACAGTATCCGGTACCCTTTCCCATCAGGTCATTGAGTCAACATATCCGGGCCAATAACCATTCTTAAAATATGAACTTGTTGGTTGTACATATGGTCTTGCAATGGTCTTCTCCAGGAAAGGAGAATTAGTATAAGTTGCTTGTGGAACATAAGGTGGTATATCATTAACATTGGTCCACATTGGTCTAGATGTCCTAGAATTACCACACCTACCCATCCTTGCTCATGAAAATCACAATCCTTAATTAAATGAAATTTACTTCTACACACAAAACATGTCTTACGTTTAGAAGATTTATTCAAACCAAAAGATGTTCTATTACAAGCGAAGTATTCAAACCAAAACCATGAAAAGAATTGTTTTTAACAGTATTATTATTCAAAGAATTAAAAGGCAAGTTTGAGACAAGCTGTCTTGGAAGAGGATTCCTGGCGGCAACTCGACATGCTTATTGGTAGTCTTAGGTGCAGAGCGGGGTGTAGACTGGGGAAGGTCAGGACTTGTCATTTGAATCACACTCTATAGACCCTTGCTTCGGGAGGACTTGTCTGCACAAGAGAACAAAGTCATTAGAAGAATGAGAGCACAGCAAGTCATTTGACTTTTGCCATAGAGATGATGTGATCCATCAAAGAATCAATGATGTGGAAAGGTCAACGGGCATGTGCTCACCTCTAATAGGTCCCGCGATAAAGCATGGGGCACCTTCTTTCACAAAATTAGCTAGGCTTCTTGGTGTAGATTTAGTGTGTCATCTCTAGCTTCTAATCCTACTTAAAGCCTAATCCTATAGAAGTATTTGGAGTTTGACTAGCATAGATGTGACTAGCTAACTTATTTCGATTTAACAACCATTCGTTATGCCTAGCAATTTCCTCATCTAGTTTCACCTTACTCTAGATTTTACGACACTACATCACTCTTAACTTCTTAGAATATTTTAACTCATTTTTAGCACATTCAAGATCCTTTCTAACACACTTATTTTCTCATCATAAGCTATTTGATTCTTCGAAACCAAACCTTTTGTCTTTTAGAGTGTTTTAAAGCACATTTATAAGCTTCAACTTCTACAAAGCATTCATTATATTTCGGTTTCAAAATATCATAAGCTTCTTTGAGTTCATTATAGCGCTCCTTTGCAACCAAACAAGCATTTTGTACACGAGAGATGCCCATCAAGGCAATCCGATCATGCCTATCCTCCGAGGGCGGCTTGCAATCAAACCAACATTATCGGGACCATCATTATCACCTCATGATGCTTCGGTCCACATTCTTTCAAGAGTGACCAAAGGCTGGCGATCCCTTTGAAGTTCGGACTCCCTCGATTCTGGCGATAAGTAGAGTATCTCGTCTCATCACCAACTTTCCTATCTTTGCACTCTCTGGAGAAGTGACCCATCTGTTGACATGTGAAGCACTTGACCTTCCTTTTGTCAAACCTCATTGGATCTCTTCCGAAAGCCAAAACCGCGACTTTCGCTCAAAATTCTTGATATCCATGGACGGCATAGCCTGCCATGACTTCATCTCTTCCATCTCGGTGGATCCACGATCTAAATCCTCATAGGCGTTCTGAGGATCATAATAAGCAAGAAGGATCCAAGCACATCTTCCATTATACCTCAGTTGAGAACTTGATGGAGTGGTAGTGTAAGATGATGATGAGTAAGTTGGACTTGGACCATGACTCATCTTTGGGGTAGAGGCTCCAACAAATGTTGTGTGACTAGCGATAGATGATGATCTAAAGGACTTCTTACATTATGTTCAAGAGCTTTAAGTTTGTTATCTGACTCATCAAAAGTAAGCATATCTAGGCACCTTTAGCTTTTAAAGCAATGCTTACTTGTAGCGGATTGAGGTAAAGACCTCAAGAACTTAGAATTGTAGTCATCATTATACGGCTTTGCCTGCTGGTGATTTAAGCGACTTAAAATCTTGTGAAACTTGTCATATCCCTTATGAATTCCTTCCTCTTGAGATTTGAAAGTCTTGAAACTGTTGACCTTAGCATGGACTTTCTCATTCTCCTAGACTCCTCATTCCCACGAACTTAGCCTTAATTGCTAACCATATGTCCTTGGCATCTTGCATGAAGTGAAAATCACTCAAGTGATCCTCGGGAATAGCTTGAAGAAGAATGGTTTTAACCTTGGTTTCTCTCACAGCTGCCGGTAACTCTTGATTTTGGGAGGAACATAAGTCATCTTACCGCGGCATCTATGGTAGTTTTCTTCAAAGCTGTTTCCCTTGATTACTATCTCCCATAGATTCCAATCAATGTTGGAGATCGGTTTTGCATCTTCATCGCCCAAAGATCATACTCCTCCCTTTTTAGGTAAGGAAACTTAGCATTCTGTTAGTGAGACTTAGGTGTTGCAGGATGGGTGGTGTTTTGGTTGTTGGTGATTTCAACATCAGCGTCTGAACCGGAGCATGGTGAGTTTTATTTTGGTTGTATTGGTGTTTAGAAAAATTTGTCCTTAGTATCGTAGAGACTCTAACTTGGCTCGATACCACTTGTTGAAAACTAATAGACCTTGATAGATCTTGAGCAGTAGATCGTTAGTATAAACTGTGTAATCACAAACAAACTAAAAGAAAATCTCTACAACTTGTATTCTTTAGCGGAATATAAACACAAGTATAAAACACAGATAACTAAGAACTCTTTGATCCTCTATGGATTGTTATATTAATAATATGTACGTCTAATACATCATTCATTCTATTGTGTTCCTTTTATAGACAAGGAACCTAAATAAAACCCTAAACCGTTTCCCGAAATGTATAAACATAAAACTAAATAAGATATACACAATCACTTCCTAATAAAGCTCATGTATATCCAAACTAAATATACTAAACAGGAATAACAACTTCCTTGAGAAACAAACTATTCTTATTGAGAACTATGTCTTCTACAATCCATACACTTCGGTAGAATCCATTCAATGACAACAACATAATTCGTACTTCACATAATTCCCAACAACTGGAGCAACGAAGCAGACCTGATGCAGACAACAACAACATACTATCACTGCTATCACAAAGAACAAAGATCAAAGAACAAAATGATAGCGTGAGCCAAGGAGACCTTTCAAAGGAAATAATTTCTACTGCGGGGAGATTGTTGAATCAAGGCACTTCTCCTACAAGAAAGAAGAATGTCGAGAATACGCCAAAGCTACTATTACATCGGCACCTTTCAACGTTTACATTATCAATCACTAACACTTAGGGAGATTGTTTGGAATCACTCCTAAACTAGAATTAAAGTGTTAGTAATTAATATGTAATAGTTAGCTTAATTATGGCATTTATGTTTGTTATTAAGCGGAAGCTTGTAGAAGCCCATAAGCCTAGGCCAAGCCCAATAAGGAAAGGATGGGAACTTGGTGTGTTGCTTACTAGATTCCCTCATAAATCTCTTGTAAACCCTCACTGAGGGTTCATTATTTAGTTCCTCATTCACTTCACATAACTTTTCTCTATTCTTATACGTGTGTGTTTGTTATTGTTCAACCGATCATCTTATCTTCTATTGATGCTTGTGTTACTATAATGGGAACCTAACAAAAACAATTAAGGAATCATAACTAGGCCAGCACCAAGAGGTGCTTAGCCGCTCATATTAACCATACAAATCATATCAATATTCAAAGTTAGAAATACATGGATAGTAAAGAAAAGATAAAATGCTAATGCTTATCGTAGGGAGTGATTTCTCCCTTGAGACGACTCCGTTATGCTCCTCTAGACCGCCTTTGGCTTCTTCACGTTCTCTGGTTGTGTGTGTGTGGAATGAGAAGATTAGAAATCTTTGGAATTCGTGGGGTATCTATAGGCGGATCACGGGTTCTGGTAACTAATGTAAGATTCGCCATAACCATCAATTCCTTCGTATTTTGCACTAGATCCTTTGGTTCTGGCGTAACCTTATTAGTGGTTTTACCGTATCTTCAATATACTTGGTTCGCCGTAGTTGATGAAATAGTTACGGTGTAGTTATCAGCGTGGAACCTCATTTGACCTAATGTAGTTACGTCGTAACCTTTGGGAGAGTTACGCAGTAACCTTCGATTAGTTGGTTTTAAGTCGCGCTTTAGTTCTGGTAGTAATGTGAGAGAAGAGTTGGCGTAACTTCTTCAAATTAACATACTATGATAAATCTTTTGATATTTCTCGATTCAGCGTCTCTTTAGCTCCAATGCTTGTAATTTACCTGAAAGTGAAAACAATGGAAAACAAGCGTAAATCCATATAAATGATATAAATTACAAGCATTATGGAAATTGACACTTAATATTCAGGACTATTTGATGTTATCAAATATCCCCACTTGAACTCTACTTGCCTCAAGTAGACCTTATTAGAAAGATTCCTAAAAAGATATCTCATAACACGGAAAATATAAGTTTACAAATCCCTTATGCTAGAATAAAACAAAGTTGAACACCCTCACGAAATGGGAGCGAAACACTCAAATCTCTCAAAATTCTAAGTGTCAATTTAGGGGTGATCACTTGTCCTTACGGTCATAACATGTATTCTATCATAAGCTTGGCGGTTACACAAATCTCCACCACTAGAGTTAAGGGCTAAACAATTCTAGAAGGCAATATGGGTAGACATGACAAAGGTTAAGGGGTGACTCGTCATTACTAACATGTCATGGCGAAGTGGACAAAATAAATGATACATGACCAAATCCATGGCTAAGACACCAAAGATTGCTGTTTATCACCTAGACACTTCATGACTAAAAGAGTAGGATAAGACATGGATATATAAATGGTGTAAAAATAAAACAAGCGGTAGTCTAAATCTATAACCAAGTCATCACCACTTACCGTCCACCCAAAGTTCAAGCTTCAAAGTTAAGAAAGGATCATGAAATACTAGGTAGATGTGTCATTAGAGGGCGCCGTGATGGGAACACTACCTTTTTTCAAGTACGGCATAATTACCAACTTCAATCTTCAAATGTGGAGGTGACCTCCTCGATACTAAATCTATAGAGCTCATAACATAGTGCTTATAACATCGCATTTTACAATAACTAAATAGCAAAACATTTTTTTTCAACATAACAATAATAACTAAACACAATATCCCCCCACTTGAGATAAACAAAGGGAATTCGGGGAGTCTTCAATGATCTTCAGGAATATGTTGTCGATGAAAGCGTGATTTCCGAACCTTTCCACTTGAACCTTGAACTTAGGCAAATGATGACTTCCCAATCACAAATAAAGACTACAGGGTAGGCTAAGGTGTATAGGTGTATCGAAACAATATATAGGGTTAACAAAATGAAAGGAATGGCTCGGATGGGTGTATCTAGGGGTATCTTGCACTAAAGGTGAGTGCAACAAAAGGGTTTCACATGAGTCGAGAAGTCAAGGTGACTAATCGAGGACACACCATAATAGAGCTATTTGGGTGATAATCCTATAATTGCCTTCCAAAAACTGAAAAGTCAAATATATCGAGCTAACTCAACATACCTCGTCTATGGTCTCGAAATGATGCAAAGGCCAAGTTATAAAGTTTACAAGCTACCGGCACACTCATAATTTGATGGAATTGGGGTAAAATATTGGAAACGGATAAGGCTAATCTCACCATATAATATCAAGGGTTGTATGTGCTCGGCTAAGGTCTAATCTAGTTAGGTTAAGAAAAACATGTCAAAATTAAAAATGGCATAATTTTTCAAAATAAACTAGAAAAACGAAGGCAAAATAATGTTCAAGAGATAATTATACTCCCGTCCCCCCACTTGAATTGTACAAAGTCCCTTTTGTACTAAGCATTAAATAAAGGTGAAGAGAAAAGTAGAATTAGAGCGAGAACTTCCCTGAAATTTGCTCCATAAAGAAAGAAGGCCCACGAAAAGAGACTTGCCTTAGTATAAGCATCCATGAGCAAACTTCAATCCACTGAAATCACACTACCGACAAGCATAATTCTAAAAAAATGAAAAATGAAAAATGAAAAATGAAAAAAACAAACCTAACTCACTTTCGTAGGAATCACGGTTGCATTTAGCATATGCAACAAGCCTTTTAAACCTCTTGGTGTTCCAAGTGGACGAGTGAAGTCTCGTGAGGGTTTCTGAGGGAACACACCCACAAAGTTCATTTAAAATACTAATACAAGGTTATTGTGTTTTAAATGAAAGAATTAAAGAAAGAAAGGTTACGTGTTGTAACTCTTTAGGAGTTACGCCGTGTTGAAAAAACTAACATAAGTGCAAAGCGAGTGGTTACCGCAGTAACCACGAGATGGTATACGCCATAATGGTAATGCGTCTAAAATTGCTGCCAGGTTGGTTACGCAGTAATCCACCAAGATGAATTCTGCAGTAACTATGGTTAGATCGACAAGAAACCGGCAATAATAATACTTCCTCGTTTCTGCAAAAATGGTTAGAAAACACAAAACCCTCTGAAATGGAAATAAAACAAAAAGGGATAGTTAGGGTTGTCTCCGAAAGAGCACTTTTCTTTCTGAAGTCTTTAAGTTAGACTTCGAGCAGCGCGAGATCATGGGGGCCATGTCTTTTTTATTTGAAAAAGGCTAGTCCCAAACAAGTGGAGAAATAAACCGAGTCATGGTGTATCTTTTCTGCAGAAAATTAGCTTATGCCCATTCGCAAAACAATTTAGCCTCTTTGTCCCATTTTATTTTAACGTATCCAAACCTTACTAGTAACCAATTCTCAAATGAGATTCCCCTGTATCCTACTTTGCTTCTCTTATCTTCGTCAAAACATGCCCGTTCCTTGCGTTTGAGCCATTTATGTTCATGGAATTCTCTCATCATGAGATCTTGCGATTTGGGTTGCATGTAGGCCATGCCATGGTGTAGTCATCGACATGATAGGGTTCACAAAATGAATGGTCTAATCAATCTCGGTGAACCATTCGCTAAAAACATTATGCCCTTGTAACCACTTTTTACGATAAGCTTCTAATCTTCCCGGCACCACGAACTTCCTTGACCTCTTTAATCTATGAATGAGATCTTTGTCTCTTCCATTGCATCGTTTTTGAAAAGGAGAACACGTGGGCAATGTTACTTTGGTCCCATCGATTAAACAAGTATCAGGAGCACAACAATGAAGTTTTTCCTAACAACAAGCATGGTAGATGAAGGTGGGATCTCTTCTCATAGCTTTCATCGTCGCGATTTGATTCTCTTCGTAAATGGCCAAAATATGAAGGTAGGAACCTATCGGAATCATCTAATTCAATCCTTGGTGAATCTTTAGTTGTAACAATTTTATCGGTTCAAGGCATAAAGTTTTGTCCAATTTAAACTCTAGTATATAATAGTATCCCCCGTAGCATTACTAATGAGTCAAGGCGGCTTACCAGAATCAAATGTTCCTTTTTGTTTTCTCCATATGCGATGAC
>OU343223.1:246899823-246925021 GCA_910596185.1 Chrysanthemum makinoi
AGAAGGTTTGATGGTTGCAGTTGTTTGAGGAGCGGGTTGAGGAGCTTGTTGAGGAGGAATATTTGTTTGAGCCCACAAAGCAAGTTGTTGATTGTCCGGAAGTGATGGTGAAACAGTTTGACAACGGAGAATCCTTTCCTTATCAACTTCTTTTTAGTGAGGCTTCAGATAGTCGTACAACAATCCGTAAGTAGCATGATGCATATCTTTAGCTTGACGGAGAAAAATGACATACTTCTCCCATTCCGGACCAAGACTACTTAGGAACTTTGTGTTGACAGCAATTCGTGGCATGATGATATTGTGTTTGTCCAAATCATTAATGATGTCTGAAAAGCGATGATGATAAGATTCTAATGACTCTCCTGGTTCAATCATGAAGTGTTCATAAGTCAAGTAGATTTTGGATTCCGTATCTTCCTGATTGAGTGTTGTGCCTTGTATAAGAAGATGAATTTGTTCCCACATTGCTTTTGCAGTCTTTTGAGCATCAACACTTCGAAGGATTGGATTGGGTAATCCTAAAAGGATGTATTGCATTGCAAGTTCGTCGGCTTCAAAGTGTAGAAGTTGATCACCCGTGAGATCTGCAACAGTTGCAATGTTGGTGACATCATCTCTTGGTGGAACAGCATTAGGATCTCCGGGTGTAATGACAGTAGGCATCTGAAATGGACCTTCCATAATGACCTTCTTTAAAAACTTTCCATGTGGCTTCTTTAGATCACAAAACCTAAAGAACCGAATCACCCATGGATCATAATTACCGGAGTGCATTGGAGGTCTATCAAGTGAGCCAGCTTCATGAATTGATTGTTGGCTACTCAAGGCTTCACACATCTTTCCAAACCATGCCGGTTCCTTCATAGTATTCCTGGATTGATTGTAGAAGTTTGTGTAAGGTTGTACTTGAAGACTTGGTGGTGGTTCAACCATTAGAGGTTGTGGAATTGCTGCAAGTAGTGGAGTATGTTGTTGATTAAATTGTTGTTGATAAATCTGTTGTTGATGATTAAATTGTTGATGTTGTTGACTTAGTTGTTGTTGTTGTTGAGGATAAGTGTAAGGGAAGTAGCTAGAGTATGGTGGTTGTGACATGTTGAAAACTTGTGTTGTTAAATGGATCTTTGTAGTCGAATGAACCTTGTTGATGAAGTATCCTTAGGCGTAGAAATCACAGAAAAGCCAGTACCTTAAGCGTAAAAACACCAAAGGTACGCGTAACAGCAATAGTTACGCGTAGGATTAGCTTACGCGTAAGTAATGAGAAAGCACTAAAGTTATGCATAAACAAGAAGTTAGGCGTAGGATTAACTTATGCGTAAGACAGGGCTTAGGCGTAAGATGAATCTTATGCGTAAAGAGTCTACGCGTAAGCTTATGCTTATGCGTAAGTTTAGGGTTTTTTTCCAAATGATCTTTTACACTATCACAGTGCAAAAGATATCCAAAGTTGACGTGTTTTCAGGCTTATCCAAGCAAGAAACCACGGAGTAAACCACGAAACAGAAGATCAAACCAAGGAACAGGTTACACGTAAGTTTAGGGTTTCACTTACGCGTAGGATATAGCCAAAAATGATTTCTTCCAACCGATGTTTCCAAACCAGATTTTAGTGATGAGATAGCTTCAATATCACCAAAATAACACAAAAGTGTGAAACTTGATGATCCAAAGCTCAAAAACACGTTATGCGTAGACAGAAAGCTACGTACAAAACCAAGTTTAAAAACAATGATCCACGCGTAAAGTTTGAAACCTTTTGCCAAAAACAGTTATTTTAACACCTTAAAACGTTGAAAGTACAAGAATCTTGGATTAAAAAGTGTAAAAAATGCGTTTTTAAGCAAACCAAAGTATCAACAACGAGTCGTATGTTCTACGCGTAGGACCAAAACCCACTTCAAGAACAATACGTTCACCCAACTATTTGGCGATTGATACCACTGTTAGGTCACAAAGTTTACAACACAAGCATCATGGAAAGAGATAGAGAAGAGAGAAGGCGATGAACAAATAACCAAACACACACACACACGATATAATAATACGGTTACGCGTAAGGAGTGAGTGAAAGAGTAAATTGAACAACCAACCCTCAAGTGAGGGTTATTACAAGGTATTTATAGGAAGGGGAGCTAGGTCAACACTCCTACTCCATTCTTTTCCTTATTGGGCTAGGCCTAGGCTTATGGGCCTTCTACATAAGCCTAAGACTAATTACTAACATAAAGGCCATAATAAGCTAACTATTACATATGAATCACTAACACTTGATTTAGGTTTAGGAGTGATTCCAACAAAGGGATTGCCCGTTTATGTAGGAAGCTTAACGTACCTAATGGATTTCGTGATTGTGGAGGATATTAGTACGGCTATAGATCCTAGCTTATCCCATGTAGTTCTAGGAAAGCCATTTGTGGAAAGCTCCGGAATGAATTATCACCCATCATTAGAGATAGTTAGATTCAAGGACGAGACCGATGAGATTACCTACCAAATGCCATTCAAGATTGAGCAATTCTCATCACTATCCAATTATGAGAAAGAACTTAAGTTATCGGTCTACCATAGGAATGATGAGGATAGAAGGAGAGGAGTATAATATGTGATGAGTAAGATATTCGGATTCTATAAGGAATGCTTGAAATTAGAACCAGATTATAGGACTAAATGGGATCGAGGAGAATATCAAGAAAAACACATGATCGGGCATAACTATGCCACAGAAGGATCCCATGGAAATCATCATGAGGAGGATGATGATAATGAAGTCATGTAGTGGTATGGCTTCGAGTCTAGCTACAAGAATCATAAATAAAAAAAAGCGCTTCTTGGGAGGCAACCCATGATTATTTGTTTGCTTGTTTGTTTTTTTTTTCATTTTTATTTGTGTGTTTTATATATATCTATTTCATTATTGCATAATTCTCATGTTTATATTATTTTGTGAAAATTCTTTATTTTGTTTTTAACTTCGTCTTAATTGCATATAAAGGTATTTTACAAAAAGATAAGTGTAGGGAAGATCACATGTGTTTTTAGAACTAATATGAATATGAGATTAACAATAATTGAAATTGTATATATATATATATGTGTGTGTTTGTTAGAGTCAAATGCTTATATCAAGTCACAATGGATGTTTTGCAGTAATTTTTCCAGGTCTTTAAAGAAGTATTTTTTTCCAGAATTTTTCTGGAAAACGCATCTGACTCATTCTGTCAAGACAACCTGACGGCGTCGGAATTAACACCCAACGACGTCAGACAATGTATAAACAGTTTCCAGATTTTCGTTTTTTTGTCTAATTTGTAATTTTTGGAAATTTCCAGAATTCTTAATTTTCTAGAAATCTGCAAACATCCATTTCACAAGCATTATATCTTACTTGCTTTCTAGTGTAGTTTTGTTTTTATATAGTTTTTACCGCCAATTTTACATGAATTTTCGTGTCCGTTTTCTTATAAATTATGCAGGTTATATTGGACAAGAAGATGAAGTATATGATGGAAGCCACAATTAATTCTTACTCATTCTTCTTGGAGGAGGATTTAACCGCGATTCTACACATATCCTACCGAGACAATCTGGGGAGTATTAGTTTCTCTTTTATTTTACCTTTCTCTATCATTACTTTGATATTTTCGGGAAACATTAGAAAAAATGTTCAGTATAAGTGTAAGGACGAAGAATAAAACAGGAACTTAGAAACTATTCACTCATTTGATTTTGGCCTTGTCCTTAGTAAATTGTGTAATAAACTATGAGAAATATTTGTTAGAGTAATTTTAGCACCAAATTTAAATTTGTTTATGGCATTTACGAGTAAAACTTTAGTCTTAATAAAGCGTCTCATGGATAGGAGTTATATGTCTAGCACAAAAAATCGTGTACCACTCAAATTCCACCCAAAAAATGTGAGGCTCGCCTCTAGATCTTTAGGAATAAAAGCATTTATCTTTAATGCTTACTGAGTGTACCGGTAGTATAATAGATTCTAGAACTTATTTTGTGATGCATTCCGAGGTCGCTAGTGTGACTACATTTGTGTAGTTAGGATTAACTAAATGATAAGAGGCATTAGGATAACCCTTGTTTTAAACCTGTAATTTAATTACGTCAACCTCATCAGTTGAGTAATTTTCCCCACATCCTTGTGATGTACTCATCTTTAGTACACGATAAACCCTAGTTAACCCCTCAGAGCCTATCTTTTAACGGTTCTCGTGATGTTCCGATTTTTGGAATATCAATGAAGAACATTATTTACAATTCATCCCCAAATGTTACACCCAAATCGCCTTAGCCCACCTTGTATGCACTCATCTTTAGTGCAGTATTGTAATTATTGTTTAAACCCTTAGTTCAATTATCTAGTTACTTGCATGGTTGCTAAGCCGAGTCATATATTGTGTATATAGTTTTGGGACGATTAGGACTCATGGGTTAAAGTAGTATTTTATGGAGTAATGAGAAGGAACGTTAAATTCAAATTCCCTTTGTCTACGTAGTTAAGTACTCCAAGTGTTTTAATCTTTTCAATTCAGGTCAATTATTGTTAGTGAAATAAAAACTCAAGTGTAGGGATGCTCTTATAAATCCCTTATTATTGATGTTATTTTAGAGGATGGTAGGGTAAGAATGTATGAAAAAAAATACGGACTACCATCCTACATCTATTTCTTATGTTTGAATGTTTATTTCAAGTTGTTATTTAGTGTTAGTGAGTCTAGTCTTGGCTTAGCAACGCCGCGTTTTACATGCATGTAACTTAGATTTTTGACTTACCACCACTAAAAATTCCCCATATCCAACAAAACACTTTTATTCCCTACCCGAAGCCTAGCATTATAACCCTTTGTAAAGACCTGTTAGATAGTTATTCCTAGGTGCTTACGCTAAACCGGTGGAGGTTTGATCTATTCTCAAGCCTATGGTAATCTATGTGCTATGACAGGTAGAGAGTGTTTATCTTTCATTTCCTTACATGTTATATTTCATATACACACGAGAGATGAGAGAATCCAAACACCAATTGTGATGTGCTAGTGTATAATTTTCATGCTTATTTTAACTATTGTAGCACTTGTACTTGTTGTAGATTGTTTTAAATGAATGCTAAATGACCCCTAACTCATAAATTGATTAGCCAAAAGCACATTTGCTTGAGGACAAGCAAATTCCAAGTGTAGGGATATTTGATAAGGATTTAAAACATAAGTTTTTAGGGGGTCACTTAAGCCCGAAATCATTACATTTTATATCCGTTACTGCTTAAAATTGTTCCTTTTCACATTTTAGGTCTTTTGGAAGCAAAATGCTGGAATGAAGCATATTTGAATGAAAAGGAGCGAAAACATGAAGAAAACGACAAAGTCAAGAAAACAAGGCATTTTCATAAGCCTGACGGCGTCCCAACTCCAAGGGTGACGTCATCGTCTATAGGGTGTTCCAAAAACTCTCAAGCGACGGCTCAGAACTTATTTTGGTCTTAACAAGTGATGGCGTCACGCCTTATTTCAGAAGGCCGTCACTCTTTCATTCTACACCAGATGACCAAGATCTTCCCAAGACGACGTCCAGAAGCAACCCATACGGCATCACGACTTTCTACCTGACACCGTCTCACTAATGATTTGGCAAAGACGAAACCCTAATGACCGCGATCAAACGGCGTCACCATCAAAAGGCGACGTCGTCGCAAGTGTAAATTCTATATATAGACTTGAATTTTCTGTTTTATGTGTGCATTATCGTAGAGAGCAAATCCTAGTTCATCTGAGGTCCGACTTGGACATTATTTTAGGGTTCCAAATCTTCTTTTACGCTTAAAGATAAGTTTGTTTATCCAATCTATCACCGTGTTTCATCTATGTTTGATTTGTTTATGTTCTTGCTTATCTATCATGAATAACTAAATTAATTTTTGTTTGCTTAGATCCAATGAAACCTAGTTATTGATTATTGTTAGGTTGTCTCTTATTCTAATTGGTAGACGCTAGAGTAATGAAAACTGGCTTCTTCTTTAATTGTTGCGAGCTTGAACGTCCTAAATAGCATAAAGCCTTAGAGTGCACTTTAGGCCATCTTTGTGTTTATTTCGTGAGTTGTAGCTTAAGGATAATAGGATATTCAGGGGAGATACTTCTGTACTTGGCGATCCTGGGTGTTCTAGAGGAGAGTTACTATTCATATAATTGGGGAATTAGGCACCACCCTATGACTAACACGGAATGCAACGCATCAATTAGGATAAGGATGTGACAATTCAACCGACCAATAAAAGATAACTATGTAGTAAGAAAATCTAAGTGAACACGCTTTTAATTATCATAAGAACACACTCCTACAATCCATAGCTTTTACTTTTAATTAATTTAATTAGTTTTAATTTAATTTGTTTTGTAGTTTACTTGGTAAATTACCAAACCCTCACTCTTCAAACCCCGAGATTTTAATTGCTTTCATAAAAAATTATAAAAAAACTAAAAAGAATCATCCTCACCTCACCTTTTCGTCATACATCTCTATTACCCTAGAGAACGATCAACCTCCTGGGCTTGCCCATACTATAATGCAACGATTAGGTACACTTCCTAGTGGGTTGTAAAGCTTGCTCACGGAAATGGAAGTCTTTTGACCCCGAACCACGCATCAGTAGGAAATGGAAGTTGTTTTATTTTAATTAAAAATAAGTGGCTATGATTGATCCTTAAATCTCTCTATTTTTATGGTCTTTAAAATAACTTGCCTTATTTTTTTATATTTTTAATTGGATGTATAATCAATGAATTTCGTCTGATCTGTGCGTTTGAATGAACATACAACATGTTAAAACAAATAATAGCGTAAAACATTATTTTTATTTAACGATTTCTCTATGTTTTGTTAATAAAAAATATAAATGTGCATTAAGTAAAAGTTTACGCAAACATGTTTTACACATAGTTATCCTTTGGCGAAAATCACTTAAGGTATGAATAAAAATCATAGAACTTGTTTAATGATCAAAGAAAATGTTGTCATACGCAATGCATTAAATTCTTGCATCATTTTATGAAACCTTACATTATTATATAAAACATTTACATAATTTTATTTACTTTCGTTTTAATAAAATGTTTTATAAAATTCATTTTCCAACTATCACGAATCTTTCTCTTAAGTAAGTGATTCAAACTTGATCTTCCATGAAAAAATGAATTAGTCATTCTTGCAATAATACAAGATCAAACAGGAAAGCATCATTTGTGTTTTTGCATAAAAACCGTCATTAACCATTTTTAGGCTTGGAGTGGTTAATACTTTAGGCAAGCATCAAACATGCTTTGTCTCAACTCTTTACCATGCATTCTAGATAGGAAATATTCCAAAAAAAAATTGAATAACCATTCAAAACGGCCAAAATTTTGGTGGTGCAGGACCCACGGATCCTGCAGAACCGACGGATCCTCTGCACGGATTTGTGGATCCGTCGACATCTGGTCCATTCTCTCCTTCTCCTATTTAAACAAGTCTTTTGCTTTTATTTTTCCTCGCCCCTCGCAAACATCTTTTTATTATTACATAACATTCTTATACACACACTTTCTTTGATCATTATCATGTTTTATATTCATTCAAGTGATCCAATCTTTTTATCAAGGTAGGAACACAAGAAGAACTCAATTATTTTGTGTTCTAGTTTAGTTTTGTATTTGCAACTTTGTTAGGCTATCATATTCCACTACCATATTTCAAAGTCATAAACGCCATCGTACACAAAAATAGATAGAGTTAGGTTAGTGTTTTAGGCCTCAAACGACATAAAGGGAAAGGTTGGTTCTACCTCGATCAGGACACGATATCTAGCTTTGTATCGGGAAAAGTATAAGCAACTTTGTATGGTTTTCTCCGCTAAGAAGGGAGCTTTTTGACATAATGAAGTAATTCTAGGGTCGAAAACTCGAGGAGTTGAGTAGGGCGAAGAGAAGCTTCGTGACCGAACCATTATAAATCTTTGTGTTTGGTTTGATATTTCTTTTACTTACTTATTCTCTTGCATTTACTTATTCATTTCATTATTTGTTCATATTAAGTTTCAAACTAAGTTTTTAAAAACTAAAACTATTCAATCATTCTTGTAGTTTTTCACACAACACATGCATATCTAAATGGACTATGTTTGCTGCAAAAGAATGGAAATGGTCGCGCCAAGTAATCAGAATAAAAATGCTTTAAATGGTTTGAGCCAGTGTAACTACAATTCAAGCCTTTTTCCTGTAAATTTGTCAAAAAAATGTTGAATGATAAATCCCGTAGGCATTATATTTTATTTATATGGTATTTATATATTACAAATTCGTAAAAATATTAATGGACCTAAGTCCACATAGGGCTCAGCCCTACTAACCAATCATTTAATACTAGTCCGAGCGACAAAATCATGAAAGCTCAAACAAAAAAGAGAATTTTAAAACATTAAAGGCAATATTGTTGATGAAGACAACGAGAGCAAGCAAAAACAAACCTATAAACAACAACAAAAACAAAAGCAGAATCAAAACGAAGCAACAACAAAAGCAAATTATTGAATAAGATCTCCAAGAGTAAGCGGAGACAAATCTTTAAGGAGCAAAAAAATAAATAATAAATAGAACAACAAAAGCAAAAATAAGTTGCAAAAGCGAAAATGGTCGTTGACATCTTCGACTTTTTTCCCAGCATACAACTACTGGCGACTCGTCTGGGAGCCAACAATGTTGATATTGGATAAGTTTTGTGCATAATTTAAAAACAAAGAGAATTGTGCTAATCGTGTTGTTAAACTCTAAATGGTTGACAAGTTATGACCAAAATAGTAAGCATGGGTTTTTGGCTGAAAATTACATAAGATTTTTTTGAAGTTGAAATTTTCTTATTCTAGAAAATATATAGATGGTGGCCGCTAGGGTTTAACAAAAATTATGACCAAAATAGTAAGCATGAGTTTTTGGCAGAAAATTAATAAGAACTTTTAGTTGAAGGATAGGTGTCGTTGTTTTCGTTTTTTAGAAAAGATATAGATGGTGGAGGCTAGGGTTTGACGAGTGCTTGAAGAACCGGAAGAACACGTATCACACACAAAAAATTTGAGAAAATATCACATGAATATTCTACCATAATGAGTATTCAAGAATCGGGTATATGAAATTTTAAAGAATTTGAAAGAAATCATATTGAGCCCTGAATATGTAACCGCTCAAGTTATCATTTTACCACCTTATGTAGAAATCGTCAATAATACACAACATATAGCTACCTTGACAGAACCAGTGGCGGGGACTCATGATATGAAATTAGGTCTTAGGTTTAAACTCACTCTAATACAATAAACCATGTTAAATGATAAACCGATACAATCTTATATTTTTTTGATTTACTCTTTCCATCCCAAAATAAATGTCATGTTTTTTGAAATTTTTATTTTTCAACTCTAATTTTAGTTATTATTTATTTAATTTATTTATTTTATCTTTTTTGTTATATAATAAATAATGCAAAATATATAAATATATTGAGTTTTAAGGGCCCGTTTAATTTGTAGATGAATTTAGGATTTGAATTTAATGTAAGAGAGATAAAAATATGCATTTAAAATATTAAATAATTGTCTAAGAGTTAATATATGAATTTGTATCTAATATTAAGATTTTTAAGTTTAAAGAGGAGAAACAAAAAGAGATGAAACCCACAAATCACTTTAAATTAAAAAAAAAAAAAAAACCCCATCTAGATGGTAGGGATTTATATAAATAAAATATTTGGGACCCAAATTCAATATTAAGACCCGCATTTACAACACCATCAATCTCAAATCAAAATCCAAAACCCATCAACTAAACATATCTTAAATGTATTTTTATTAGTATAATTTATATCAAGTATTATATCTGTAATCTCAAAACTTTAATGGAAGATAACTTACACACTGGGTTTAGGCAAACTCTGCTATAGCTTTCACTTATTACTTTAACCTTGGTTGTAAGGATAACTTTCTCATCTCACTCTGCTCAAGTCATTAGCATACTGAGCTATATCATCCTTAATTAAAAGGCTAAATGCAAGCCCTTCCTCGGCCGGAGAGCCTCCAGAACAAGGAGGCGGCGATCAACCATCCACTTTTGAGATTCATATTGATCAATTGATCTTCCGTCTTAGCATCCCTTTCCCCGTTCCTTACTCGTTTTTTTGCGTCATCCTGAATTTTTTTTCCGTATGCCGAAAAATATATCTCACTTTTCTACATGTAAAAGAAATGTCTCCACCTGCTGCATGCTGGAATGGGAAACTCATAACTATCAACAATAAAAAAATGATTCCACTTTTGCGGCTTTTCCAATTACGAGAGATGATTTGCACACTCTACCAAATGATTGGGACACTCTGATTTATTTTGTTTAAATATTTGTACCCTCATATAGGTGAAAATATAAAGGTAATTGTGAGAGTATAAATGTCTAAACACAACAAATTAAAGTGTCACAATCATTTTATAGAATGTGCAAATCATCTCCGTCGAGTTATTTATCTTTCAGATTTATTTCCTAGACATTTCTAACTCTAACCTATTTTTAATTAAAAGAAATTAAAATTAGCCGAAAAAATATCTTCCGTACGGGAAGAGTTGATTTTGAATAGATAACGGTGATTGTCAAACCGACAATTACGCCCCCTAACTTTTACTTGTTTGTCTATCTAGTCAAGTGCACCTTTTTGTATTTAGTCAAAATTGGTACTGACAATTGCGTTTTTCTTTGACATTGCTCCCCGTTTAAATCCGTCCGTACCACTACTAAATCCGTACTTTTTTTCATGCCCACCAATCGCTTTTGACTCACTTTAACTTTTAAGTATGAGGGTGCGTTTTGTTTATAAATGCAGTTGGAGTCGGATTTGGATTTCATTTTGAATTTGGATTTGATATTTGTGTAAAAAGAAAAATTATATTTATTTAATAGATTTAATAATAATATTTAATATTTAACTATTATTTAAAAAAAACAAAAAATATGTATATATTTATGAGAAAGAAAGAGCAACTATAAAATAATGAAGCAATTACATCTATATTATTATTAAAGTTAATTATTACAACAATGTCTTTTTCACTTTTGTAATAATAGAGTAGAGTTATTTTACATACCAAATTTTTCTTACATACTAAGAGACTCATATTCACCATCCATCTAAAAAGAAATCAATGAATGAGATTAAAAGCATTTTATTATTTCACCTATTTTTTATAATTTAAATATCTCTTAAACCGTTGATCGTTAAGCAAAAATAATTATACCATCGCGACGAGCATTTAATTATCTTTCTATAGAGGGCACTTTGATATACTTTCGAAAAAAGGAAAAAAAATCATTTTTTTCACGTTTTTTCGTCTTTTTTTTTCGTTTTTCTTCGAAACTGGAATTTGCATGAAATATCATATATGATTTAACACTAATTTGAATACGACATGTGATATTAGTGTTAAATCACATATGATATGTAATAATATGATTTAACACTAATATCACATGTGGTATTCAAATTAGTGTTAAATCATATATGATTTTTTCATGCAAATTTCAGTAACGTAAAAAAACGAAAAAAACTTAAAAAAAAAGGTGAAAAACACGATTTTTTTTTTGTCGAAAGTATATCAAAGTGCCTATCTATAGAAAGATAATTAAATGCTCGTCGTGATGGTATATTTTTTTTCACTTGACGATTAACGGTTTGAAAAAAAATTTGAAAAAAAAGGATGAAAATTACTTTTTTTAATTGTTGGGATTAATCTCATCCGTTAGATTTAGTAAAAATGGAGGGTGGAGATTGGTCCCTTGGTATGTAAAAGATCTTTTGTCCTCAAATGATCTTAAATCATTATGTTAACATTCTTTGCAAAATTTTATAATTACATCAATGAGGAGAGTTATTTTAAATATCAAACTTTTCTTACATACTAAGGGATCATCTCCAACATCTATTTAAAAAAAATCAATGGCTGAGATTAAAAACATTTTATTATTTTACCTATTTTTTATAACTTAAATATCTCTTAAACCGTTAATCGTTAAGCGAAAATATTTACACCGTCGCGACGAGCATTTAATTATCTTTCTATAGACGGGAACTTTGATATACTTTCGAAAAGAGAAAAAAATTCGTTTTTTCACATTTTTTTCGTCCTTTTTTGTTTTTATACGTTACTGAAATTTGCATGAAAAACATCATATATGATTAAACACTAAATTGAATATCACATGTGATATCGCATGTTAAATCATATACGAAGAAAAAAAAATTCGAAAGTATATCAAAGTGCCTATCTATAGAAAGATAATTAAATGCTCGTCGCATTGATATATATAATTTTTTCGCTTAACGATTAACGGATTGAAAGATATTAATATTTGAAAAAAAAATATGAAAGTGGGTTTTTTAAATTGTTGAGATTAATCTCATCCATTAGATTAAATAAAAATGGAGGGTGGAGATTGATCCCTTGGTATGTAAAGAATCTTTTGTTCTCAAATGATCATAAATCTTACTGTTGAGGTAAAAATCTGTGATTACCCTAACAAGCTAATCCATCGACTAATCCTTCGGCTGAGCTCCTCGGATTAAGTCACTTCGGATCTGTAACACAAAGATAACACGCGTTAGCCTCGTCCAGGGTTTTATCCCTAGACCAAGCTCCGGCGTGAGAATGAGTGTGGTTATATGTCAGAGTAAAATACAATGAAATGGGGTAAGAATTAGTTAACCTTGAATGTTGTAGCCTAGCTCCTTTTATAGATGAGAGGCTTTTGTCCTTACCCGAAGGTCACGTGGGCGATAGTGACTCTTTCGGGCGGGAGTTGACTTTACTCTGTTTGGATTCCGTCTGGAAAGGGTCAGTAGTTCTGATCAAGATTCCTTTCCTCTTATACATGGTGATGTCAGGTGTCCGTTAGGCCGAGGGTTATGTCTAACCCTTCGGTATATGCTGGTCTAGGTTTTTTTTGTCTAAATTGGCTTGTATGCTTTATCCGGAAGATTGCCTATTGTGCCGGGCGGTTTTGGTTTAGGGCCGAATAGTTAGGTTCTTCAGCATTTTACTATTATGTCGGGGAGTTGTATATCGGGACATACGCCAACATGTCCCCCCCCCAGTATCATGTTAATGGATGAATTTACTACGTGATATTGGGAGTATGTGGTGACCTTCGGTGAGTATTGCCCCGGCCGTTCGACTTTCTTTTCTAATAACCTCTTTTTTTTTTTTCTTTTTTTTTACTGTGCAGATTATGACACGTCAGCAAGACACGTCAGTGATGTGATGCAACGGCGTTGGGACACGTGGCAATGAGTGAGCGTTGTGCGGTGATGATGATGCCACGTCACCATCTGACACGACGGGACGCTTCAGCTACTCCCCTTTCTCGCCTATAAATACTGTTGTTATTCTCATTTTTACCACAGTAAAACTTTTCACTCACCCACTTCTCTGCGTTATTTGGGCGGACTATTTTGTTTGCTCTTCGTCTACTAACCAGGTACTCTTCTAGTTTATCTTCTTTAGATTTTAAGGTTTAATCATTCCCTTCCGGCTAAAATGTCAGAACCGTCCGGTTCTTCATCCGTTCGAGGGTCCGGGCCAGTTTCCGAGGGTCCGTCACAACCAAAACCCAAGTTTGACTTGGATAAATATACCTCGATTATGATTGATAAATCACTACAGTAGGTCGTGAAGGAATTTGGGATACCCTCCGATCTTCATCCGAGGCTTCCACCGGCTGATTTCACAATGGGGCAACTAGGAGATGATGCCATAGGATTATACTTAGAATATTTCCTTGAAGGTGGAATTTCCGTCCCGTTTTCTAGTTTTCTTTTAGATGTTCTTCACTATTATAAAGTTCACATTTCTCAGTTAGTGCCGATAGGTTTGCATAGGGTTACTCTTTTTGAAGTATATAGCCGTAGTCTTCATATTACTCCCACGACTTCTCTGTTCCGGGCCTTTTATAAGTTACATAAACAAGGGCATTGGTTCACCTTTTCTAAGCGAGACGGTAAGCAACGCAAGGTTTGCTTTCAAGAGATCTTGTCTTCGTTGAAGGGTTGGAAAAGGCAGTTCTTTTTGATTGATCGCCGGGCTGTACCTTTTGCTATGTCGTGGAGGCATCCGGATTCAGATGTCTCCGATCCTTTTCCAACCGGGGAGTTTTCTATGCCTCATGCGGATCTGTTGTCTGCTAATGTTATAGATTTGATAAAAATTCTGCCGGGTTTTTTGTATGCCGTTGGGTTATCTGCCAAATGGAAGTATCCGGGTTACCGGGCGGCTTTGAAGGATGCCGAGGGGAATGGTACTTGGCCTATGCATTACTTAATTAGCTTAAGATTTTATGTTTTCTCGTACCTTAGCATTTTTCGTGTGTTTTGCAGCTTTAACCATGTCTGACTATCTCATCAAGCCGAGCTATCGCAAGGGGGCTGCTATGACCCATGGGGATAAGTATCAGGAGGGTCAAGCTCATATGATGCACGTTACCCTTCCAAGCCCAACTGGCACTCCAGTTCCACCGAAGACTGACGCCATGAAAAGGGTTGAGGTGGCTGATCCAAAGGTCCTGGAAGCCAAGGAAAAAAAGAAGAAAGCTGCGGAGGCTAAAGCTGGGGGTCAAAAGCCGCGTAAGCGTTCGGTCGAAGAGAGGGGTACTGGCGCACCCAAACGAAGGAGAAAAAGTCCTACTCCGGTGATTAACTTGGACTCCACCACCAATCCAACGCAGTTGCACACCGTGCCGTTGGAAGGTCCACAGCCGAATGACCCTCTCATCGTCGAGAAGGAGAACCTGGAGGGTCATTCCAGCAATAGGTTGGAAAATGCTGATGTTGAGGTTGATGTGAATGCCGGGGCGGATCCCCAAGATCAGAACGCAGGTCCAAAGGATCATGATGCCGAAGCATCACACATTGTAGAACAGCCTGCTCCTCAGAAGGACGGTGAGTCAAGCTATTTTTCTATTCGTCGTTATATATTTATTTCTTTCATATGCTAATCATTTACTTTGTATATTATCTTTTACTGGTTTCTCCTCCTTTACGCCGTGAGGGTAAGGGTGTCGAAGGGGATGAGGGAACCTCGTCGAGCGCCACATACGTGCCGGGGTGGTCAATCAAGAAAGACGAACGGGTCAAGGGGTATGAGAAATACAGGGACTTGATGGTTCATTTACCTCCCCCTGCTGAAGAGGAGTATATGTGAACTTTGTCAGACACCGAGGCGGCTCAAAGGTCATGGGCTATCTTGGCCAGGGCTCTCTTTTATTTTGTTGTTTTGCTCGTCCGTTTTGAGAGTCTTGATCTGGACCATAGGGAGTTGGCCGAAGAGCATAGGGGGTGTGAGGTTGCGGCTAAGGACAATTTTGCCTTTCTAGATAAGACATTGGGAGAGTTGAAAGCCGCGAGAGACGGGCTGAGCGAAAGTTCTATCCGGGAGGAAGGTTTGAAAAAACAAGTACGTACTCTGGAGGCCGAGAAAGCCGAATGGTCTAAGTTGTCCCACGCTCAGAGTGAAAAGATAGCTAGTTTGGAGAAGGAGTTGATGGAGACCAATGGGGCTTTGAAGAACGAGGAGGAAGAGAATGCTGCCCTTTTGAAACAACGTCAAGAGTTGGCCGTGGCCGCAGGGAATCTTGAGATTGATCGGTCACATCTTGTTAAAGATTTCATACCTACTTTTGTTGCTCGTATTCTTGGTAGCCATGAGTATAAGGTATCGTTGGCTGCTCCCTTTAGTCTGAGTGGGATGGCCGGGTGGTTGGACGGCGTGTCGATTGGCCATTCTGAAGAGGAGGTGCAAAATATTTTGGCCGACACAGAGGATTTAGACTTCGATGCTCCTAACAAGTACTTGACTATGTATGATGAACTTTTTGTTAAGAAATATCCCTATGTCGCTAAGGTCCGAAACGCTTGTCATCGTCCGGTCGCGGATATTCTGGCCTTGGTGCCTGACCCTGCTCCGGAGCGTTCTGTTAGGGAGGAAGTCGAGGATAAAGGTGAGGATGAGGGGGCCTAGTGTTCCTCTTAACTGAAGCTTGTTTTTTAATTTAAGCTAACTTTTTTGTAATGGCGATGTTGCCGAACAATGTTATTTACTGAAGATTGTAATATTTAAGGAAATTTGTTTGGGGTATTTCTCTTTGCCTAATGAAATTGTTGGTCGTTCTTCTTTATATCTCTCCGATTGTGTACTTTACTTGCTTGTCTTTGTCTTAGTGTTTGATATTGTGGCAACCCTTCTTTGGACACGAATCATTTTACATTTATCTTGGCAACCTCATTTAGGTATAATTCGTTCGGCGTGTGGCAATCCTTTTTGGATACGAACCGTTGCATATGTCACCTGGGCAACCCTTTTTGGGTATAAACCGTTCGGCGTTATGGCAATCCTTTTCGGATATGAACCATTTAATATGTCACCTGGGCAACCCTTTTGGGGTATAAACCGTTCGGCGTTATGGCATCCTTTTGATTGACATTAATATGTCACTGGCAACCCTTTTGGGGTATAAACCGTTCGGCGTTATGGCAATCCTTTTCGGATATGAACCATTTAATATGTCACCTGGGCAACCCTTTTGGGGTATAAACCGTTCGGCGTTATGGCAATCCTTTTCAGATATGAACCATTTAATATGTCACCTGGGCAACCCTTTTGGGGTATAAACCGTTCGGCGTTATGGCAATCCTTTTTGGATATGAACCATTTAATATGTCACCTGGGCAACCCTTTTTGGGTATAAACCGTTCGGCGTTATGGCAATTGATGACGTACCCTCCGATCAGGTCGAAGGACTCCTCTTCGGCCTCAGTCGAAATTGCTTTACGAAGACCCAAGTCTTTCTTCATAAGTCATTGGTGGCGTAAAACCATTCATCATTGACATGGTTACTGTTAGGAATTAGAAATTCCCGGTATTAAAGAGTCGGTCACCTCAAGTATATGTAATCGTTAGAATGCTCGTAGTCGTAGTTATATTTAGGTTAGTAGTATTTTGTTTAGTAATACCGTGGAGGACGGACGGGTCTTTACCCACTGTATGCCTGATCCACTCCTTGTGTGGCGATTTATGTAAGACTATAAATACTCTCTACCTCCAAGGTAGAGTTGGCTCATAATAATAGTTTTTCTTTCTCTCACTAAGTTCCCTAAACCTCTAACTTTCTCTCTCTAGAACTCACCATTATACGCCCACTTTGTGTTATGGTTTGATGTGTATGTGAAATCCAATATCCAACAATTGGTATCAAGAGCCATGGTTAGATCATATCTTGCACATCTTTGGATTTCTAGTGGTTTTTAGGTGGTTTTTGAGTTTGAAAAAGTTTAGTGGTTTGTGCATCATTTGGTTGATTTCTTGTGTTAAAGCTTGGATTTTGTTAGTACTTTAGTGTTTAGAATCATCACAAGTGTTTAGGTTTTCATTTGGTAAGCTTGAATCATCTTGGTTGGGTTGTTTTTTTGGATTGAAAAGTGATGTTTATGTGGTTTTTCTTGCTAGCGACTTGATAGACGGATCTCTTTCTCTAGCGACTTGCTTCACAATTTTGTAGCGAGTTACAGTTTTTGGAGCTAGCGACTTAGACCTAGCGATTAACAGTACAAGTAGTGGACTCTCCACTACGGTAGCGACTTGGTGGTAGCGACTTGGTCCTGTAGCGAGTTGCTCTTAGCGACTTGAAGTTGTTTAGCGACTTGATAGCGAATTGCTGCCAAATTTTGCTAGCGACTTGAGGTTAGCGAGTTACTACTTAGCGACTTGCATTTGTCTACGCTTGGGACTTTAGCGACTTGGGGGTGTAGCGAATTAGGTGTTAGCGACTTTGTGCATTATCTTCTAGCGACTTGAGTGATTGTTTACGGTTTTCTCTTGATTTAGTAAATTCCCGTGAAAGAATCTATTTCCCGTTTAATCATAGAGTTATAAAATCCCGTATAATCTGTTAACATGTCTACCAACGTTCCTACTATCATCTCCACTGTTGCCGAGAATGTTCAAGCAGCTGGTTCGATGACTTGTCCACCCATGCTTGACAGAACTGACTACGATTCTTGGGCTCAACGAATCCGATTGTACTGCCTTGGAAAGGAAAATGGTGTCAACATTCTCAAATCCATTGATGAAGGACCGTATCGAGTTGAGACGACTAGAGATGTACTTGATACTGCTGAAGATGGAACTCTAATTTACGGAATGGACGACCAAAGATGATGATTGAGCTTGATGAAGGGAGAAAAAGAGATTCGATGTCTGATTTCGTACTTGCATTGTTCTTCAAGGTCTTCCTAAAGACATCTACAAGCTGATCAATCACAACACCGAGGCAAGGCATGGGATATGTCAGAGAGGCGCTCTCAGGCTCAGAATTACAAGCTTAGTGCAAAGACAGAAGAAAGAATCACAACTCTATGACGAATTTGAACACTTCAAGATGAAACCAGATGAGAGTGGCTATGAGTACTATGTGAGATTTCATAAGTTGGTGAATGACATGAGGAACATCAGAATGACTATGCCTAACATTCAGCTGAACTCAAAGTTTGTGAACAACATGAATCCCAAATGGCACAAGTTTGTCACTTCTGTGAAGCTCACTAAAGGATTGAAGAATACAAACTATGAGAAACTTTATGCCTTCCTTCTCAAATGAGGACATGCTATGTTTGAAAAATTGGTTCTTAATCAATTCAAAACCAACCAGGGAGAGACAAGCTCGTCTAATGACTCACCTGCCTTCTATTCAAACATCGGAATCACAACCAAAGCCTCACAAGTCATACCCATGGGAAATGGTAAGCACAAACTAATTCCTGATCCTATGTTCAAACAAGCTGATGCTGATGCACACGCGGGTAATTTCATTAATCAACTAGCTCTTCTGATCAGTCAAAACATGAATTCACTCCCACAAACCAATAACAACCTCAGAAAATCATCTAACCCACACAATCAAGCTACTGTTAAAGATGGGAGGATCGTGGTGCAACCAGTTCAGGAAAGACAGGATGATCAGGGAAGAGGTGGAGCTGGTAGAAGTTATGTTGTTAATCAGAATCGAGGAGGGAATGGTAATCAAGGTCAAGCTAAGCTGATCAAATGTTATAATTGTGGTGGTGAGGGACACATTGCAAGGAACTGCACATCTCTAAAGCGTCAAGAATGCTGATTACTTCAGAGATAAGATGCTACTTGTGCAAGCTCAGGATAATGGTGCTACTTTGGATGAAGAGGAATTGTTGTTTCTTGCTGAGGGCAATGCCAAGACTTATGATGCAGATGTGGATGAGCAGCCTATTCAGGAGATAGGTCACAATCATCAGAATGCCTTTCAAGTCGCTGATTGTGATGCATACGATTCTGATGTGGATGATGGACCTACTGCACACACAATCTTTATGGCTAGCATTTCTCCAATGGTTTCTCCCAAGGTCTCCTCTTCAACACAGGCTGGCCCATCCAAAGACACACTCATCTCAGAGGTACTAAAACTATACGATGATGCTGATGTGCATAAGATGCATGACAAAGTACTATCAACTGAAACTTTTGTATCAAATAGTGAAAATATGGGTAATATCAATGTTGTCCCATATGATCAATATGTGAAACAAAGTGAAAGTGAAGTTGTACCAAGTGATGCATCTCCTCCAGTCAACAATGACTATATTTTTTATGAATACACTGCCTGTGCCCCTGATGAGTCTGTAATATCTGAATTAATGCCTATAAAGAACGTGTTGCTATTTATGAACAACGTGCTAAATTTGAGTTGACCACTCGTGAGCAGGAAATGGATGACCAAGTGCGTACAATTATTAGAAAAAGTAATTTTCGAGAAGAAGTATTAAAACAAGAGTTAAATTCCTTGCAAGAAAACTTTCTAAAACTGCTAAGCAAAAACAAGAACTTCAAGAAAATGTGAAAATGCTTAAGCAAGAATTTAATGCAAAGGAATCAAACTCTTGAAAGATTTTTCTAATCTGAAACTTTGAAAAACAAACTTGAAAACAAGTTGTACATACAAGGGAACACCATTCAGACTGCTCACATGATCACTAAGCATAGGGTCCTAAGCGATAAGCATAGCATTCCCCTTGTTGAGGAACCAAATCCAGAGGTCATTAAAAAGGCTAGAAATGCTCATAAGGTTCTTTATGATGGCAATGAAATCCTAAAACCTAGACAGAAACCTAGTTGCGTTGAGTGCACTGAGAAGATAAGAAATCAGATGAAGTCACTAGGGAAAAGATTAACAAACTTAGATGATCCTAAATGTAGAGAGAAGAAAAAAAAGATCACACCCCATGATTACAAGAAGGAAAACTGGATTTCCTTGAACATGTTTAAACCTCAGACATTGTTGACTCCCGAACAAGTTTTCTGAAAATGGATTTAGATAAGCGAAACTGAAAATATTGTTGAAACAAACCCTCCTCTTGGAAAATGCCTAGAGCGACTGTGTATCCTCCTAATACACCAATGCATCTTGTTCCTAGAACAATTGCCACTAAAAGCAAGACCTTAATTAGCCAATATGTTATACTTCAACTATTTGTTGATTTTGAGAAAACTTGCAAGAAAAGGATCACACCCACTGGTATTACGGAAGGAGAAAGGGGTTTTGAGCAAATGAAAGAATGTTATTTAATTGAGGTCATGCCTTTCTTTAAACTTCTAAAAGATCACTTTGAGAGTCTTAAAAGGAGGATAGAAACTGATATTAAGGGATGGAAAAGAATTTGATGCAATGATAGTTGAAGTTAGTGACTATGAGCGAGCACTAAAATATAATGAGATTGAGAGGAAGAACTTGCATACACTAAATGAGAACCTGATCTCTGAATGTATTACTCAGATGTGTTTTTCACTGCTACAAATTGTTCCATTAATGCTTCCAAATTTCATGAATTATCGGTTGCACTGAAAGTCTCCCATGATCGTGTCATTGAGCTTGAAAAAACTAATTCTGAACTAAACGAGAAAATTGAACTGGATGATCACGACAATTTGGTTAAACATTTTTCTAAACTGGAAGTTGAGCATTTTAATTTACAACTAAAATATCAACATCTTAAAGAAAATGTCAAAACTTCAAATATCAAGACATCCTCAGATGCTCCAGAGTTTGATGCAGTTTTCAAATTAACAAACGTGATGAACAGATTCAAGCTCAGTGCAACACGATCAGAAAGTTGAAAGCCCAAATCTCTCAATTAAAGGGTCAAACGAACAATATGACAGGCTCCCAAATGCCTCCTACTTTAGATTCTCAGATTCTCAAACTTTTCATCTTCAAAACTTAGTTGATGCCTTACAAAAGGAAAACAAAAGTTTTCTAGAAGAAAATGAAAAAGTTAAACGACATTTTAAAGAGTTATATGATTCAATAAAAGTCACCCGTGACCAAAACAACGAAAAAATAACGTCTTTACAAAAGGAAATTGAGAATCTGAGAAGTCAAGGAAATGGGAAACTGCCACTTGTTTTCAATAAGAATGTTGTCTCAAAGTCACCCTTAGACTGCAAATACACTGTGACAGTTAAATATATTCCTCCTCATCTCAGGAATAATGAACATGCTTTTCATGAATACTGTGCTCACCTTAAGGATAGTCTAGAATGTCTCCGTGAGATTGTCGAAGAGGATTTCATTAACAAACCTCTTGATAGTGAAATTAGGTTTGCTTGCCTCCAGGCCAAACGATCTCAAGAGTTGCTAGAATGTGTAATTGCAACATGTCCCAAATCCTTAACCTTAGGTGCAAAAGGCAAAGATGTGATGCCTTGTTCTATGCCTAGTTCCAAGCAGGAAATCCATTCTATGCCCAGTCTTAAGAAAGGAAACACTAATGTGCCTTCCAGTACTTCAGATCCTTGCACATCAAGTTCAGGAATGCAAAAACTAGATCAACCAACTAAATTTTCCATTCCCTCTACAGGAGTAATCAATGACATTAAAGCAAGCATGTCAAAGTCTCAAGACAATACAAGGAATGATAGGACCTTGCAAGCTAAGAATGTTCATTGGAAGAGAGTAAAGAGCCAATCTAGGAACTTTAAGCTTGAGTTGAATAAAACGAATCGTGTTGATTCTAGTATTAGCCTTAGGCGTACTGTAATTAATTCGAATTCTGATACTATTTGCATACCTTGTAATGATGTCTGCTTGAATTCTGTTGCTAATCATGAATGTGGTGTGAATTATTTGTCTAATGCTATCAAATGCCCAGTTAAAATTGTTAATGCTAATAATCGTGCAAATAAGGCCAAAAGGCAAAAACGAAAGATTGTTAAAAAACAGTGGAAACCCACAAGAAGAACTTTTATAAAGATAGGTTATTATTGGATACCTTTTGGCCATAAGAATAATCAGTTTTGTTCTCAAACTACTAAGATTATGCCCACTAGAAAATGGATGCCTACGGTAGAACTATTCCCTTAAGAAGTGAACATACTTTGAATAGGTCAAATACAACACCAAGCATTGCATCTATTCCCAATGATTCCATTGCTTCTACTTCCGATATGGATGTTTCTATTTCTGATGTGGGTGTTCCAATCACTGTTACTAACCAAGTGGAACCCATTCTTGCATGGGATCCCAATTATCCAGTTATCCATTCTTGTCTGTGTTCAACTGCAGATCATTCAAATCGGTCTGTGGTACCTGGACTCAGGCTGTTCCAAGCATATGACTAGAGACCGGTCGCGGCTCATGAACTTCATGAGCAAATTCATCGGGACAGTTAGATTCGGTAATGATCATTTCGGTGCAATTATGGGTTATGGTGATTATGTTGTTGGTGATAGTGTTATCTCTAGAGTATACTATGTGGAAGGTCTTGGTCATAATCTGTTCTCTGTCGGTCAATTCTGTGACTCTGATCTAGAAGTAGCCTTCAGAAACATACTTGTTTTGTTAGAGAACTTGATGGTAAGGAACTTTTAAGAGGAACTCGTGGTTCAAATCTTTACACCATCTCTATAGAAGATATGATGAAGTCTTCTCCAATTTGCTTGCTGTCAAAGGCTTCAAAAACAAAGTCATGGTTATGGCATCGTCGTCTCAATCACTTGAACTTGGCACCATCAATGATCTCTCCAGAAAGGACTTAGTTGTAGGTTTACCTCGACTAAAGTATGAAAAATATCATCTTTGTTCAAAGATGTCAATTGGGAAAAAGCAAGAAGTATGCCCATAAACCCAAACCTACACTCTACTAACTCTGTCACAGAAGTTCTTCATACAATTCATATGGATTTATGTGGACCAATGAGAGTGCAGAATATCTTTGGGAAGAAATATGTGTTAGTTATAGTTGATGATTACTCTAGATTCACCTGGGTCAAGTTCTTAAGGACAAAGGATGAAACTCCTGATATCATCATCAAACTCATCAAACAGTTGCAGGTTCGACTTAACAAAACCGTCAGAATTATCCAGACAGACAATGGAACTGAGTTTGTTAACAAACAACTTAGTGAATTTTATGAAAGCATTGGAATCAGCCATCAAAGAAGTGTTCCACGAACTCCTCAACCGAACGGTGTAGTTGAAAGGCGAAATCGAACTCTTGTAGAAGCCGCTAGAACAATGCTGATGTACTCAAAAGTTCCAATGTTTCTCTGGGTCAAGCTATTGCCAGCTATGCTACACACAAAATCGTTCCCTGATTCACACTGTTCATGGAAAGACACCATATGAACTTGTCCACAACAGAAAACCTAATCTCTCTTTCCTTCGTGTGTTTGGAGCCTTGTGCTATCCAACTAATGAGGGTCAAGACTTAGGCAAACTTAGAGCTAAAGCAGACATTGGAGTATTTGTAGGGTATGCACCAAACAAAAAGGATACCGAATCTACAACAAAAGAACCCGAAACATCATGGAAACAATTCACGTTACGTTTGATGAGCTGACCGGTCAAACGGCTCCTGAACAATTCAGTTCTGGCCCCGCACTTCAAATCAGTCCAATTGGTTCATCCCTTGTTCCAAACTCTTCTCAAGAAACGCCATATGTACCTCCATCTGAAGATGATTTAAGGAAATTGTTTGATCCTATGTTTGATGAACTTTATGATCCGAGTACTAATGAGGTGTTGATCCCTACAACAGAGGCTGCTCATATTCCAGTGAATGAAGTCAATCCCTCAGCCTCAATATCTTTAAGTCAAGAAGTTCCTTCTGCTGATCCTTCCGTCTCATCAACAAATCATCATTCTTCAAATGTACATCATGGAACTGTTTCTAGCATCAATGATGAAGTTAATCCCTTTTCTACTCCTGAAGATGCTCCGTTTGAAAACATATTTGCTCTGAATCTTCATCGAACCATCCTCTTCAGAGACATCGACTCTGCTACTTCCGTCCCTCAACAACTACCACATGAACACCTCAGAAAATGGACTCACGATCATCCATTAGACAACATCATTGGAAATCCTCTCGCCAATATCCAGACCCACACAAACAATTGCAACCGATGCCTTATGGTGCTTCTTCAACTCCGTACTCTCTAAGATCGAACCAAAAGATGTTAAAACCGCCATGAATGAAGATAGCTGGTTCAATGCTATGCAAGATGAAATTCATGAGTTCGATCGACTAGATGGATGGGAATTAGTACCGCCTCCAGATTGTGCTATGATTATTGCTCTAAAATGGATCTTCAAAGTGAAACTTGATGAGCATGGTGATGTGTTGAAGAACAAGGCTCGATTAGTTGCTAAAGGATACCGTCAAGAGGAGGGTATAGACTTTGAAGAATCTTTTGCTCCTGTGGCTCGAATCGAGGTAATTAGAATCTTTTTGCTATGCTGCAAGTAAGAACATGGTAGTCTATCAAATGGACGTAAAGACGGCATTCCTGAACGTAGATCTTAAAGAAGTCTCTTCTTTGTCTACGTCAGCCACCTAAGGATTTGTAAATCAAGAGCATCCTACTCAGCGTTTATCGTTTGACAGAAGGCCCTTTATGGTTTTAAGCAAGCACGCTCCAAGGGCATGGTATGATACGTTGTCAAAGTTTCTTCTATCAACCGGTATTAGCAAAGAGAGCAGTTTGATCCAACATTGTTCACCGATGTCAGAGTCATGCAACATTTAATTCATGTTCAAATTTATG
>OU343223.1:246925121-247048475 GCA_910596185.1 Chrysanthemum makinoi
AAAACGATGGCGGTTTAGAGATATTTAAATTATAAAAATAGGTGAAATAATAAAATCTTTTAATCTAGATTCATTGATTTGCTTTTAGATGGATGGTGAATATAGTTTCTTAGTATGTAAGAAAAATTTGGTATGTAAAATAAGCTATACTACTATTATTACAAAAGTGAAAAAGACATTGTTGTAATAATTAACTTTAATAATAATATAGATGTAATTGCTTCATTATTTTATAGTTGCTCTTTCTTTCTCATAAATATATACATATTTTTTGTTTTTTTTAAATAATAGTTAAATATTAAATATTATTATTAAATCTATTAAATAAATATAATTTTTCTTTTTACACAAATATCAAATCCAAATTCAAATGAAATCCAAATCCCGACTCAACTGCATTTATAAACAAAACGCACCCTCATACTTAAAAGTTAAAGTGAGTCAAAAGCGATTGGTGGGCATGAAAAAAAGTACGGATTTAGTAGTGGTACGGACGGATTTAAACGGGGAGCAATGTCAAAGAAAAACGCAATTGTCAGTACCAATTTTGACTAAATACAAAAAGGTGCACTTGACTAGATAGACAAACAAGTACGTAAAAGTTAGGGGGCGTAATTGTCGGTTTGACAATCACCGTTATCTATTCAAAATCAACTCTTCCCGTACGGAAGATATTTTTTCGGCTAATTTTAATTTCTTTTAATTAAAAATAGGTTAGAGTTAGAAATGTCTAGGAAATAAATCTGAAAGATAAATAACTCGCGGAGATGATTTGCGCACTTATAAAATGATTGTGACAACTTTAATTTGTTGTGTTTAGGCATTTATCTTTCTATGATTCCTTTTATATTTTCACCTATGAAATTCAAATATTTAAACAAAATAAATCGAGTGTCCAATCATTTGGTAGAGTGTGTGAATCATCTGCGTAATTGGAAAAGCATAAAAGTGGAATCATTTTTTTATTGTTGATAGTTATGAGTTTCCCATTCCACATCGTGGTGGAGACATTTCTTTTACATGTAGAAAAGTGAGATATATTTTTCGGCATACGGGAAAAAAATTCGAGGATGGCCAAAAACGAGTAAAGAACGGGGAAAGGGATGCTAAGACGGAAGATCAATTGATCAATATGAATCTCAAAAGTGGATGGTTGATCGCCGCCTCCTGTTGCAGGCTCTCGGCCGAGGAAGGGCTTGCATTTAGCCTTTTAATTAAGGATGATATAGCTGTTATGCTAATGACTTGAGCAGAGTGAGATGAGAAAGTTATCCTTACAACCAAGGTTAAAGTAATAAGTGAAAGCTATAGCAGAGTTTGCCTAAACCCAGTGTGTAAGTTATCTTCCATTAAAGTTTGAGATTACGGATATATCTTATATAAATTATCTTAATAATAAAAATACATTTAAGATATGTTTAGTTGATGGGTTTTGGATTTTGATTTGAGATTGATGGTGTTGTAAATGCGGGTCTTAATATTGAATTTGGGTCCCAAATATTTTATTTATATAAATCCCTACCATCTAGATGGGGTTTTTTTTTTTTTAATTTAAAGTGATTTGTGGGTTTCATCTCTTTTTGTTTCTTCTCTTTAAACTTAAAAATCTTAATATTAGATACAAATTCATATATTAACTCTTAGACAATTATTTAATATTTTAAATGCATATTTTTATCTCTCTTACATTAAATTCAAATCCTAAATTCATCTACAAATTAAACGGGCCCTTAAAACTCAATATATTTATATATTTTGCATTATTTATTATATAACAAAAAAGATAAAATAAATAAATTAAATAAATAATAACTAAAATTAGAGTTGAAAAATAAAAATTTCAAAAAACATGACATTTATTTTGGGATGGAAAGAGTAAATCAAAAAAATATAAGATTGTATCGGTTTATCATTTAACATGGTTTATTGTATTAGAGTGAGTTTAAACCTAAGACCTAATTTCATATCATGAGTCCCCGCCACTGTTACATCCAAGGTAGCTATATGTTTGTGTATTATTGGCGATTTCTACATAAGGTGGTAAAATGATAACTTGGCGGTTACATATTAGGGCTCAATATGATTTCTTTCAAATTCTTTAAAATTTCATATACCCGATTCTTGAATACTCATTATGGTAGAATATTCATGTGATATTTTCTCAAATTTTTTGTGTGTGATACGTGTTCTTCCGGTTCTTCAAGCACTCGTCAAACCCTAGCCTCCACCATCTATATCTTTTCTAAAAAACGAAAACAACGACACCTATCCTTCAACTAAAAGTTCTTATTAATTTTCTGCCAAAAACTCATGCTTACTATTTTGGTCATAATTTTTGTTAAACCCTAGCGGCCACCATCTATATATTTTCTAGAATAAGAAAATTTCAACTTCAAAAAAATCTTATGTAATTTTCAGCCAAAAACCCATGCTTACTATTTTGGTCATAACTTGTCAACCATTTAGAGTTTAACAACACGATTAGCACAATTCTCTTTGTTTTTAAATTATGCACAAAACTTATCCAATATCAACATTGTTGGCTCCCAGACGAGCCCGATGGTTTGTATCTTTGGGAAAAAATCGAAGATGTCAACGACCATTTTCGCTTTTGCAACTTATTTTTGCTTTTGTTGTTCTATTTATTATTTATTTTTTTGCTCCTTAAAGATTTGTCTCCGCTTACTCTTGGAGATCTTATTCAATAATTTGCTTTTGTTGTTGCTTCGTTTTGATTCTGCTTTTGTTTTTGTTGTTGTTTATAGGTTTGTTTTTGCTTGCTCTCGTTGTCTTCATCAACAATATTGCCTTTAATGTTTTAAAATTCTCTTTTTTGTTTGAGCTTTCATGATTTTGTCGCTCGGACTAGTATTAAATGATTGGTTAGTAGGGCTGAGCCCTATGTGGACTTAGGTCCATTAATATTTTTCACAATTTGTAATATATAAATACCATATAAATAAAATATAATGCCTACGGGATTTATCATTCAACATTTTTTTGACAAATTTACAGGGGAAAAGGCTTGAATTGTAGTTACACGGCTCAAACCATTTAAAGCATTTTTATTACGATTACTTGGCTGACCATTTCCATTCTTTTGCAGCAAACATAGTCCATTTAGATATGCATGTGTTGTGTGAAAAACTACAAGAATGATTGAATAGTTTTAGTTTTTAAAAACTTAGTTTGAAACTTAATATGAACAAATAATGAAATGAATAAGTAAATGCAAGAGAATAAGTAAGTAAAAGAAATATCAAACCAAACACAAAGATTTATAATGGTTGTTCGCGAAGCTTCTCTTCGCCCTACTCAACTCCTCGAGTTTTCGACCCTAGAATTACTTCATTATGTCAAAAAGCTCCCTTCTTAGCGGAGAAAACCATACAAAGTTGCTTATACTTTTCCCGATACAAAGCTAGATATCGTGTCCTGATCGAGGTAGAACCAACCTTTCCCTTTATGTCGTTTGAGGCCTAAAACACTAACCTAACTCTATCTATTTTTGTGTACGATGGCGTTTATGACTTTGAAATATGGTAGTGGAATATGATAGCCTAACAAAGTTGCAAATACAAAACTAAACTAGAACACAAAATAATTGAGTTCTTCTTGTGTTCCTACCTTGATAAAAAGATTGGATCACTTGAATGAATATAAAACATGATAATGATCAAAGAAAGTGTGTGTATAAGAATGTTATGTAATAATAAAAAGATGTTTGCGAGGGGCGAGGAAAAATAAAAGCAAAAGACTTGTTTAAATAGGAGAAGGAGAGAATGGACGGATGTTAGAAGCGGATCCACAAATCCGTCTGAGGAGGATCGTCGGTTCTGCGAGGATCCGTGGTCTGCACCACCAAAATTTTGGCCGTTTTGAATGGTTATTCAATTTTTTTTTTGGAATATTTCCTATCTAGAATGCATGGTAAAGAGTTGAGACAAAGCATGTTTGATGCTTGCCTAAAGTATTAACCACTCCAAGCCTAAAATGGTTAATGCGGTTTTATGCAAAACACAAATGATGCTTTCCTGTTTGATCTTGTATTATTGCAAGAATGACTAATTCATTTTTTCATGGAAGATCAAGTTTGAATCACTTACTTAAGAGAAAGATTCGTGATAGTTGGAAAATGAATTTTATAAAACATTTTATTAAAACGAAAGTAAATAAAATTATGTAAATGTTTTATATAATAATGTAAGGTTTCATAAAATGATGCAAGAATTTAATGCATTGCGTATGACAACATTTTCTTTGATCATTAAACAAGTTCTATGATTTTTATTCATACCTTAAGTGATTTTCGCCAAAGGATAACTATGTGTAAAACATGTTTGCGTAAACTTTTACTTAATGCACATTTATATTTTTTATTAACAAAACATAGAGAAATCGTTAAATAAAAATAATGTTTTACGCTATTATTTGTTTTAACATGTTGTATGTTCATTCAAACGCACAGATCAGACGAAATTCATTGATTATACATCAATTAAAATATAAAAAAATAAGGCAAGTTATTTTAAAGACCATAAAAATAGAGAGATTTAAGGATCAATCATAGCCACTTATTTTTAATTAAAATAACTTCCATTTCCTCTGATCGTGGTTGGGGTCAAAAGACTTCCATTTCCGTGAGCAAGCTTTACAACCCACTAGGAAGTGTACCTAATCGTTGCATTATAGTATGGGCAAGCCCAGGAGGTTGATCGTTCTCTAGGGTAATAGAGATGTATAGCGAAAAGGTGAGGTGAGGATGATTCTTTTTAGTTTTTTTATAATTTTTTATGAAAGCAATTAAAATCTCGGGGTTTGAAGAGTGAGGGTTTGGTAATTTACCAAGTAAACTACAAAATAAATTAAATTAAAACTAATTAAATTAATTAAAAGTAAAAGCTATGGATTGTAGGAGTGTGTTCTTATGATAATTAAAAGCGTGTTCACTTAGATTTTCTTACTACATAGTTATCTTTTATTGGTGGTTGAATTGTCATCCTTATCCTAATTGATGCGTTGCATTCCGTGTTAGTCATAGGGTGGTGCCTAATTCCCCAATTATATGAATAGTAACTCTCTAGAACACCGGGGATCGCCAAGTACTGAAGTATCTCCCCCGAATATCCTATTATCCTTAAGCTACAACTCACGAAATAAACACAAAGATGGCCTAAAGTGCACTCTAAGGCTTTATGCTATTTAGGGCGTTCAAGCTTCAACAATTAAAGAGAGAAGCTGTTTCATTACTCTAGCGTCTACCAATTAGAATAAGAGACAACCTAACAATAATCAATAACTAGGTTTCATTGGATCTAAGCAAACAAAAATTAATTTAGTTATTCATGATAGATAAGCAAGAACATAAACAAATCAAACATAGATGAAACACGGTGATAGATTGGATAAACAAACTTATCTTTAAGCGTAAAAGAAGATTTGGAACCTAAAATAATGTCCAAGTCGGACCTCAGATGAACTAGGATTTGCTCTCTACGATAATGCACACATAAAACAGAAAATTCAAGTCTATATATAGATTTACACTTGCGACGGCGTCGCCTTTTGATGGTGACGCCGTCTGGTCGCCGTCATTTGGGTTTCGTCTTTGCCAAATCATTAGTGAGCGGTTTCGGGTAGAAAGTCGTGATGCCATGGGTTGCTTGGGCGTCGTCTTGGGAAGATCTTGGTCATCTGGTGTAGAATGAAAGAGTGACGGCCTTACGAAATAAAGTGGCGCCATCACTTGTTAAGACCAAAATAAGTTCGAGCCGTCGCGAGAGTTTTTGGAACACCCTGTAGGCGATGGCGTCGCCCTTTGAGTTGGACGCCGTCGAGCTTCTGAAAATGCCTTGTTTTCTTGACTTTGTCGTTTTCTTCATGTTTTCGCTCCTTTTCGTCCAAATATGCTTCATTCCAATATTTTGCTTCCCAAAGACCTAAAATGTGAAAAGGAACAATTTTAAGCAGTAACGGATATAAAATGTAATGATTTCGGGCTTAAGTGACCCCCTAAAAACTTATGTTTTAAATCCTTATCAAATATCTCTACACTTGGAATTTGCTTGTCCTCAAGCAAATGTGCTTTTGGCTAATCAATTTATGAGTTAGGGGTCATTTAGCATTCATTTAAAACAATCTACAACAAGTACAAGTGCTACAATAGTTAAAATAAGCATGAAAATTATACACTAGCACATCACAATTGGTGTTTGGATTCTCTCATCTCTCGTGTGTATATGAAATATAACATGTAAGGAAATGAAAGATAAACACTCTCCATTCATAGCACATAGATTACCATAGGCTTGAGAATAGATCAAACCTCCACCGGTTTAGCGTAAGCACCTAGGAATAACTATCTAACAGGTCTTTACAAAGGGTTATAATGCTAGGCTTGGGTGGGAATAAAAGTGTTTGTTGGATATGGGGAATTTTTAGTGGTGGTAAGTCAAAAATCTAAGTTACATGCATGTAAAACGCGGCGTTGCTAAGCCAAGACTAGACTCACTAACACTAAATAACAACTTGAAATAAACATTCAAACATAAGAAATAGATGTAGGATGGTAGTAATTATTATTTTTCATACATTCTTACCATACCATCCTCTAAATAACATCAATAATAAAGGATTTATAAGAGCATCCCTACACTTGAGTTTTTATTTCACTAACAATAATTGACCTGAATTGAAAAGATTAAAACACTTGGAGTACTTAACTACGTAGACAAAGGGAATTTGAATTTAACGTTCCTTCTCATTACTCCATAAAATACTACTTTAACCCATGAGTCCTAATCGTCCCAAAACTATATACAATATGGCTGAAACGCTTAACCATGCAAGTAACTAGATAATTGAACTAAGGGTTTAAACAATAATTACAATCTTGCACTAAATGAGGAGTGCATACAAGGTGGGCTAAGGCGATTTGGGTGTAACATTTGGGGATGAATTGTAAATAATGTTCTTCATTGATATTCCAAAAATCGGAACATCACGAGAACCGTTAAAAGATAGGCTCTGAGGGGTTAACTAGGGTTTATCGTGTACTAAAGATGAGTACATCACAAGGATGTGGGGAAAATTACTCAACTGATGAGGTTGACGTAATTAAATTACAGGTTTAAAACAAGGGTTATCCTAATGCCTCTTATCATTTAGTTAATCCTAACTACAAGAATGTAGTCACACTAGCGACCTCGGAATGCATCACAAAATAAGTTCTAGAATCTATTATACTACCGGTACACTCAGTAAGCATTAAAGATAAATGCTTTTATTCCTAAAGATCTAGAGGCGAGCCTCACATTTTTTGGGTGGAATTTGAGTGGTACGATTTTTGTGCTAGACATATAACTCCTATCCATGAGACGCTTTATTAAGACTAAAGTTTTACTCGTAAATGCCATAAACAAATTTAAATTTGGTGCTAAAATTACCCTAACAAATATTTCTCATAGTTTATTACACAATTTACTAAGGACAAGGCCAAAATCAAATGAGTGAATAGTTTCTAAGTTCCCTTTTATTCTTAGTCCTTACACTTATCTTGAACATTTTTTCTAATGTTTCCGAAAATATCAAAGTAATGATAGAAAGGTAAAATAAAGAGAAACTAATACTCCCAGTTGTCCGGTGGGATATGTGTGTAGAATCGCGGTTAAATCCTCCTCCAAGAAGAATGAGTAAGAATTAATTGTGGCTTCCATCATATACTTCATCTTCTTGTCCAATATAACCTGCATAATTTATAAGAAAACGGACACGAAAATTCATGTAAAATTGGTAAAAACTATATAAAAACAAAACTACACTAGAAAGCAAGTAAAGATATAATGCTTGTGAAATGGATGTTTCGATTTCTAGAAAATTAAGAAATGGAAATTTCCAAAAATTACAAATTAGACAACGAAAATCTGGAAACTGTTTATACATTTATGCGGCGTCGTTGGGTGTTAATTCCGCGCCGTCAGGTTGTCTTAACGAGAGAATGAGTGGGATCGCGTTTTCCGGAAAAATTCTGAAAAATTACTTTTTCAAAGACCTGGAAAAATTACTGCAAAACATCCATTGTGACTCGATACAAGCATTTGACTCTAACAAACACACACATATATACAATCTCAATCATTGCTAATCTCATGTTCATATTAGTTCTAAAAACACATGTGATCTTCCCTGCACTTATCTTTTTTGTAAAATACCTTCATATGCAATTAAGACGAAGTTAAAAACAAAATAAAGCATTTTCACAAAATAATATAAACATGAGAATTATGCAATAATGAAATAGATATATATAAAACACACAAATAAAATGAAAAAAACAAACAAACAAACAAATAAACATGGGTTGCCTCCCAAGAAGAGCTTTTCTTTATTTATGAGTCTTGTAGCTAGATTCGAAGCCATACCACTACGTGACTTCATTGTCATCATCCTCCTCATGATGATTTCCATAGGATCTATCCGTGGCATAGATGCCCGATCATGTGTTTTTCTTGATATTCTCCTCGATCCCATTTAGTCCTATAATCTGGTTCTAATTTCAAGCATTCCTTATAGAATCCGAATATCTTACTCATCACATAGTATACTCCTCTCCTTCTATCCTCATCATTCCTATGGTAGACCGATAACTTAAGTTCTTTCTCATAATTGGATAGTGATGAGAATTGCTCAATCTTGAATGGCATTTGGTAGGTAATCTCATCGGTCTCGTCCTTGAATCTAACTATCTCTAATGATGGGTGATAATTCATTCCGGAGATTTCCACAAATGGCTTTCCTAGAACTACATGGGATAAGCTAGGATCTATAGCCGTACTAATATCCTCCACAATCACGAAATCCATTAGGTACGTTAAGCTTCCTACATAAACGGGCAATCCCTTTGTTGGAATCACTCCTAAACCTAAATCAAGTGTTAGTGATTCATATGTAATAGTTAGCTTATTATGGCCTTTATGTTAGTAATTAGTCTTAGGCTTATGTAGAAGGCCCATAAGCCTAGGCCTAGCCCAATAAGGAAAAGGAATGGAGTAGGAGTGTTGCCCTAGCTCCCTTCCTATAAATACCTTGTAATAACCCTCACTTGAGGGTTGGTTGTTCAATTTACTCTTTCACTCACTCCTTACGCGTAACCGTATTATTATATCGTGTGTGTGTGTGTTTGGTTATTTGTTCATCCGCCTTCATCTCTTCTCTATCTCTTTCCATGATGCTTGTGTTGTAAACTTTGTGACCTAACAGTGGTATCAATCGCCAAATAGTTGGGTGAACGTATTGTTCTTGAAGTGGGTTATGGTCCTACGCGTAGAACATCGACTTCGTTGTTGATACTTTGGTTTGCTTAAAAACGCATTTTTTACACTTTTTAATCCAAGATTCTTGTACTTTCAAGGTTTTAAGGTGTTAAAATAACTGTTTTTGGCAAAAAGTTTCAAACTTTCGCGTGGATCATTGTTTTTAAACTTGGTTTTGTCGTGGCTTTCGTCTACGCATAACGTGTTTTGAGCTTTGGATCATCAAGTTTCACACTTTTGTGTTATTTTGGTGATATTGAAGCTATCTCATCACTAAAATCTGGTTTGGAAACATCGGTTGGAAGAAATCATTTTTGGCTATATCCTACGCGTAAATGAAACCCTAAACTTCGTGTAACACGTTCCTGGTTTGATCTTCGTTTCGTGGTTTACTCCGTGGTTTCTTGCTTGGATAAGCACGAAAACACGTCAACTTTGGATATCTTTTGCACTGTGATAGTGTAAAAGATCATTTGGAAAAAACCTAAACTACGCATAAGCATAAGCTTACGCGTAGACTCTTTACGCATAAGATTCATCTTACGCCTAAGCCCTGTGTTACGCATAAGTTAATCCACGCCTAACTTCTTGTTTATGCATAACTTTAGTGCTTTCTCATTACTACGTAAGCTAATCCTCGCGTAACTCTATTACATTCGCTGGTACGCGTACCTTTGGTGTTTTACGCTTAAGTGGTACTTGGCTTTTCGTGATTTCTACGCCTAAGGATACTTCATCAACAACGGTTCATTCGACTACAAAGATCCATTTAACAACACAAGTTTTCAACATGTCACAACCACCATACTCTAGCTACTTCCCTTACACTTATCCTCAACAACAACAACAACTAAGTCAACAACATCAACAATTTAATCATCAACAACAGATTTATCAACAACAATTTAATCAACAACATACTCCACTACTTGCAGCAATTCCACAACCTCTAATGGTTCAACCACCACCAAGTCTTCAAGTACAACCTTACACAAACTTCTACAATCAATCCAGGAATACTATGAAGGAACCGGCATGGTTTGGAAAGATGTGTGAAGCCTTGAGTAGCCAACAATCAATTCATGAAGCTGGCTCACTTGATAGACCTCCAATGCTCACTCCCGGTAATTATGATCAATGGGTGATTCGGTTCTTTAGGTTTTGTGATCTAAAGAAGCCACATGGAAAGTTTTTAAAGAAGGTCATTATGGAAGGTCCATTTAAGATGCCTACTGTCATTACACCAGGAGATCCTAATGCTGTTCCACCAAGAGATGATGTCACCAACATTGCAACTGTTGCAGATCTCACGGGTGATCAACTTCTACACTTTGAAGCCGACGAACTTGCAATGCAATACATCCTTTTAGGATTACCCAATCCAATCCTTCGAAGTGTTGATGCTCAAAAGACTGCAAAAGCAATGTGGGAACAAATTCATCTTCTTATACAAGGCACAACACTCAATCAGGAAGATACGGAATCCAAAATCTACTTGACTTATGAACACTTCATGATTGAACCAGGAGAGTCATTAGAATCTTATCATCATCGCTTTTCAGACATCATTAATGATTTGGACAAACACAATATCATCATGCCACGAATTGTTGTCAACACAAAGTTCCTAAGTAGTCTTGGTTCGGAATGGGAGAAGTATGTCATTTTTCTCCGTCAAGCTAAAGATATGCATCATGCTACCTACGGATTGTTGTACGACTATCTGAAGCCTCACTAAAAAGTTGATAAGGAAAGGATTCTCCGTGGTCAAACTGTTTCACCATCACTTTCGGACAATCAACAACTTGCTTTGTGGGCTCAAACAAATATTCCTCCTCAACAAGCTCCTCAACCCGCTCCTCAAACAACTGCAACCATCAAACCTTCTGATCCGTCACAGCAACAACCTCAACAAAATCAATTGGTTTCATACAACAACAACACTGCTCAAGCTCTTTACGTGAAGGCTGATGAGGACTCCGATGCCTTCGATGAATTGCAACAAGGATTTGTTATGATTGCTAAAGCATTTGGCCATTATACAAACAAATCCAACAATCGCATTCGTTCTTCATCTAATACAAGGAATCAGGCTGTTGTGAACAATGGACGCGTTGAAGTTCAAAACCGTGGTTATGGTCGTCAGATGGGAGGAGGTCAAGGGTTAAATGCTATGGGAAGGAATCACATGGGTGCTCCGCAACAGCAAAGGGCTCAAGTTGTTGAATAGGGAAATCATCAGAATGGGGTTAATGGTCTTCGATGCTATAACTGTAATGAGAAGGGTCATCTGGCTAAGGCATGTCCTAAACCGAGGACAAGAGGCAGTGCTTATTTCAAAGAGGCTTTGCCCTTGGCTCTTAAGGATGAAGCTGGTGGAACTCTTACCAACAAGGAACGAGCTTTATGGCGGTCAGATTCTGATGATGATATGGAGGACTTAGGGCTAATGCAGCAGTGATGTTGATGGCACAAATGCAAGCTCTACACATGAGTGACCAGGCCCAGTGTATGACACTGATGGCTTGTCTCAGGTTTCTGAACAAACAATTATCATTAATAATCTGATATCTCCGCCATTTTCTCCATCCGAAAATGATCAAAGTGTTCAACATGAGTCTTCCACATCTCATTCCGATGATTATCAAATAGATTCCGTAGTTATATTTGATGATCAAGATAACCTTATGGTTAATATTGATAATCAAGTTGACTCTGTCATTATATTTGAGGATCTAAAGAATGATCATGTTGAGAATCACGTTCAACAAGATGAGCTTTTGTTGACAGAGCCTGAGCTCTTGACCTTAATTAAAGACCAACATTCTCGTTTGGAAATTTGCACGAAATTAAAAGAGAAAAATGCACTGTTAACCAGGGATAATGAATGTTTAATTCGACAACTCAACTTTTTCAAAACTTAAGAAAACCGTGAAAAAGGTTTTGAAGCCGCTTTTGCCAAATCACACCAAAATAAAAAATCTTTGGAACGACAGATTCGTGATCTAGCCGCTTCGAAGAATGCTTTGTTGTCTCAAATAGAACAAATGAAACATGAACATAAACAACAAATTAGCGCTCTTACTTTGGAAACTCAAAAAGCCAAGGCTGAGTTGTTAACTTGTCAAAAGCAGTTCTCTGAGTACAAAAAGCATTCAACGAAACGAATAGATGACTATCTTGAGGAAATTGTCGACTTACAAAAAAAATCAAAGAGTTTAAAGCTGTTGTTTATAAACATGGTGAATCAATCACAACGATTCAAAAGTTTTCTTTCAAACCTAATACAAATGGATATGGACGAATCTTCTGGTTATAAACCTAAGTTTTCACAGAGCATTCAAACCAAATCCTGAAGTTTACAGTGCAGAACATAGAATTGATGATTCAATTATGACTGTTGTTGAATATAATCGCATGGAGGAATTAGATGCAGATGACGAGAGTCGGTCAAAAATGGAAAATGTCGTTTATAATAAACCATTTAACTATTCGAAAGCCGTAACTTTTGTAACACAACAAGATACTTCAAACATACCTTTGATTGTCACACCAGTTTTTGAAGTTAGTCCCCAACACAATGGTGCACAAGTTAATGGTCCTTTACCTTCACTTAGTGAAGTAAAAACTAAAGCCAAAAGTTGTCGTGTTATCAAATATTTTGACACTTTCTTATCTGAAATCAAACTTTTGGAACATGCGATTGAATTTCATTCTGAAATAAAAGTTGAACATTTTACCTCGCCATGGGCACGTGAACAACGAGATATTTTCAAAAAATTTTACCCCATGTCAAAAATTTGAAAAACTGTGCACTATATTGGGAAAGGGATTTTCACAAGGAACTTGGTCTCATGAAAACAGTTTTCGAGAAAACGAAACATCAATTTCAAATACTAAGCATAAAAGAAATTATTGAGAAAAGATGTTGATCGACTCTTGGAAGATGTTATCTGTTCTGATATCTATAATGTTGTGTTATTGCATTCTTTGCCATATGCATCTGATTCTATATCTGCTGATCTTTTGTTGATTCTGTTAAACTGTTGAAAATACGGATAATGTGCTTCAGTTCGAGTCTTTAAAAGTTGAAAATGAACGATTGTCAAATGAGCTTTCAAATGCAATACGTCGTCTTAATTGGTGTCAAAAGATATTCACGATCAACAACTTGCTTTTCATAACAAAATCGCCCAATTGCGTGCAAAATCTTCTTATCCTAAAATTGAGCAGCTGGATGGATGATCAAAGCGTGTCTTTTAAGTGTCAAATCTCAAAATATGAACAAGAACTTGCAAAAGTTAAAAGGAATATGGTGTCATATTTGATTTACTAAAACAGACTCGTGATGAAGCATCAAACGAACTTGATCATTATCTTGCATACACTAAAGAAGTCATGAATTTTTCTGGAAATCTTCGTTATGAAAATCAAGATTTGGTGCACACTATCATTAAGTTAAGGGAAATGTTAGGAAAGTATGAACAAGTTCCACCTAGCATCATTAAGAGAGTTGCACCTGTAACACTTAGCAATCATGTCCCCAGAATACCTACTGACAAAACACAAGTTACTAATGTGCTTCCCTCTATTGAAACAGGACTAGTTGCCTCTTTTCCCAACGTCCGCACTTCACGGCCTAGGAGCAATACAAGGAAGAATAGGAAGTTGCGACCTAAGAAAAGACAAATAAAGAATGTTGAAGTAGAAGAACACCGTAGGACTTTGAATAAGACCTCAGTTGCACCCACTTTAGATATTGCGTCTGGCAAATGTAATGGAAAAAGTGTTGTAACTAATGTTGAACCTTTATGTACTTTTGATATTCATCGATGCATCTTGTGTTATTTGTCGTAAAAGTATGCGTTCTGATTGTCATGATAAATGTGTTGCTAAGGCTATCTTGTCACGTTTAAGGAATCCTAAGACCTGGAATACCTCTAGGCCCACTAATACTTCTAAGTCTGTGCTTGGTAAACCGCCTTCTTTAGATTCTAAGAAACGATTTGATGTCCCTGTAGTTTCAGTATCACCTCCAAGGATTGTTGTACCACCTAGCACATTCACTAAGACTAGTTGGAGATGGCAGAAATGGATACATAATACACTAGGATTTAAATGGATGCCTAAAATCATTGATGTGTGTATTTCAACTATAACTGCTGAGGAACCCTCTAACACTTCGGGTTCCACATCTATTTCTATTCCATCTGTCGTCGTGTCTAATGCGGTGATACAGATCATCCTTTGGATTGTTGATAGCGGATGTTCCTGACACATGACAGGCAACCTTAAACTGTTATCAAACTTTGTTGCAAAGTTCATTGGCACTTTCAGATTCGGGAATGATCACTTCGCAGCTATCATGGGCTACGGAGACTACATTAATGGCAACATCGAAATTAGCAGGGTTTATTATGTGGAAGGCCTCGGTCACAATCTTTTTTCTATTGGTCAATTTTGTGATGGAGACTTGGAAGTCGCTTTTAGGGAGAAAACTTGTTTCATTCGTGATCTACAAGGAAATGATCTTATGTCTGGTCAACGCTCATCCAGTCTCTACACTATCTCCATGCAAGACATGATTGCTTCATCTCCCATTTGTCTACTCTCAAAGGCTACATCTACAAAATCTTGGCTATGGTACCGTCGTCTATCACATCTAAACTTTCAAACCATCACCAACCTTGCTCGACACAAACTTGTTGAAGGTCTCCCGTGATTCGGTATTCTAAAGATCACCTATGCTCAGCTTGTGAACAAGGGAAAAGCACTCGTGCTCATTTTCCTTCAAAGGTGGAACACAGCTCTCGGCATGTGCTTCATCTTCTTCACATGGATTTGTGTGGCCGATCGGCGTCAGACGATAAATGGCAACGCTACATCTTGGTAATTGTTGATGACTACTCAAGATGGACTTGGGTTTATTTTCTTCGAAGTAAAGATCAAGCTCCACAAATGATCATCACCTTTCTCACGAAAATTCAAGTTCAGCTCCGGAACACCGTCAGACAAATTCGAACAGACAAAGGAACTGAATTTGTGAATCAAACCCTTCGGGAATATTATGAGAAAGTGGGAATTGAGCATCAAACATCTATTGCCCGCACACCAGAACAAAACGGAGTTGTTGAAAGACGAAACCGTACGTTAGTGGAAGCCGCCAGAACGATGTTAATCAATGCTAAACTTCCAGATTACTTGTGGGCTGAAGCTGTCTCAACTGCATGCTACACTCAGAATCGTTCTATGATTACAAAACGCCACAACAAAACACCATTTGAGCTTCTCCACAACAGAAAACCGAATCTCAAACACTTTCATGTATTTGGATCCCTCTGCTATCCGAATAATGATCGTGACGACTTTGGAAAGCTCAAAGCTAAAGCTGACATTGGAGTCTTTATTGGATATTGTGAGAATTCTAAAGGTTACCGGATCTGGAATCGTCGTACAAAGCAGGTTATGGAAACGATTCATGCACATTTTGATGAACTTCTGAAATGGCTTCGAGTATAACAGCTTGGAACCCGGTCAAACCGCTTAAACTTCCCCAAACCCCATCATCAGTGAACAAAGCCCTAGCTTACTCGTCAACAAATGGAAAGACTATTTGCTCCTCTGTTCAGTGGACGATATTGATGCGTGCTCAGGTGTATCCTGCATTTCTGCTGCTCAACCGATACTACTCTTATACGATACACTGCTACAACAACCACTATTGAAGAAGCACCACCAGTTGACTCCAACACAACCGTTGAACAAACCGCTTCCAACAATGATGAACCGGCTGATGATGTTCTTAATGAAGTACCCCCACCTGCAGATTTTGATCCAAATGCGTTCTTTAACCCGTTTGCTAATGAGACTGCTACACCAGATGTCGCGGAATCTTCAACAAGCCATTTGCATCCTCAAAATCTGCACAACGTATACCAACATCAACCCTCTACACATCGATGGACAAAAGACCATCCTCTAAAAAATATTATAGGCAACCCGAATCAACCGGTCGTTACGAGACAATGTTTTCACTCAGATGGTGAACATTGCATTTATGCACTCACTGTCTGCCAATCTGAGCCTAAAAACATTAAAGACGCAATGACAAAAGACAACTGGATTGAATCCATGCAAGAAGAACTCAACCAATTCAAGCGTCTTGAAGTATGGGAACTGGTTGAAAGACCATCAGGGGTCTACGTCATTGGTCTAAAATGGATTTAGAAGAACAAATTGGATCTTTGAAGGGAATGTCATCGAAACAGTCCGCGTCGGTGGCTAAGGGTTATAGACAGGAAGAGGGTATTGACTTTGAAGAATCATTTGCTCTAGTTGCTCGTCTTGAGGCTATTCGGATATTTCGGCGTTAACTCATATGAACATCACGGTCTTTCGGATGGACGTCAAAGCGCTTTTCGAATGGTCAACTGAAAAGCGGTTTATGTTAGCCAGCCGGAAGGATTCGTTGATCAGCGCTTCGAACCATATCTACAAACGAACAAAGCTCTGTATGGTCTCAAACAAGCTCCTCGGGCGTGGTATGATAAGCTATCATCTTTCCTCCTTGCCAATAATTTTACCAAAGGTTCGGTCGACCCAACTCTTTTCATACAATATCACGGGGAACATATTTTAATTGTTCAAATTTACGTGGATGACATCATTTTTGTGTCAACACATAAAAATACTCAAATGCTTTTGCAAAACTTATGACAAAACATTTTGAAATGTCAATGATGGGTGAACTCACATTCTTCCTTGGAATGCAAGTTCATCAATCACCCCGTGGTATTTTCTTGAGTCAGTCCAAATATGCCCTTGAATTGCTACACAAATTTGGAATACAAACCTGTGACACCTATGCCACACCAATGGCTCATACCAAGAAGCTAGACGCCGATTTACATGGGAAATTGGTGGACCCTACCAAATACCGTAGTATCATTGGGTCTCTTATGTATCTAACAGCTAACGGGCGACATTGTATTTTCCGTATATCTTTGCTCCCGTTATCAGTCGAGACCAACTGAAACCCACCTCTCTGAGGCTAAAAGAATCCTCCAATACATTAAGGGAACCATTAATTTGGGGATCTGGTATCCGAAGGATTCTGGTTTTGAACTAATCGCTTTTTCAGACGCTGACCACGCAGGATGCTTAGATTCACGGAAAAGTACTTTAGGAGCTCTACAATTTCTTGGTGACAAACTGGTGTCATGGCAATCGAAGAAGCGAGGAATGTACAATTTGTCCTCAACCGAAGCAGAATATGTAGCCATGTCGGTGTTGTGCTCAAGTCATTTGGATGAGAACACAACTCAAAGACTATGGTTACGTATTTACGAGGATCCCTGATGTACTGTGACAATCAGAGTGCTATTGCGATCTCGTGCAACTCAGTTCAACACTCAAAGTCAAAGCACATCGATCTTCGATATCACTTCATCAAGGACCACGTGGAATAGGGTATTGTTGAATTATACTTTGTGGGTACAGAATACCAATTGGCAGATCTTCTCACCAAAGCCTTAGCTCCTGCTAGGTTTAATGAGTTGATTCACCGAATTGGTATGAGGTGTTTGACTCAAGAGGAACTGGATGAACTCTTAAAACATTCTTAAAACCAGTCAAACACCAAAATCTCTTTTGTAAATATTTTCCAAAAACAAAATACAAAAATATAAAATCAGATAAAACAACAAAAATATTCTGCTATCTCTTTTTCTCTTAACATGGCAAGTACATTTCTTCAGTCAACACTCTAATCTTTCAAAATTCAGTATTTTTTCCGATCAAGTGTTGAGGGGGAGAAAAATTAATACTCAATTGTTTCAAAATATCCGTGTACTTGCATGTTACCCATTCCCGGTTGTTTCTTTTAATAATGGTGGACATATTTCTGGTTTCTGACACTCCTCGGACTAAAATTTATAAACTTTAATTATTTCTTAAGTCGAGGGGGAGTGTCGTCAATGTTATTTCCAAATATTCTTTGTTTGGTAACCAAAATGGAAGTTAAAAGACTTTGGATGAAAATGGAAAAGGTGGAGGGACTAAAACTGCCAAAAGCTCAAACTCTCTTTTAATAAAACTCCCTCACCTAACTTACACTTCACATTTATTATCATCACCAAACTAATCCTACGCATACAAATCAATCTTCAAATCCGGTGTTTTGATCATCAATCTGTAAGTGATTTTGTGTTGGTAACACGTTTTTAAACATTGGTTTTGATTTTCAAACGAATCCAATGGTTAAATTTATGTATATGGTTGATTTTGTGTTCTACGCATATGCGTAAGAACACATGATCATGTTTGTGAGTTTTGTTGTTAAGATAATAGTGTCAAAACGTTTCTTTAACATCATTAATACCATTTTTCTACTCATAACGCACCCAGAATCACGTATTGATTGAATTTGAAAAAACTAGGGTTTATGCGTGGGTTTGGGTATTTTCAAATGTGAATGTTTTTGGTCAAAAAGATAGTTGTGTGATGTTGTTATCATGGTGAATTAATGATATCTAGCCTTTAAAACAACCCAGAAACACTAATTGATTGAGAATTAGTGATTAGGGTTTAATGTTCTTGAGATTTTGGTATTTTTGATTCACTGCGAATTTGATGTTAAAACTTGGTTATTACCCTCACATGACATCTAAAAACCACCAGAAAAACTTTGGTGTAATTCCTGTGGCTAAAAATCTTACGCGTAATCTTTGAACTATTAGGGTTTTGGTTTACGCATAAGGTTCTTTACGCGTAAGTGTTTGATTGAGTGTTTGTGAGTAAATCTGTTATACAATGAATGTGGGTGTTAATATTGATGCTGTGATGAATTTATTTCAGGTTTGCTACTCGTAAAAATCAGAATCAAGGTTGTTAACCATCTACGCATAAGGATCACCTTACGCGTAGCATGTTAAGCGTAAGAGAAATCTTACGCGTAGCGTTTACGCGTAAGGTTCTACAAAGGGACTACGCGTATCCTGTGAAGGATATGCGTAAACAGTGCCTCTACGCATAAGGTCTACTCTTACGAGTAAGACTTACGCGTAAGGTTTTATATACGCCTACGCGTAAGCTTTACGCATAAGGTCCTCTGTTCCTACGCGTAATATTTCTTACGCGTAAGTAAGGTTCCTACGCATAAGCTTGTGTCTACGCGTATAACTCCTGTTTACGCATAAGCTACCATTTCTACGCCTAAGACTTGATCAAACCTTCATTATGAATTGTTACGCATGCAATCTTGTAAATAAATAAATCATAGCGTCACGAAACCAATACTGTCACTAATAAGCTTAAATGTGTAATGTGTTGTGAAAAATATGTGATAACATAAACTTTAAAACCTAAAGTTAACTAACTCACGAAAATTTTCTCGACATCATTGGACTATTGGACAAACAAGTGATTTTGGTCTCGTAACAATCATTGAAATTGCACATTCAATAATTAGACAATAAACCATCTGTTGACTAACATTATGTCTTTTGATATGTTGGTTCTTTTGGCTAAATGTGTTTCAGATCACGACATGGAAGCTCAAATGAATGTGGATGCACCAAATGTTCTCACCATTGTTGATATTTTCCCTCATGGTTATCCGATGAAGATTGGAAAGAATAATCTTCGTGTCGACTTTGAAACCCTCACCTGCTCGGAATCTTCTTGCCTCATTGCAGTGGATATTCTAAAGAACCATCATTATCAGAACATGCTCACAATTACTGCTACTCTGCAGAGATCTACATTGGCAGTTCTGGAATACAATGCAAATGGTCAAAGGTCAAAATCTTTGTGATGGTGACGCTAAATCACAAGAAAATCACCATCACTCCTACAGATTTAAGGGCTGTTCTCCTCATTCCTGACATCATACCAACTGAATACTCTGCTGCACCTACTAAAGACGTTCGCAATTCTTGATTGATATTGGGTACGCGAAGCCAGGGTAATCAATAAGCATTCACACGTGGATCTAAAGAACATTCCTCAGCCTTGGAGAACCCTTTATATCAGCATCACAAAATCCGTTTACGGTCGTGCAGCGGCTATGAGCATCCCAAGCTCGTGGAACTGCAAATCTTTTGGGCTCTGATCAACATGTAACACATCAAAAGTGAAGCTCGATATGGGATAACATGATGACATTCCTCAAAAAGCTTGGCTCAAAGATTCCTTATATCGGATATACAAAGCTGTTGATCAAAGAGCACTTGGTGGAATCAATGATCCCGACAATCACGACATGTTGACTGAACCCACTCTACTGTCAGAGGAGTCAACTACCAAGAAACAAGGTGCTGTGTTGTCGGCATCTCTCAGATGAACTCAAAAGCTCTACTCTTATAGAAGATATTTGGTTCTTTGTGGAAGAGAACAAAGTTGGATTTCTTGATGAAAATCTTCTGTACGCCTACAAGGAAAACCCGGAAGAGGAAGTGGAGGAAGTCTTTGCAAGCACTGAGAGTCAGAGGAAGTTCCCCAAGAGGAATCCTCCACGTAAGAGGACAGTTCCCGCCAAGGAAGCTGTTCCTATTCCCGTAACTAAGCCTGAACCGCAAAGACAGCTAGTGGGCGAAAGCTCTGAAGATACACAAACAGACGAAGAGGTCTTCTACTCACGCTGCAACCGATGTGACTCCTCAAGTAGTCAAGCCTCCAGTCCTATAGCTGAAGAACACGGAAAAGGGAAGAATCCATAATTGGCGTGAAGAAGAAGTTAGAAGAAGAGCAACTGGACACCGATTACAGGAAGAAGTTCAAATTCATTAGACTTCAACACATTGCGAAAGAATTTGCTAAGGATCAAATGGGTGGTCCTGGAGGGTCAAGTGGTGGAGTTCAACCTACACCAAATCCTGATGCGGTTAATCGACCCGATAAAGAGGCTGGTGCCACCACTTTGGAGTAACAACAAAAGCGCGTGGAAGATTCTATTGATTACAACATTGAAGAACCAGAAACTGAAAAGTCCAAGAAAGATAAAGCTGATGAAAAAGCTAAGTCTGGAAATGAAGAAGATATTGAATATGATAAGTTTCTTCTAGATAGTCCTGCATGCTCAAAGGAGGAAACTTCTGAGCCACCAAAGGACCCGGAGTCTCCTCATATCTCATCATCATCTGATTCATCTTCTCACTTTTCACCACCACCATCAAAAAGAACAACCAGATCCACATCCCGATCAGTGAAGAAGCCAACTGCATCTTGGATCTCTCATGCAAAGACTCGAATCGTTAAAGGCATCAAGCAGGTCGAAGAAAAGACATACTCTATAGAAAGCTGAATTTTCTTGCTGATCATATACAGTATCTTCATGACGAGAATGAAAGATGCAAGTTGAAGGGAACACGTCAGAAGTTTATCAGTGGAGATTTCCAAAAGGAATTGGAAAAGATGGCAAGAGAATATACTCACAAGTTTCTTCTACGTCTGTCCCCGGTGTGACTATAGAAGTATTCTCCAGACAACTTACTCCAAACATCGTCGCATTGGTTAAAAATATAATGAGCAAAGAATCGACCTTCTGAATCACAGTTAATCGCTAAATTGGTGATGCAAATGTTAAAAATTTGGATCCTTCACTTCGGATGAGGCTAAGTTTTTTGAGACTCTATTAGACTATCAACTCAGGACTTTATGCAAAGAATCAGCAAGTCAACCAAAATGACCAAGAGATGACGATGATAAGGACAAAGACTCTGCACCTAAATGTCCAAAGAAATCTGGTGAATCTTCCTCAATGCCACCTCCACCCCGAAGGACCTCACCACCAAGACGATCTCCTCCTCGCTCTTCTACTGAAAAACCTCAAGATTCTGAGACACCACCCCAGACTCAGAAAACCGGTGATCACTTTGAGTATACAGGTGGTGACGATGAGGAAGTCCATGAGCCCCAACAACAACCCATCTCTCCTGACACAACCAAGAAACCAAAATCCCCCTCTAGGCCAAAGAAAAAAAAGAAGAAGGCGCCTATGACTGACATCTTATCATGGCTGGACGAGGATAACACTGAATTTGAATGGTTCTCGAAGCTTGTTGATTCTACACCCTACCCACCTGAAGGTCAAGATGCGGTAGAAGGTCGTACATTGGAGCATGCTAAGTTCTTGCAAGAAAAATTTAGTGTGAAGAAGATGACGAAATCCGAGTTGAAGCAAATCAAGAATGAAGCATTTCAACTGCTAAAAGACAGCTCGGAAAGTGCTATTGAAGTCGAGTATCATCTTGACAATATAGCACGAGCCATGTCTAAAAATATGGATTGGCTCAACCCAGAAGCAAACATCGACTTCACTCAACGGGACAATCCTCCATATTACACCGACTGGTCTAAACCTCTACCAACAATTGGCCAACCAGATCAGCCTAGGATTCCATTCCGATATTTCTTCAACAAAGACTTGGAATTTCTTCTACATGGTGGCGATGGTTCAAGGAAATACGCTACATCCCTGACACTTCCGTTCCCAGCAGCCATATACTCTAACTGCATTGCCATCGAGGAAAGAGCTAACCACATGTTCTCCAACAAAGTGGAAGAGTATGACCGTGATGCAATGTATGGGATTCACCATTGGCCAGAATGCCGAAGAATCTACTACAGAAGCTGCCAGGTTCAGAAGTCTCAACATGAAGTGTTCAGTACTAAGAATATCGTTGCCATCAAACATGTTGATCTTTCGTCTAAATGGGACTACACTTTTCTCAAGAATATCGTGGTCAAAAGACAAGACGAAAGGGATTATGCATTCTCTGAAGCGGACTTTGAGAATTTGTCTATCAACGACATTGAAGACATGTACCTTGCCAAAGTACAGGGTCTCATGAGACAATTCTCGACTGAAGTGCAACGTGAATTCATCAAATCCTTGCTTATCTTCATCAGAAGAATAGTAATCAAAGAACGTGTAGAAGATCCCCAGCTTGCAGTTGAATCATATCAGACCAGTGTCAACTTCACTCCACCTCAGCTAGATCTTCCCGACATCAACCAGCTTCCACAATACACTCTCATCAGCCAACCATTCGGAGTAGTTTACCTTAGTGAACTACAACGCAACTGCTTGATGGCGTGTAGAGATCTTCACAAGTTTGGGGATCACACATTGAAGAAGGTTAGGGACGGATTGGCTTATAGGTTAAAGGATATACATGAAGGAATTGGGTCACAAAAGCAATGGAATTCTAAGGGCAGACGGGATGTGAAGAGGATCATTACCAAGATTGATGAAAGGTTGTATCGAAGGGATCAGTTCAGACTAGAGAGCTTTGTAGGCGGTCGTCCCAGGATTGCTCTCAGGCTATCAACGCCTGTTGCATTCATGGCAAGATTGATGGAATTCCTGGTACCCCTTGAACTACTTCTATTTCATATAATTTGGATGTGTGATTTATATGACCATGGCTTGTGCACACATAACAGTGTACAACCCGTTCTTGTCAAGAAAGGACCCTGTGGTACGCTTCATTGCCACAATCCTTATAAAAGGAGTGAAAGCTTCTTACTTTTGAGTAAAACTTATCAAACATTTCATTTTCAAAGGTTTTACTCAAAAGAACAAGTACTTCCCCTTATGATTTTCAAAACCTCAACCGTTTATATCACTTGTTGAGGGGGAGTATTTGAGTTTAAAACTTTGTTCACAAACTGTTCTTTGTGTAATCTTCCCACAAAACTTAAAATGGTCATATTTATTCTCAACATTTCTTCAAAAATAACATTTATATGCTATTTTTTAGGGGGAGAAAACTATGTGATAAGAAATATGTTATGTAAATGCAAATGAATCTTTGGGCTACAGACTTAACCAACGAATTGATGAGATCTTAACTGTTAGTAACTCGAAAATACTTGTCCGGGACGGGTAATAATTTCAAGCTAGTTCGCTAGTGATGTAAACGTGTCTCGCAAAGGACTTGTCCGAGTAGAATGTACCATTCGAGAAACTCCTGGTAGACATGATCTTTGACGGGTTTGACAACCTTTCGAGGTTTGTCCACACCTTCAAGATAGTTATTAGATCTGGTTGTCACCTAAAATGCGACAATGTAACTCTTTAACTATTCAACGTAACTGTGTCTCGCGGGGGATTGTCTATCTTGAGTTGATCAATTCAAAAGTCGCTGCTTTTCTCTCACCGTCAGATTTCTGTCTTAACACTTAAGCACGTGAGAGGGAGTATTTCTGCTAAAAGATAAAACTCTCACAGTGGTACAAAATGTTTTTCATTCACAAACACTTAGAGAGATTTTCATGAAAATGGTTTTATGGCAATGGAGTTATAAGGTGATTAAGGTTAGAAATAACTGTCCTATGATCCGCCAGAGCCGGAGGGATCTACCCAAGGACACTACCAATAGTTAGAATTAAAAGTCATTAGGTATGGTTGTAAAAAGGAGAAAATGAGAATCGGAGAAAGAAGGAGTTGAAGAATTAAAAAGAAATATAAAGAAAAGGGTGAAAAGAAATAGCCCTCCAGATTATTCAACTTAGGGCAGACACCGGGTTCAATTCATATGCTACTGGTTGTCACTTGATGACGCCGGTATTGAAGATTAAAAGTCGTCATGGACCCAGTGACGCATGCACTAAACCTTCTTAGCCACTCAGGTTTCTCTCAACAAAAGCTTGTTTCATTGTCACAGGGAACCCTACATAATCTATCGGCTTTCTCTTACAGATTGATGATATTGAAGAAGGAGACCCTCTCCCTAATTTCCACTCAAGAAAACCAAAACGCACTATTGAGTCTAGAGCCACGAGATTCATCAAAAGATCTCTTAGGTACACTTGACATTTCATCACTTGTTGTTCAACAATAAGAACATCAGTGGTACGTTATCGAGTCCTTCACAGATCTTAGCAATCTGTCGAGAACATTTATGAGAGGTTCACAATTGTGATCCTCAGTGATTGAATAGAAACTCCTGCCAGGGTCAACATCAAACAGCCCTGACAGCAGGTCACTTCGGTAACTCCCCATGGATTACGCTTAGTGGTCTCAAGCGGTCTCAGATCGTGAGTTGATGCTTCGGTGTACCTCAGCGACTCATCTGAACCGTAGATGTACTTCGGTACATTGTGTTATCTCACCTGTGGGACTCCGGTTCAGGAACGGCCTTTGTGAGAATGAGAGTGGTGTTTTCACACTATGCTGTTAACACTCTTGAAGTTCAAACTTGTAAGTGCCGGAATCCGCTTATTGCTAACCTTTCTTATGTTTTATTCTTATGGAAGCTATGGAGCGGACTGATCGTGCAGACTCTTCACATGCTCATGCCAACAGCATCACTAATGGAAGTTCTCTCAAAAAGCAACAAAAAAGTCAGAACGATTCAACGTCAAATCAAAGAATCTACAAAGTTTAAAGACTTAAAGAACTTCATCATCTGAAATTCAACGTCAAATAGCGTGTGAGCATGTTGAAGAAGAATGGCGTGGAGACACTGGAGCAGCGAAGCGGACCTGAGGCGGAGACTTGATGCAGGACAACAACAACATACTATCACTACCATCACAAAGAACAATGATCAAAGAACAAAGATTAAGATGATGTCAAAGCAGAACTGTTTACAGAAAACAATTTCTCTACACTGGGGAGATTGTTCAAATCAAGGCAATTCTTCTCACAAGAAAGAAGAATGTCAGAAGACGTCAAAGCTACTATTACATCTGTACCTTAACCATTCATATTGTTAGATATAGGATTTCACAAACACACTAAACCATAATCATATGGGGCGTACCAAATAGTTTAGAGAGAGAAAGTTCTAGTGAGAGAAAGGAAGAGAGTTAGGAACTATGTGAAACAAAGAAAAATGGTATTGAAGCTCTAACCCTCTACCTTGGGAGGTAGAGGGTATTTATAGTTTCTTACAAACAAACGCCACCTACGGGCTGTAGATCAGGCATCAGTGGGTAAAGACCCGTCCGTCCTCCACGGTGTTACTTAACTAAATACTACTTAACATAAAATAACTACGACTACGAGCTTTCTAACGATTACACATACTTGAGGTGACCGACTCTTTAATACCTGGAATTTCTAATTCCTAACAGTCTCCCCCTAAGGGAGGTCACCTCAAACACACATTAAAATTACATGGAATACAAACAGATTTTACATTGAGATTGTTCTTGGATTCTTGTCCATGTTCTTTGTTCTGTAGCTCGTAGTCTTTGATTCTTCATAATTGCATGTTTGGATAATCTGAGTGGAGGTCTTTAACTGATCCACGTGATACTGAGTTTTGAGCCAGCTTTGAGATCATCAGCCACATTAAATCTCTTTCTCAACCGTTGTGGTGTTGTGACTTTTGAACCGACATGCTCACATTCTGGATCATGATTTATTCTTATCAGAGTAGCGGAAGCTTTCGTTGATTCATGATATTGGCATCAGCGTAGCAGAAGCATGGAGTGAAAATATCAGAGTCATTGATGCACCAATCATGATTTCTTTAGATATGAACGTGTTGTGTGAGCATGCGGCTATGGATTGACCGCTCCATTCTGATCAGCTGCAAACGTTGGGGTGTACCTGCATAAGACAGTTAGCAATAAAGCGCACGAAAGTGTCTTTGATCACTTTCGTTGAATTGAGGTACACGGCCCACGGTTCCCCAATGATCAGTACAAGTGCACTGTGATCAGGTATAATTCTGAAGAATTTCCTTGACAGGGTTTCGCAGCTGCTCTAGCTGTTCTCAAACCGGGGCGTCTCAAAGAAGACAACACGGAGTGAGTGAACCAGCGAATAGAGATTCACTGATTGATGAAAAGGGATTTGAAAAAAAAACAGTCGTGTATCGCTCAATAGAAATTGTTTTTCCAATACAACGAAGTTTTAGTGAAAAATCATTTATCAATCATAAACACCTTTTGATTTGAAATAATGGTACACAGTCGATGTGCTTAGAGAAAGAGTTTTTAACACAACAACGGTTTTTCAAAGGCATCCGTCAATCCATTTTCTTGGACCTGGATTGATTCAAATTTGAATCGCTACACTGATGAGGTCCATATGACACATTCAAGTCTTGGCAATACCACAAGGATAGTGCGTAGGACTCATAAGATATAATCTCACATTCCACATTGTGTGAAATAGTGAGTCTTCAAGAATTAAGTGTCCTAAAGAGATTAATTGATGATCTCATGGCTCTAGACTCAATTTGTGCATATTTGATTCCTATGCCGGAGACTAGGGAGAGGGTCTCCTTCTTCAATACCAACTATCTCTAAGAGAAAGTCGATAGATTATGTCGGTTCCCCGTGAGAATGAAACAAGCCCTTTTAAGAGGAACTTGAGTAGCTTGGGAAGTTTAGTGCAGTGCGTCACTGGGTCCATGACGTCTTGTCTTCAGTACCAGTGTTACCTTAGTAACCACCAGTAGCATATGAATTGAACCGGTTTCTACCCTAAGGTTGAATATATGGAGGGCTATTTGTTTTCACCCTTTTCTCATTCAATTCTTTTCATTCTTCAACCCCTTCAGTGCTTACCGAGACTTCATGACTAGAACCTTTGTTGGGTTTATTCCAGTACTAGCTCAGTCTCAGTCTACACTCTTCCCATATTCTCATTTTTCTCCTTTTTCATCATACCTAAGGACTTCTACACTATCTAGTGGATTGTCCCTGGGTAGATCCCTCCGTTCTGGCGGATCATGGGACCTCAACCTAACCTTATCATCCTTATATCACCATACATAAAGTAAAGTTGGTCGGTCTTTTTGTTATCGTTCATCTGCCACGTATAGAAACCAATTGAAAACCATTTGAAAATCAATCAAGATACTTGTGATATAGAATCAAAGCATTTTGTATCTTAATTGTTTTGATATTTTAGAAATGCTCGCCCTTCAACATATGCATAAAAATTTAGAATTTGTTTAGCACATGGAGGCAAGAGATCTTTGAAATCGTTAGATTGAGAATGAAAGGTCCAATCTTTTGATTAACATTTTCTAAAATGATCATCATCACTTCCTAATCAATTTGAGTAGATAAAACATTTTAAGGAAGGATGAGGTTTTCACGAGTTTGCTCCCCCTCAATATGTGCATAGATGTTTGAGAATGTTTTGCACATGTTAGGAAAAGACTGCACATTGAGATAAATTAATCACGTTTCAAATATTTGTGGTTTAAGATTGATGCTCCCCCTCAACGTGTGCATGGGAAATTTGAAATCGTTTGTCACTTGCGGGGAGGCAATCATACTAATCACTTATGAAACCATGTATCGAATTATCAGTTTAAATCCAATTTAAATCACATATTCTCCCCCGATCACAATTATCAAATCATTTGAGAATCGTGATCTCAGTAGATTTAAATTGTTTTTGAAAGCTTTTTAAGGAGAATTGTGACTTGATTTTGAAAACGTTTTAACTGATAAGGATCGAATTTTGAGACTTTAGACTTCAAAGATTTAAACATGCTTGAATATCTTTTGAAAACAAACCATTGTTTGAAAAAATACACTTTTTAATTAAAAATCATTCTCCCCCTCAATCAATGACATAAGTTGTTGATTGAGAGATAGATAGTTTTAGCAACCGTTTAGTACAAATGATTTTCAGAAAATGAGCCCGAGTAATTTTTCAAAGCAATTCGTTTTCATTGGATAGTGAGAATTTTTTATAGAATCAGAGCATGAGATTCGAAAAACAAGATAAAGTATGGCTCTGTTCTTTCCTTTCAACACGGGTTACTGCCTGAAATGACAATAAACCACCATTTTTCTTCGCCTTTTTTTTTTTTTTTTTTTTTTTTTTTTTTTTTTAATGAAAAACTATGTACATTCGATGAACATCTAAAGACCCGTGACATTCTTTGAATATCAACACAAAGTCCGTAGATGATATCGAATCGAGAAAAACATGACAAAATGACAATATTTTTGAGGATTTTTTGAATTTTTCACATTTTTATGGATTTTGAAAGTTTTATAATTTTCTATTTGATTTTAGAAGGTTTTGTAATTTTGTATTTTGCTTTTTGAAAAGATATATACAAAGTGATAGATGTAGAAAGACCTTTACTCCTCGTCTTCCTCCTGAAGAGGTTTGAGTGTTTCTGGTTGAAGGCTTTTCAAGCCAAGTCGTGGAAGAATAAACTCAAAACGTTCTCTTGGAAGAGCTTTGGTGAAGATGTCTGCTAACTGGTATTCTGTCCTCACAAAATAGAGTTCCACCACACCTTTTTCCACTTGTTCCCTGATGAAATGATGTCGAATGTCGATATGCTTTGCCCTTGAGTGTTGAACGTTGTTGCATGAGAGAACAATAGCACTTTTATTATCACAGTACAGAGGGATTTTGTTGAATACAAAGCCATAGTCAGATAATTGGGATCTCATCCATAGGATTTGAGCACAACAAGATGACATGGCTATGTATTCAGCCTCTTTAGAGGAAATAGAAGTACTCATTTGCTTCTTTGAAGACCAGCTCACAACCTTATCACCCAAAAACTGAGCACCTCCGGGCGTACCGACGAGTATCTTGACACCCTGCATGATCTGCATCTGCATATGTTGTTAGTGACATACCGGTGTCCTTCGGGTACCAAAGTCCCATGTTGATGGTTCCTTGGAGGTACCTAAAGACCCGTTTAACCGCTTCAAGGTGCTTTTTGGTAGGCTTAGCCTGGTATCTAGCACACATGCATACAGCGAACAGAATATCAGGTCTACTGGCAGTGAGGTACATCAGAGATCCGATCATGCTTCGATATTTTGTTTGGTCTACCATGATCCCTGAGTGGTCCTCATCCAGTTTAGTACGCTCAATCATGGGAGTGTCAACAGGGTCACAATAATCAAATCCAAATTTCTTTAGAATCTCATTTGCATATTTAGATTGATTTATAAAAATGCCTCCGGGATTTTGTGAAATTTGTAATCCCAAGAAAAATGACATTTGTCCCATCATTGACATTTGAAATTTGGAACCCATTCCTTTTGAAAAACGATCACATTCATTGGGGTCAGTCGAGGCAAAGATAATATCATCAACATAAATTTGAATGTGAATTAAATGTTTGCCTAACTTCCTGGTGAACAATGTTGGATCAACTGCTCCTTTGCTGAAGCCGGTAAAGCGAAGAAACTTTGATAGCGTATCATACCATGCCCTTGGAGCTTGCTTTAAACCATAAATAGCCTTCTTCAAACGATAAACGTGAGTAGGATGCTTTGGATTCACAAAGCCTTCAGGTTGGCTGACGTAGACGACTTCTTTAAGATCTCCGTTTAGAAACGCCGTCTTTACATCCATCGATAGACTACCATGTTCTTACTTGCAGCATTGCCAAGAATATTCTGATTGCCTCGATTAGAACAAGGGAGCAAAAGATTCTTCAAAGTCAATACCCTCCTCTTGACGGTATCCTTTAGCAACCAATCGAACCTTGTTCTTTAACACATCACCATGCTCATCAAGTTTCACTTTGAAGATCCATTTTAGAGAAATGATCATAGCAAAATCTGGAGCAGGTATTAATTCCCATACATCAAGTCGATCAAACTCATGAATTTCTTCTTGCATGACATTGAACCAGCTGTCTTCATTCATGGCGGATTTAACATCTTTTGGTTCGATCTTAGAGAGTACGGAGTTGAAGAAGCACCATAAGGCATCTGTTGCAAGTTGTTTTCGTGTGGATACTGGACGAGAGGATTTCCAATGATGTTGTCTAATGGATGATCGTGAGTCCATTTTCTAAGGTATTCATGTGGCTGTTGTTGAGGAACTGAAGTAGCAGAGTTGATGTCTCCTGAAGTAGATGGTTCTGATGATGATTCAGGAGCAAATATGTTTTCAAATGGAGCATCTTCAGGAGTAGCAAATGGATTTACTTCATCTTGTGAATCAGAAGCATTTCCATGATGTACACTTGATGATTGAAGATTTGTTGATGAAACAGATTGGTCAGCATCAGGCGCTTCTTGGCTTAATGACATAGAAGTTGAAGGGTTAATATCATTGACAGGGATAGAAGCAGCCTCTGTTGATTGAATTGTCAGATCATTTTTACTTGGCTCAAATTGTTCATCAAACATTGGATCAAACAGTTTCTTTAAATCATCTTCTGAGGGAGGTACATATAGAGATGCTGATGAGGAGTTTGGTACAAGAGATGAACCAATGGGACTGCTTTGAAGTGCGGGTCCTGAACTGGATTGTCCATGAGCCATTTGACCGGTCAGCTCATCAAACGTGACGTGAATTGTTTCCATGATATTTCGGGTTCTCTTGTTGTAGATTCGGTAACCTTTACTATTAGGTGCATATCCTACAAAAACTCCAATGTCCGCTTTAGCTCTCAGTTTTCCTAAATCTTGACCATCATTAGTTGGATAGCATAAAGCACCAAATACTCGAAGGAATAAAAGATCAGGTTTTCTGTTGTGGACAAGTTCATATGGAGTTTTTCCATGAGCAGTGTGAATCAGGGATCGATTTTGGGTGTAGCATGCAGTGGCGATAGCTTCACCCCAGAGAAACATTGGAACTTTTGAGTAAACCAGCATAGTCCTTGCGGCTTCCACAAGAGTTCGATTTCGTCTTTCAACTACACCGTTCTGTTGAGGAGCTCGAGGAACACTTCTTTGATGGCTGATTCCCATACTTTCATAAAACTCACCAAGTTGTTTGTTAACAAACTCAGTTGCATTGTCTGTTCGGATGATTCTGACCGTTTTGTTAAGACGAACCTACAGTTGTTTGATGAGTTTGATGATGATATCTGGAGTTTCATCCTTTGTCTTTAAGAATTTTACCCAGGTGAATCTAGAGAAATCATCAACCACAACTAACACATATTTCTTCCGAAAAATATTCTGCACTCTCATGGGTCCACATAAGTCCATGTGAATTGTTTGAAGAACTTCTGAGACTGAGTTTGTAGGTTTGGGTTTATGGGCATACTTCTTTCTTTTTCCCAATTGGCAAGCTGAACAAAGATGATCCTTTTCATACTTAAGTCTAGGTAGACCTACAACTAAGTCCTTTCTAGAGAGATCATTGATGGTACCGAAGTTCAAGTGATTGAGACGACGATGCCATAACCATGACTTTGTTTTAGAAGCCTTTGATAACAAGCAAATTGGAGATGACTTCATCATATCTTCGATAGAGATGGTGTATAGATTTGAGCCACGTGAACCTCTTAAAAGTTCCTTACCATCAAGTTCTCTAACGAAACAAGTATGTTTTCTGAAGGCTACTTCTAGATCAGAATCACAGAATTGACCAACAGAGAACAGGTTATGACCAAGACCTTCCACATAATATACCCTGGAGATAACACTTTTTCCAACAACATAATCTCCAAAACCCTTAATTGCACCGAAATGATCATTCCCGAATCTAACTGTCCCGATGAATTTGCTCACGAAGTTCATGAGCCGCGACCGGTCTCTAGTCATATGCTTGGAACAGCCTGAGTCCAGGTACCACAGAACGATTTGAACAATCTGCAGTTGAACACAGACAAGAATGGATAACTGGATAATTGGGATCCCCATGCAAGAATGGGTTCCACTTGGTTAGTCACAGTAATTGGAACACCCACATCAGAAATAGAAGAATCCATATAAGAAGTAGAAGCAATGGAATCATTGGTAATAGATGCAGTGCTGGTGTCTATATTTGACATATTCAAAGTATGTTCACTTCTTAAGGGAATATTTCTACCAGTAGGCATCCATATTCTAGTGGGCATAGTCTTAGCCAAAAGGTATCCAATAGTAACCTATCTTTATAAATGTTCTTCCTGTGGGTTTCCACTGTTTTCTAACAATCTTTCGTCTTTGCCTTTTAGCCTTTTTTGCACGATTATTAGTATTAATAATTTTAACTGGGCATTTGACAGCATTAGACAAAGCATTCACACCACATTCATGATTAGCAACAGAATTCAAGCAGACATCATTACAAGGTTTGCAAATAGTATCAGAATTCGAATTAATTACAGTACGCCTATGGCAAATACAAGAATCAATACGATTCGTTTTATTCAACTCAAGCTTAAAGTTCCTAGATTGGTCTTTGATATGTGCAAAAACACATATCATTTCTTTATCAAATAGAACCCATAATAACCAAGAAAGAGCCGTTTATTGCTAATATCTGTTGTTTTCTTGAGTTTGTGCTTGTGCAGGTACGGATACGTTAAAACACTCAAAAAGAAGCCAAAACAGACGAAAATCCGAGCACGAGAGATTAAGAGAGCTAAAGCTGAGCCGGAAGGTCAGATTTATGCATTTGTGAAGATTTCTACTCTCTAAGGATGATTTGTGAAGATTTGATCAAAGTTTGAAGAAATGTCAGAAACAGTCCCTGAACTTTCAGCAAATGACAGAAAACACCCTCAAGTTTCAAAAATTGCAAAATCAGTCCCTAGATTATTTGAAGATTGACAAGATTGGTCCTTGGAATTTTAGATTTGACACTTTGAGCCCTTAAAATGCACCTTGGATTACTAAATATATCCTAAATCCAATCCATAAACCCACGGCCCAACATTTAATATCAAGTCCAAGTCCAATACCCATTTACGGTCAGGACCTTATACCGTTTCAATCTTTTACCCGGTATTTAAACCCAGGTCAACTCACCCACTTACCCGGTCAACAAACTTGAATAATAATAAACAAAACCAAACGCGCCCAATTTCTCATCCTCCCCAATCCAAACATCCAGTTACCATTCACTTTTACCCACCACCATTTACCCACACAACCTCGTACTAGAATCTATCCACCTTCTAGAAGGCTTATCTGACACGTCTGACACATGGGTGTGTCACCAAACTGCCAGCGTGGTCAATTGAAGGCTCTTGATTGGACGTAACACCTCATTTGGTGAATTGGAAAGCTCTGATTGGTGATTGTGACTCTGAGGATTTGTGTGGCTGAGGATTGCATTCTAGGCTCTTCCAAGAGGAATCCCAAGGCTGAAGATGGCTATAAATAGTCCCCTTGGCATCCTCTTCAAGTCGTGCATTATTCTCCTTTTCAATTAAGTTTCATGTTTAGTCTCTTTTTAAGCATTTTTTTTTCAGTTTGTTATATTTAAGTTTTAATGTAATCTCAAACCTTTTGTAATCTCATTTCAGTTTAATAAAAATTTCAAGTTTTCACTTTGATCTTGCATTTACTATTGATGGACTGAATAAGATGTTTTTTATGTTGGAATAAGCTCATCCAAGCTTTGTTATAGCCGATGTGAGCTTATTTGGTGCTTAAAACTGTTTCATTGCATTCACTACAAAAAATTTTTACTCAGGTCAACGAAAGTCAAACTATTGTCATTTTGGATATGAGATGAATATGGGGTGATTTGATGTTCACTTGGGTTTGATTCAGTGTTTTATTATTGGAATGGGTTTGTTTGTATTGTTACCATGCCCAAAAACAAGCTGGACCTCTTGTAAGTAAAGCTTAAAATTGCTCTTGGTACTAAATAGTGATCTCAGTTAATTCTGTTGATTTGGCGCTTGTTTATGCTTGATTAGTGATATTTAATTGTTGTTTAATCACTGTGAAGGACTGCATTAAGCAGATATAGGAATTAGTGGTAGAATCAGTTTTTTAAGCATCTTATAAGGGTGTTTGGATTAGGTTTTTAAACTGTGCTCTAGTACTTGTTAGAGGTTAAGATCAGTTGCTTTAGCTTGGATTAGTCATAAATCTGTCATATCTAGTCTCAGTTTTATACTTGCTTGCATAAATAGTCAAAATCAATCTAAAATCTATCTAGCTTAAAATCTGTTAGGAGTAGATTAGCAAATAAGCTCTAGATAAGTTTAGAAACTGTTGGTTTAGCTTAATTTGTTCTTATTTCATCTCATTTCACCTACATCAGTTACAAATTTTCCTTTAAATCTCACAGAAGTCAAACTTCCAACTGTTTTCAAAAGTCATAAACTTGTCAAAACCAGTTTTCTTCAGACCTTGCAGCCTTTGCACAAGGTTCTATATAGCTTATTAGGATCTCAAAATTGGTCCAGTTATAGTTTGCTTGGTGGTCTTGAAGACTACATATGGTTTTTCACTTTAGCTTACTGCATAAGCCTGTGCAACAGCTTAAATATGGGGGCTAAGAGCTGATTTCTGTTAAAATCATTTAGCTTAAAACTTGGTAAACTGCTTATTAGAGGTTAGGATTAGCAGTAATTAGTAAATTTTAGTTAGCTTTAGTATAATATAGTTTCTGTAAAAGTTTGGTAGTGTATTGTGCTTGTTAGCTTATTCTTAGTGCTTATTTGGAAGTCAGTTAATACATCAGCTCTCATATCTTACACATAAGCTATAGTTTTTATATTTTTCATATATTTAGAATATTATCTTAAACTTTTCCTAAATTTTTCATAATTTTTAGACTTTGATTGCTATTTTTCTTGATTTAAAACAGTTTTTAGGTATATTTAAATAGCTTTTATTGCAAATAAATCAGAAAAAGTTCCAAAAAATACATCTTCATTTTTCCTAGATTAAGAAAATTATAAAAAGCCAAAAAAATATTTTTCCAAATTTTTCCTAGTTTAATTTGTAATTTTTAGAATTTAAATTAGTTATAAATTAGTTTTTAATTCAAATAAATTCTAGAAAAATCACAAAAATAAGTTTTAATTCTTAGTTAATTTTCAAATATCATTTTTAGTTAGAAAGTAATTTTAGATTATTTTTTAGGACTTAGAATAGACGTAGTTGCTTTTTATTTACGTTTCTTTTAATACGTTTTAGAATAAATCGCGTATTTAGGATTTCCCGTAGTGTAATTTCCCTTAATTGTTTTCCCATTTCCCGTAGTTTAGAATATATTCAAAAATCCAAAACATCGAGCATTTTAATAACGAACCAATAACGACGTTGCCCATTCACACCTCGTTGGGAAACGACTCGGATTTCCTAATCCGTATCACTATCACTCACGGGTTTTGATTCATTATCCTTTTTCCTAAAGGGATTTTAGATCATTTCTTGTGATTATTTTTGATATCGATATTGTGGTTTTATCCATACACACACCCCTAAACTTCAGATGAATCAAATTTTGGCGCCGCGCTTGGGATGTCTGTGTCGCGACAATATCGTTAAAGGTTTGACGATTAGTGACTCGAGATCCTTCCTTTGTGAAGTTACTATTTTTTATAAAAATCAAAAAAGTAAAAAATATTTTTCTTTTTCTTTTGTATTATATCATATTAAAAATACAAAAAGATTTTCTCTTTTGTTTTTGAGCTAAATAGAATACATCAATTATATAACATTCTCAACGGAGGTGTTATCATTAGTAAGTTCCTGAACCAAAGATTAAAAACTTGCCTTTGTGTAAACTTGTGAGTCGATTTATTTCTATTTGATAAACAAACCGTGTGGTGGGTATAAGGACGGCCTGACATTAAATTGCGGCTGAAAAGAAGCGGGTTTTAATAAGCTTCGCGCTGACCTAAAAAGCTTCTCCGCGCGCTTGTGCGTTTGTCTTATAGAGGTGATTTATTCACTTGGGATTATTGGTTAAGTTCACTGTGTTTTCGAATACCGTATCATTTTAATTGCCTTGGTTTTTGAAAGTGCATGCGCACTCGTTCTAATAACTACTGACCGATACGTGAAACCGCTACAATTCCGAGAAGGCGAAATAGACGTGCTCCATTAGTCGAAACCGAGATTCGAACTAATCCGACTCCGCCCATTGTCGAAATGGCGGAGGACAACCGATCTATGCTAGAACAACTCCAAGCACCCACCGAGGGTTATGGAGAAGCCATCGTCGTTCCGGCAATCGTTGCCGATAACTTTGAGCTTAAACACGGATTGATAAATTTGGTTTCGTCAAGCCAAATTTACGGATTTGAGAGAGACGATCCTCACTCTCATATCCGACGATTCAACAAGCTCACGTCTACGATCAAGTACCGTAACGTTCCGGAAGAGGCTATCAAGCTTCTACTCTTCCCATTTTCACTTGAAGGGGCTGCCCGGATTTGGCTCGAGAAATTACCCCCTCGATCGATAACCACGTGGGAGAATTTAGTGTCAAAATTCGTGAACGAATTCTTCCACCGTCTAAAACAACAAGCCTTAAAAATGAAATAACAAAATTCACACAAATATTTGATGAATCATTTAGTGAGGCTTGGGACCGATTCAAAGATTTGCTTAGGCAATGTCCCCATCATGGTTTTACGGAATTACACCAACTTGATACGTTCTATAACGGTTTGAATGAGACTGATCAAGACTCTCTCAATGCTACCGCGGGTGGTAATTTGTTGACCCGATCAACGAGAGATGCCTTGTTGATTATTGAGAACAAATCTAAAGTTCGTACCTCATGTAGCAAATCGGTTCTTTGCCCGAGTGAGTGTTACACCATCGTCCTCATCTTACGAAAATACGTCTAGCACCGATGCTAAGATTGATAAGCTTACGGACATGATTCAGGCTTTGGTTAAGATTAAGACCGCTAAGGTTAATTCTTCTCCAACCGCTCAAGTCAAAGCGGTGGAAACGACTTGTACTACTTGTGGTGGCCCGCATGCCTACTACAATTGTACCGCCACCGATGGAAATCCTTTCGATGCTAATGCCGTAACCGGAGGTAACCAATATCGTCCTCAAGTTGAACCGAATCCTCGTGTTAGTAATCAAATGGTACCTCCGGGATTTTCTGCATCGAACAATCAGACTTCGTTTTAATCAGAATCAAGTTCGTGGACCAAATGTTCAAAACCAATTCAAAGCCCCACCAAATCAATACCCGAACCAAGGAGTCAATTACAATCAAGGATATCAAGCTTCAAGCTATCAAGCTTCGCCTTTGCCCTCTAATGAATTCTCGAATTACGTTCAGAACAATAATGCTACCATCCAAACCATGAGAAACCAGATTTCAAGTTTGAGAAACGAGTTTCAATCTTCATTAACTAGACAAAGCAATGAGTTTAGGAACGAAATTCGACTTCAGAACAACAAGATGGATGCTTCGCAGAATAAACTTGAAAGTATGTTGAATGTTGTTTTGTGCCAAATGAGTCAACCCTCGGGTTTCGGTTCTCTCCCAAGTAACACAATTCCAAACCCGAAGGGAGAAATGAAATCCATTACCATTCGAGATGATGGGCCCTCGATGTCTACTTCCTCTCCGGTGAGGAGTGTAGCACGAGAGACCGAGGTGACAAAGGACCGGTAATTCCTCTTGATAATGGAAAAGCCAAATACGTCCAACCTCTGGTTGCCCAAGTTCCTTCTATATCTGTCATAATGCCGAGTTCTAACCTTACACCGTGCAAATCTGTTCAATCACGATTCGATAAAATGAAAGTTGTTTCCGGAACCAAGTTCAAACTTACGACTGATATGATTAAAGCTGCTGAAAAGATTTATGAAGAGAAATTGGAACAAATTTCAAAGATTTCACTTGAGCCTACACCGTTTAATTCTTCCTCGAACCAAGCTCCCGAGAAGCTTGGTGATCTCGGGAAATTTCTCCTTCCTTGCTCCTTAAATGATATTAAGGAATGTAATGCCCTAACCGATTCAGGTGCAAGCATAAGTCTCATGCCTCTTGCGATATATCATGAGCTTGGATTGACGACCCTTATACCGACTCGTATGACTATCGAATTAGCTAATCGAACAATTGCTCACACGGTTGGTGTAGTCAACGATGTTATGGTACGAGTGGATAAATTCCATTTTCCCGTGGATTTCGCCGTAGTTGATATAGAGGTCGACGCCCGAGTTCCTCTCACTTTAGGAAGACCATTCTTGAGAACAGCAAAAGTCATTGTGGATCATTACCAAGGAACGTTAACGATCAGAAAAGGAAATGAAAAAATAGTGTTTTATGCCGAAAAAACGTCAAAACCTCCACTCGATGATCATTCGATTCATAGCATCGGTGTGATTGATTTTTCTCAAGAAAGTGGTGATCCCATTTTACCATCTGATCCGAATGATGTGAAGAAAGTTGAACCTAAAAAGTCTCGAATTGATCTTTCAAGGTTTACGATTAAGAGTATGTCGACAATACAAGCTGAACGGAAAAAGAAACAAGAAAAGGAGTCTACAACGGTAGTGGTGGAAACTACTAGCTCTAAGAGCACACCATTTGTCCCACCTCCGATTTCTAAGAAACTCGACCTTCCTTTGAGTGGCAATCCCACTCCTTCTTTTGAAATCATGGAACCTTCTTTTGAGACATCTTTCGATCCAGAATCTTTCAAAACGACATTCACGAATCCCTTGTTTGAATTCGATTCTGAATATACTCAAAATTTTGAAAATCAACTCTTTGACGAAGAAAGTGAGGAGTTCACCGATGAACTTGCTCCTACCGATTCGATTTTCTTTAAGGATGAAGAAGAATACGATGATCCGTTTTTTCCAAAGAAAGATAAGGAAGTGAAGTTGTCGACAGATGAACTTGTTGATCCTGAGGTCCAATATTATTTAGCCGAGAGTGATTCCTCTCCTCGTGAGGATTTTCACATAGATGACACTTTGATCTCATTCCTCTCCGAAGACAAGATTTTCAACCCCGGGATACGCATTGATGAGTTTTATGCTAAAAATGTTATTCGAGATAAGGATCCTCTCTTGGATGCCTTCGTTGATGAACCTTTGAGTCACACCTTTCTATACCATGAGCTCCGTTCTTCTTTGGAGTATTCTCTTATCGATCCTTCATCCCTTCGTCCGCCCGCAAAACCGCCGGATGATGGATCGATCTTTCATATGCCTTATGTGAGTTTGGGAGGAGTCATTCTTTATGTGATGGAGCCCGACATTTTATTTCCCTCCCAACCCACCCAGTCTCATTCTTTCAGGAATGAGGACACTGTTTTTGACCCTGGTATCTCTACCACTTTCTTCCCCAAGGACAAATGAATTCGGGGACGAGTCAGGCTAGCGACTCGGTAACCAAAAACAGTAGCGCTTCGTGGGAGGCACCCCATGCTTATCTCTTTCTTCTTTCTATTTTCTAATAAGTGACGTGAAGGGGTTAGCCTCTTTGATTTCTCGTGTTTGGTTGTTTGTGATGTTGTGTGTAGGATTTTCCCGATATGAAGACTCTCGTGCTCGAAGTTTGTCATTTTCTCTACTCGAGTTTCATGATCGATGCTGAAGGAAATCCGATATCCGAAATCTTATCGACTAACGTTTATCTTTTAGCATACTTAATAAACGGCTTTTAGATTTTCGTTGATACCCTTGTTTTTAAACATTGAGGACAATGTTTCGTTCTAGTCTGGGGTAGGGTAATCTTCGATTTGATTTGACCGCACTTGCTTATTCTTTGTCGTGTACTCTCGCAACCCCGTTTTTTATTAGAAAATTGTGCAAAAATGAGAAAAATTTAAATTTTTTTTAAGCTTCTGTTAAGTCTTTTTGATTGAAAAGTTGCTAGTCTCTTAGACAAGAAGCTATAAAATGCGAATTCTAGCTCACAAGGCCAAGATTTTGCAAGTTTCCCTGAGTGATTTTAAATATGCATGACTTAATTTCATTTAGACGAAGCATTTGCTAAGTTAATATATGTTTTGACACCTTGTTGACTTTCCATTGGTGAGAGTAGGAATAGAATTCGACTTGACGGGCGTGTTGAGCTAGCTTGTTCCCTTAACCATAGATAATCTAATTTTGGCTAAGCATAGCATCTCATTATTTGGGATTTTAAATTTGCGAGATCTACTTATGAGTTTATGCTAAGCAGTTGGTTCTCAGAGCCCATCGAAGGTACTTATGGCTTTTGTTATTGTTTCACCCCATATTTGTATAATAATTAGAGATGTTGAGTTATTGGCGATAGTTAGTTCTTTGTCTTCTTTAGAGAATCTTTGCCCATGAGAGTTGGGTACACATTGAGGTACTGTCAGTGTTACGGTGTAATAGACTACTGATTCTTAATAGTTTGCTGCTATTGTTTCTGTAAAACCCCTTTTATCACGTATACCTTATCACACAAATACCAAGCAAACCACGAAGAACACGTTACACAAACACAATATGCGTAAATAAGAAAGAAAGAAAGATCTTGGTGACTTGAATGATAGAATTCGTATGTATGTTTAGAGAGATAGAGAAAAGAAAGATGAAAACAATAAGTTGTATATTGCTTCAAGGAAAAACACACACACACACTCAAGCACACCCCTCAAATGACCATTTGAGGGGTATTTATAGTCCAAGGGACTTGATGCCCTAAAGGCTTTCTATGGGCTCGGTTTGGACTTGGATTGGGCTTGGATCGTTTAAGGTTATACAAGGCTAGCTTAACTAAACTAATACCCATTTAGCTTAGCCCAATCCACGAGCCCGTTGACTATTCTATCACAATATCTAACACACGTTACAAGGTTCCTAAATGTGAATGACCATCACTTCTAATAAAACAATTAAGGCTAACAATCTCCCCCTAAGGGGTGGTCATTCAAATGATGCTCCACTTGATTTGGTCTTTACTTTCCTTGAGCTTGAACTTTGTGCGTAGATATAGAATAGTCTTGATTCTTTGTTCCTTCATGCTTTGTGATCAGATAATGTGATTGTCTGCCGTTGTCAACTTCGTTGGTTAGGTGTCTCCCCGTCTTTCTCCACCATGCTCACACTTCTATTTGACTTTTGGTTACCAATGATGTAGTTCTCGAGTCTTTAAACTTTGTGTAGCCTTTGATTGTGATGAGAACTTTCATGTGTTGTGGGTATGAGCATGTGGTGAGTGCACGATCCATCGCTCCGGAGCTTCCATAAGAAGAAAACATAAAAACAGTTAGTAATAAGCGGATTCCGGCACTTACAAGTTTGAATTTCGAGGGTGTTAACAGCATAGTGTGAAAACACATCTCTAATTCTCACAAGGGCCGTTCCTGAACTGGAGTCCCACAAGTGAGATAGCGCGATATACCGAAGTACATCTACTGAGTTCAGATGAGTCGCTGAGGTACACCAAAGCATCACCCCACGACTGTAGACCATTTGAGACACACTAAGCGTAATCCACGGGGAGTTACCGAAGTGACCTGCTGTCAAGGCTACTTGATGTTGACCCTGGCAGGAGTTTCCATTCAATCACCGAAGATCACAAATGTGAAACTTCTCATAAATGTTCTGGCAGATTGCTAAGACCTGCGTAGGACTCTAGAATATATCACTTGTGTCCTTATTGATGAACAACAAGCGATGAAATGTCATGTGTTCCTATGAGATCTTTTGATGAATCTCGTGGCTCTAGACTGGATTAGTGCATATTGGTTTTCCTTAGCGGAGACTAGGGAGAGGGTCTCCTTCTTCAATATCAGCAATCTCTAAGAGAAAGCCGATAGATTATGCAGGGTTCCCAGTGAGAATGAAACAAATCCTTTTAAGAGGAATTGAGTGGATAGAAGGTTAGGTGCTGTGCGTCACTTTGGGTCCATGACGTCTTTGTCTTCAATACCAGTGTCATCTAGTGACAACCAGTAGCATATGAATTGAACCCGGTGTCTGCCCTAAGTTGAATAATCTGGAGGGCTATTTCTTTTCACCCTTTTCTTTGCATTTCTTTTTAATTCTTCAACCCCTTCTTTCTCCTTTCTCACATTACTCCTTTTTTCAATCATACCTAAGGACTTCTAATACCAAACTATTGGTGATGTCCTTGGGTAGATCCCTCCGGCTCTGGCGGATCATAGGACGGATTTCCTATCCTTAGTCACCTTATAACTCAATGACTGTCCTATTGTTGCCATAAAACCATTTTTATTGAAAATCTCTCAGAGTGTTTTTGATAGAAAAACATGTTTGGAACACTTCGAGAGTTTTATATTTTCAGAAACACTCCCCCTTCACATGTGATTATAAGTTTTGACAATCGCACATAGAGGGTAGAGTTCGCACTTTTTGAATTGATCGACTTTAAATGAACTAGACTGATTCGAGACACGTTTACATCACTAGAGAACTAGCTTGAAATTATTACCCGTCCTGGTCAAGTCCATAGAAAGTTTCTCGAAATGGTACATGATTCCTCGTCAATTCATTGGTTACGACTGAGTCGAGCTCATTTGAGATTCAACCAACGATCATTAAACTTTTTGATCACATTTTAATCACGTTTCTCCCCCTCAAAATAGCATATCCATGATGTTTTTGAAACAAAATGATTAAAAGATATGTTTTTCGAAAAGCATTTGGAGAGAAACTGATTTAGCATGAATTTTGGAACAGCTTTGGTTTAATACTCCCCTTTAACGAAAGCATATTTTTCAAGCGAAAATTTAGAATTAATTAAGGGTTTAGAGGGAGTTATCTTGGTTCCAAATGTGAGAGATTTTGAAAAATCTTTTTGAAAAATTTCGAATCAATGGTACGCAAGATGTTGAGAAGATTTCAAAAATCTTTTGAAGATATTAGAGAAAAAAAATTATCTTCATTTGTTTTAGGATAAGTGCTCGATATTTATGAAAATCGATTTTGCGTAGCACTTTCCTTTCTTTAAAGATCGGGTTGCAAGCTGAAATACTTACAAGCCATCATGTTTTTAGGAATAGTGCTTGAAAAATATTTAAAAACCTTTGATTTTGATAAGCACTTTCCTTTCTTTGAAGTGCGGGTCCTGAACTGATGTGATCAGAAGCCATTATGTTGAAGAAATTTTGAGAAACGACATGTTTTAGAAAACATTTAAAGAACTCTCGCTCAAGCATCTGTACATACCCGGATCATTGTTGAATGACATTTCTAGAAACGTACAGAATATCGATTATACGAGAGACATGTCGTGAGAAGAATATTTTTGGATTTTTGATTTTATATTGTGTTTGTATTTTTGAAAGTTTTATATTTTTATATTTTGCTTTTGTTGGTTTTATAAAAGAAATGGAAAATCAAAAATAGAAGAAAGAGAGAATGAAGAAGAAGAGTTTCTGAGAATTAGAACCCTTTGATGACAGGTTCAGAGATATTTGATTCACCTCCAACCAAAGAAGAAGAGTTTTCACAAATAACAGTGTTAGAAGTACAAGATTCCTCTCGGTGAGGGTGATCACTATCAACGGTTGTAGTGGTTTTGACTTCCTTATCTTGATGAGTTTCACTATTATCCGTGTTGGAGCAAGTATCAAAAATCTTTCCTGTGGGAATCCATCTAAGACCTATTGAGTTGAAAACTTTGCCCGTGGGAATCCACCTAAGGTAAGATCGAGGAGTTGTTTTCTTATCAGATGCAGCGGAAGACTCTTTTTAGAAAAACTACGTCCTGAAGAGATCCACCTATTAGGTTTCCTTTTGATGTTCATCTTGTCACTGGGTTTGTTTCTATTTGGTGTCTTAGTGGATTGTGCCTCGGCTGAGAATTATCTTTCTTGAGATATTGTAAGGCACATGCATCATGATTAGGTGAAAAGACACATTTTTTACATGTAGTACAGACAAATTCAATATTCTTGTTTAAAACAGTAGCTTTAACTTTGTCACTACAGTCTTTTGGAAATTGATTCTTGTTCGAAAAAGACTTAGAATTCCTAGTGTTGTTTTCTAAGGGCATAGCATTTTCTTTTGCACAACTACTCTTAGATGTAAGCCAATCCCTAGTCTTTTGTAGAGTGTTCCTAGGTAATGGTTTACTACTACTAGCAGTGCCTTGAAATCTTGTAGAATTCATCACCCTAGATGTTGCACCTAGAATTCCGTCTTTTTGAGTCTGTGCCTTTTTCCTAGCTTCTTCTAGATAGTGATTGTTGACCATGTTGTTAGAACCGACAGATTCTTTAACTGGATTTTTGGTCACATTCTGTGTAATATTCCTAGAAATGCCAGTTGTAATCACTTTTGGTTTTCAAAACCGCTTTTCTTTTAAAAACGTTTAAAATTCTCTTTTTAAAGGGCAGGGACTGTGGAGTGACTGTTTTTGACAAATCATTTTTCTCATTGACTATTGGAGGAGGCTGAGAAATAGACATTTTGGTTTGAAAACGGTTTGGGAACATTTGTTTTCTCCTCAGTCAATGGTTTTGCAAACTTAGTATCCACAGCCTTTCCTTTTAGACTTCCCAGTTGAGCACTCAAAAGATCATTTTGCTCTTTCATGTCCTTGTAAGCACGCTCATACGACAGTTTGTCATACTTGCATTCCTCAGATTTTCGATCAAGTTGTTTAAAATAGGACACGTTTTTTTTTCAAGTTTTGCAAGAGCATTTTCATATTTTGAAACAATTGCGGAGGTCTCAGACTGGAGTCTTTCATGATCTTCAACATAATATGTTTGTAAGATAATGGACATGATATCGGTAGTCATAACATCTTCGAAGAGAGAATCATTGAGTTTTCCAAAACTTTGATGTGTTCAATACTTTCATTAGCTTGCTTTACCAGGGATTTATGGTCCTTGACAAAGTCACTCGTTTCTTTCAAAAGTGCTTGTTCAACATGAATTACCCTCGCATGATGGCAGTTAACGGAGGGGCAATTTGGGTTTTAAAAAACTCTTTTGTTTCGTTATCATCATGACAGAGTAAACCAGATGTTAGTTGTAATATTGGTTTTAGACTTGATAGTCTCTTGAAGATACCCAATTCTAGTTTTAACGTCATCTAAAATGCTTGTAGTATCACTTGTGTTAAAAGGATTGTTTGAAGACATTTGTTCGATTTTCAAAAGAGATTTGGAAACTACAACTGGTTTCGGTTTTGAAACTGGTGTTGACACTTTGTTTGAAACACTTGGTGTGGTGGGAAACGTTGATTGTTCTTTTTGATTAACAAAAGTAATTCCATTAATTTTGTTCCATTTGTTATAATCAATCGGTTTGAGATCTGGATTCTTTTGTTTCATTTTGATCTACTCTCCTCAGATAGTTCCAACGTTTCAAGAGAATCACGAACAATTATGGGTTCATGCAAAGGTTTACCATTGTTCAACACATTCGAGATTTCGAGATTTCTGAGCTTTCTTGAGGAACGAAGAAGGGTCGTTACCAAGTGCCATTTTATGTGAAGTATGAAAACGTTGATTTACTTGGTTTGAAAGCATCTTGTTTGTTTTATCTGAATGACCCGTTGTGAGAAGCAAATTGTCCAAAGCTTTAATTTTCTCATTTTTATCCAGAATTTCATCAAGAAGAGAATATTCTCGTTTTGAAAATCGACAATCAACTTTTTCTTCTCTTTTTCAAGATCAAAGCTGTTTTTGTTTAGAAAGTTGGTCATTTAGATCTGAAATTTCCTTGTTTAAAGATTTAATTTTCAAGTGAGAATTCACATCAAGTGTGTTATACTTGATTTGCAATTCTGTTTCTCTTAAAACAGAATCTCGATAACCAATTTCTAATTCGGACATTTTGTTTGTATGAAATTCATAGGCTTTGGCGTGCTCCTTGTAACTCTCAAGCTCTGTGGTCAATTTAACATTCTGGCCTTAACCGCGATTGACCTTACTCACTTTTTCAATTTCAATGCCACAGTGATTGATTAATGATTCAAAATAAGCACGTGTTTCCTCATCAGTCTCAGTATTTTGTGCCACACAGCCTCCACTAGGATCCACATCGGAGTTTCGAGTTAGTATTGCTACAACTCGGATTGTCCAGGTATGTATCATAAGTAGGTGCTGGCGTCACAGAATGCTGTTTATCATGAGTAAACATATCAAATATGACATTGTTATAGCATGGATCAATGATTGGTACCTCAGATACTGCGTTGGCGTCATAGAAAGGAGGTGCGTCGAGTCGTGTGCGGTCGACTTAGTCTCGAAGATTTGCCATGAATATACAGTTCACATTGAGTTCCTCGAGGTCTTCCAAATCATCCACAATAGCGAAAAAGTCATGTTCCTCAGCACTCAACGTATCCCTGCTTCTTACTTGTACTAACATCATAGCTTTCGAAGAAACTCGAATTCTTCTTGTGCGGCTTAGTGGGACAGTTTAGTGCCATGTGACCCATTCCTTGACAGTTATAACACTTAACCTAATTACCCTGATTCACATTTCCGTAATTCCCAACGACTGAGCGCAACATTCCCATTCGATTAACCCCGCTCTATTCCCAACATTCTGTCCCATCGATTTCCAACATTCTTGGACCCCGATTACCCGATACGGAACCGCTGATTACCCATGTGATATCAATAGCATATCCTGCTGATTCCCAATAACTCCAACCATTTGACCTTGATTACCCATATTCACACGGCGTGCAATTTTTGTTGCAGTGTTTGATGAAATCGTTGGTTGTTGTTAGTTGGTGTGGAATAGCGACTTTTTAGTGCGTTACCCAATAAAGAGTATATCTGTTGTAAGGTCGCTTCTAGGTCAGTTTCAGGATTAGTGATTCCTTGTTCCTGGTATTGTTGATCTGGATAGAATTGTTGTTGTTGTTGTGGAATGTATTGCTGCAAGTTGTTGTTGTTGGAAGATGATGAAGCTTGTTGTTGTGTATTCCCTGAAGGTTGAGTCTTTGCAATAAGTGCCAATGGATCATGAGTCTTTGCCAATCTTTCTTTCCTGACTTCATTGACTTCAACTTGGTTTTGTTTCAGAAAATCATTCAGTTGATCAAAGTTCACCTGATGAAGGTCTTTTGTTTGGTTGACAATGGTGACATATCGTCCCCATTCTTCCGGAAGATTATTCAGGAACTTGATGTTTTGAGCGATTGTTCTGGGTGCCAACTTGTTTCCGATAAGCTCATTCATCAAAGTGCAAAACCTTCCATAGTAGGATTCAATGGATTCTCCTGGTGTAGATGTAAACTTTTCCCATTCGGTTAGCAGCTTGTTCTCCATGTCTTGTTTACCAATTTCTGTTCCATAACATAGTCGTCTAACACGTTCCCACATATCGAAGGCAGTTTCACAACTGCTGCAAGAAAATGTCTATTGGTAAACCCAGTTGGACAATATGAATTGCCATGTCATATGCATCGACTTGTTTTGATCTCTTCGGTGTATTCTGATTCAGCTTTGAAGATGAGAGGATGGTGGGATGGGAGGTGTTGCATCGGCATTTGTGTACATGAACTTGTCGAGGCTTGAAGGGTCCATCCTGAATGGATTTAATCATGAGTTTTCCATTAGGTTTGGTCTTGATGTAACGGAGCATACGACTTGTCCATTGAAGATAATCACCTTTTGCCAACATAGAGGTCGGTTTTGAACCGGCCGCATGAATGTCTTGTTGAGTTGCCATTGATGAAGGTATGATCCGATAAAGTTGATGTAGGATCGATTCAACGATAAAGGAGTTGTGGTTGATGAAGATTAAGCTCGGTTGAGGTGATTATGAAAGTCGTACTCGTAACCTTGGTTCTTAGGCGAAAAGATTTTTTCCCAAAATTTGAAATTCACTATAAAAATCAATTCTAAGGTCGTATGAAAATTTTGAGTTAAGACAATTTTGGCCAAATTTGACGAAAATTTGAATTTAGGCCCAAAAATTTGAATTTTTGACCAAAATTTTCACAGTAATACCAAAATTTGAATTCGTACGTAAAATTGAACGTTTAGTCTCCTCAAAAAATTAAAAATTGAACCAGCTGTCTTCATTCATGGCGGATTTAACATCTTTTGGTTCGATCTTAGAGAGTACGGAGTTGAAGAAGCACCATAAGGCATCTGTTGCAAGTTGTTTTCGTGTGGATACTGGACGAGAGGGATTTCCAATGATGTTGTCTAATGGATGATCGTGAGTCCATTTTCTAAGGTATTCATGTGGCTGTTGTTGAGGAACTGAAGTAGCAGAGTTGATGTCTCCTGAAGTAGATGGTTCTGATGATGATTCAGGAGCAAATATGTTTTCAAATGGAGCATCTTCAGGAGTAGCAAAGGGATTTACTTCATCCTGTGAATCAGAAGCATTTCCATGATGTACACTTGATGATTGAAGTTTTGTTGATGAAACAGTTGGTCAGTCGGCGCTTCTTGGCTTAATGACATAGAAGTTGAAGGGTTAATATCATTGACAGGGATAGAAGCAGCCTCTGTTGATTGAATTGTCAGATCATTGTTACTTGGCTCAAATTGTTCATCAAACATTGGATCAAACAGTTTCTTTAAATCATCTTCTGAGGGAGGTACATATGGAGATGCTGATGAGGAGTTTGGTACAAGAGATGAACCAATGGGACTGCTTTGAAGTGTGGGTCCTGAACTGGATTGTCCCGGAGCCATTTGACCGGTCACTCATCAAACGGACGTGAATTGTTTCCATGATATTTCGGTTCTCTTGTTGTAGATTCGGTAACCTTTACTATTAGGTGCATATCCTACAAAACTCAATGTCCGCTTTAGCTCTCAGTTTTCCTAAATCTTGACCATCATTAGTTGGATAGCATAAAGCACCAAATACTCGAAGGAATGAAAGATCAGGTTTTCTGTTGTGGACAAGTTCATATGGAGTTTTCCATGAGCAGTGTGAATCAGGGATCGATTTTGTGTGTAGCATGCAGTGGCGATAGCTTCACCCCAGAGAAACATTGGAACTTTTGAGTAAACCGCAAGATAGTCCTTGCGGCTTCCACAAGAGTTCGATTTCGTCTTTCAACTACACCGTTCTGTTGAGGAGCTCGAGGAACACTTCTTTGATGACTGATTCCCATACTTTCATAAAACTCACCAAGTTGTTTGTTAACAAACTCAGTTGCATTGTCTGTTCGGATGATTCTGACCGTTTTGTTAAGACGAACCTACAGTTGTTTGATGAGTTTGATGATGATATCTAGAGTTTCATCCTTTGTCTTTAAGAATTTTACCCAGGTGAATCTAGAGAAATCATCAACCACAACTAACACATATTTCTTCCCAAAAATATTCTGCACTCTCATGGGTCCACATAGGTCCATGTGAATTGTATGGAGAACTTCTGTGACTGAGTTTGTAGGTTTGGGTTTATGGGAACACTTCTTTCTTTTTCCCAATTGGCAAGCTGAACAAAGATGATCCTTTTCATACTTAAGTCTAGGTAGACCTACAACTAAGTCCTTTCTAGAGAGATCATTGATGGTACCGAAGTTCAAGTGATTGAGACGACGATGCCATAACCATGACTTTGTTTTAGAAGCCTTTGATAACAAGCAAATTGGAGATGACTTCATCATATCTTCGATAGAGATGGTGTATAGATTTGAGCCACGTGAACCTCTTAAAAGTTCCTTACCATCAAGTTCTCTAACGAAACAAGTATGTTTATAAAAGGCTACTTCTAGATCAGAATCGCAGAATTGACCAACAGAGAACAGGTTATGACCAAGACCTTCCACATAATATACCCTGGAGATAACACTTTTTCCAACAACATAATCTCCATAACCCTTAATTGCACCGAAATGATCATTCCCGAATCTAACGGTCCCGATGAATTTGCTCACGAAGTTCATGAGCCGCGACCGGTCTCCAGTCATATGCTTAGAACAGCGAGTCCGGTACCACGAACGATTTGAACAATCTGCAGTTGAACACGCAGACAAGAATGGATAATGGATAATTGGGATCCCCATGCAAGAATGGGTTCCACTTGGTTAGTCACGGTAATTGGAACACCCACATCAGAAATAGAAGCATCCATATAAGAAGTAGAAGCAATGGAATCATTGGTAATAGATGCAGTGCTGGTGTCTATATTTGACCTATTCAAAGTATTTTCACTTCTTAAGGGAATAGTTCTACCAGTAGGCATCCATATTCTAGTGGGCATAGTCTTAGTTTGCTTTGAGGACAAAACTGATTATTCTTATGGCCAAAAGGTATCCAATAGTAACCTATCTTTATAAATGTTCTTCCTGTGGGTTTCCACTATTTTCTAACAATCTTTTGTCTTTGCCTTTTAGCCTTTTTGCACGATTATTAGTATTAACAATTTTAACGGGCATTTGACGGCATTAGACAAAGCATTCACACCACATTCATGATTAGCAACAGAATTCAAGCAGACATCATTGCATGGTTTGCAAATAGTAGAATTGAATTAATTACAGTATGCGCCTATGGCAAATACAAGAATCAATACGATTCGTTTTATTCAACTCAAGCTTAAAGTTCCTAGATTGGTCTTTGATATGTGCAAAAACACATATCATTTCTTTATCAAATAGAACCCATAATAACCAACAAAGAGCCGTTTATTGCTAATATCTGTTGTCTTCTTGATTTTGTGCTTGTGCAGGTACGGATACGTTAAAACACTCAAAATAAGCCAAAACGAGGAAATCCGAGCGCGAGATTAAGAGAGCTAAAGCTGGCCGGAAGGTCAGATTATGCATTTGTGAAGATTTCTACTCTCTAAGGATGATTTGTGAAGATTTGATCAAAGTTTGAAGAAATGTCGAAAGCAGTCCCTGAACTTTCAAAGAAATGACGAAAAACACCCTCAAGTTTCAGAAATTGCGAAATCAGTCCCTGGATTATTTGAAGATTGACAAGATTGGTCCTTGGAATTTCAGATTTGACACTTTGAGCCCTTAAAATGCACCTTGGATTACTAAATATATCCTAAATCCAATCCATAAACCCACGGCCAAACATTTAATATCAAGTCCAAGTCCAATACCCATTTACCCGGTCCGGACCCTTATACCCGTTTCAATCTTTTACCCGGTATTTAAACCCAGGTCAACTCACCCACTTACCCGGTCAACAAACTTGAATAATAATAAACAAAACCAAACGCGCCCAATTTCTCATCTTCCCCAATCCAAACATCCAGTTACCATTCACTTTTACCCACCACCATTTACCCACACAACCTCGTACTAGAATCTATCCACCTTCTAGAAGGCTTATCTGACACGTCTGACACATGGGTGTGTCACCAAACTGCCAGCGTGGTCAATTGAAGGCTCTTGATTGGACGTAACACCTCATTTGGTGAATTGGAAAGCTCTGATTGGTGATTGTGACTCTGAGGATTTGTGTGGCTGAGGATTGCATTCTAGGCTCTTCCAAGAGGAATCCCAAGGCTGAAGATGGCTATAAATAGTCCCCTTGGCATCCTCTTCAAGTCGTGCATTATTCTCCTTTTCAATTAAGTTTCATGTTTAGTCTCTTTTTAAGCATTTTTTTTCAGTTTGTTATATTTAAGTTTTAATGTAATCTCAAACCTTTTGTAATCTCATTTCAGTTTAATAAAAATTTCAAGTTTTCACTTTGATCTTGCATTTACTATTGATGGACTGAATAAGATGTTTTTTATGTTGGAATAAGCTCATCCAAGCTTTGTTATAGCTGATGTGAGCTTATTTGGTGCTAAAATGTTTCATTGCATTCACTACAAAAAATTTTTTACTCAGGTCAACGAAAGTCAAACTATTGTCATTTTGGATATGAGATGAATATGGGGTGATTTGATGTTCACTTGGGTTTGATTCAGTGTTTTATTATTGGAATGGGTTTGTTTGTATTGTTACCATGCCCAAAAACAAGCTGGACCTCTTGTAAGTAAAGCTTAAAATTGCTCTTGGTACTAAATAGTGATCTCAGTTAATTCCTGTTGATTTGACGCTTGTTTATGCTTGATTAGTGATATTTAATTGTTGTTTAATCACGTGAAGAATGCATTATTGAGATATAGGAATTAGTGGTAGAATAAGTTTTTTTAAGCATCTTATAAGGGTGTTTGGATTAGGTTTTTAAACTGTGCTCTAGTACTTGTTAGAGGTTAAGATCAGTTGCTTTAGCTTGGATTAGTCATAAATCTGTCATATCTAGTCTCAGTTTTATACTTGCTTGCATAAATAGTCAAAATCAATCTAAAATCTATCTAGCTTAAAATCTATTAGGAGTAGATTAGCAAATAAGCTCTAGATAAGTTTAGAAACTGTTGGTTTAGCTTAATTTGTTCTTATTTCATCTCATTTCACCTACATCAGTTAAAAATTTTCCTTTAAATCTCACAGAAGTCAAACTTCCAACTGTTTTCAAAAGTCAAAAACTTGTCAAAACCAGTTTTCTTCAGACCTTGCAGCCTTTGCACAAGGTTCTATATAGCTTATTAGGATCTCAAAATTGGTCCAGTTGTAGTTTGCTTGGTGGTCTTGAAGACTACATATCTGGTTTTCACTTTAGCTTACTACATAAGCCTGTGCAACAGCTTAAATATGGGGCTAAGAGCTGATTTCTGTTAAAATCATTTAGCTTAAAACTTGGTAAACTGCTTATTAGAGGTTAGGATTAGCAGTAATTAGTAAATTTTAGTTAGCTTTAGTATAATATAGTTTCTGTAAAAGTTTGGTAGTGTATTGTGCTTGTTAGCTTATTCTTAGTGCTTATTTGGAAGTCAGTTAACACATCAGCTCTCATATCTTACACATAAGCTATAGTTTTTATATTTTTCATAGATTTAGAATATTATCTTAAACTTTTCCTGAATTTTTCATAATTTTTAGACTTTGATTGCTATTTTTCTTGATTTAAAACAGTTTTTAGGTATATTTAAATAGCTTTTATTGCAAATAAATCAGAAAAAGTTCCAAAAAATACATCTTCATTTTTCCTAGATTAAGAAAATTATAAAAAGCCAAAAAAATATTTTTCCAAATTTTTCCTAGTTTAATTTGTAATTTTTAGAATTTAAATTAGTTATAAATTAGTTTTTAATTCAAATAAATTCTAGAAAAATCACAAAAATAAGTTTTAATTCTTAGTTAATTTTCAAATATCATTTTTAGTTAGAAAGTAATTTTAGATTATTTTTTAGGACTTAGAATAGACGTAGTGCTTTTTATTTACGTTTCTTTTAATACGTTTTAGAATAAATCGCGTATTTAGGATTTCCCGTAATGTAATTTCCCTTAATTGTTTTCCCATTTCCCGTAGTTTAGAATATATTCAAAAATCCAAAACATCGAGCATTTTAATAACGAACCAATAACGACGTTGCCCATTCACACCTCGTTGGGAAGCGACTCGGATTTCCTAATCCGTATCACTATCACTCACGGGTTTTGATTCATTATCCCTTTTCCTAAAGGGATTTTAGATCATTTCTTGTGGTTATTTTTTATATCGATATTGTGGTTTTATCCATACACACACACCCCTAAACTTCAACGAATCAAATTTTGCATGCGGCAAGTGGCGAGTGATCTGTCGCGACAATATCGTTAAAGGTTTGACGATTAGTGACTCGAGATCCTTCCTTTGTGAAGTTACTATTTTTTATAAAAATCAAAAAAGTAAAAATATTTTTCTTTTTCTTTTGTATATATATATATCATATTAAAAAATACAAAAGATTTTCTCTTTTGTTTTTGAGCTAAATAGAATACATCAATTATATAACATTCTCAACGGAGGTGTTATCATTAGTAAGTTCCCGAACCAAAGATCAAAAACTTGCCTTTGTGTCGCTCGTGAGTCGATTTATTTCTATTTGATAAACAAAATCTGCGGTGGTGGGTATAAGGACGGCCTGACATTAAATTGCGGTTGAAAAGAAGCGGGTTTTTAATAAGCTTCGCGCTGACCTAAAAAGCTTCTCCCCTCGCTTGTGCGTTTGTCTTATAGAGGTGATTTATTCACTTGGGATTATTGGTTAAGTTCACTGTGTTTTCGAATACCGTATCGTTTTAATTGCCTTGGTTTTGAAAGTGCATGCGCACTCGTTCCAATAACTACAGACCGATACGTGAAGCCGCTACAATTCCTAGAAGGCGAAATAGACGTGCTCCATTAGTCGAACCCGAGATTCGAACTAATCCGACTCCGCCTATTGTCGAAATGGCGGAGGACAACCGATCTATGCTAGAACAACTCCAAGCACCCACCGAGGGTTATGGAGAAGCCATCGTCGTCCCAGCAATCGTTGCCGATAACTTTGAGCTTAAACATGGATTGATAAATTTGGTTTCGTCAAGACAATTTTACGGATTTGAGAGAGACGATCCTCACTCTCATATCCGACGATTCAACAAGCTCACGTCTACGATCAAGTACCGTAACGTTCCAGAAGAGGCTATCAAGCTTCTACTCTTCCCATTTTCACTTGAGGGGGCTGCCCGGATTTGGCTCGAGAAATTACCCCCTCGATCGATAACCACGTGGGAGAATTTAGTGTCAAAATTCGTGAACGAATTCTTCCCACCGTCTAAAACAACAAGCTTAAAAAATGAAATAACAAAATTCACACAAAGATTTGATGAATCATTTAGTGAGGCTTGGGACCGATTCAAAGATTTGCTTAGGCAATGTCCCCATCATGGTTTTACGGAATTACACCAACTTGATACGTTCTATAACGGTTTGAATGAGACTGATCAAGACTCTCTCAATGCCGCCGCGGGTGGTAATTTGTTGACCCGATCAATGAGAGATGCCTTGTTGATTATTGAGAACAAATCTAAAGTTCGTACCTCACGTAGCAAATCGGTTGCTGCCCAAGTGAGTGTTACACCATCGTCCTCATCTTACGAAAATACGTCTAGCACCGATTCTAAGATTGATAAGCTTACGGACATGATTCAGGCTTTGGTTAAGATTAAGACCGCTAAGGTTAATTCTTCTCCACCCGCTCAAGTCAAAGCGGTGGAAACGACTTGTACTACTTGTGGTGGCCCGCATGCCTACTACAATTGTACCGCCACCGATGGAAATCCTTTCGATGCTAATGCTGTAACCGGAGGTAACCAATACCGTCCTCAAGTTGAACCGAATCCTCGTGTTAGTAATCAAATGGGACCTTCGGGATTTTCTCAATCGAACAATCCGACTCGTTTTAATCAGAATCAAGTTCGTGGACCAAATGTTCAAAACCAATTCAAAGCCCCACCAAATCAATACCCGAACCAAGGAGTCAATTACAATCAAGGATATCAAAATTCAAGCTATCAAGCTCGCCTTGCCCTCTAATGAATTCTTGAATTACGTTCAGAACAATAATGCTACTATCCAAACCATGAAAACCAGTTTCAAGTTTGAAACGAGTTTCAATCTTCATTAACTAGACAAAGCAATGAGTTTAGGAACGAAATTCGACTTTAGAACAACAAGATGGATGCTTCGCAGAATAAACTTGAGAGTATGTTGAATGTCATGTTTTGTGCCAAATGAGTCAACCCTCGGGTTCGGTTCTCTCCCAACACAATTCCAAACCCGGGTGGAGAAATGAAATCCATTACCATTCGAGATGATGGGCCCTCGATGTCTACTTCCTCTCCGGTGAGGAGTGTAGCACGGGAGACCGAGGTGACAAAGGACCCGGTAATTCCTCTTGATAATGGAAAAGCCAAATACGTCCAACCTCTGGTTGCCCAAGTTCCTTCTATATCTGTCATAATGCCGAGTTCTAACCTTACACCGTGCAAATATGTTCAATCACGATTCGATAAAATGAAAGTTGTTTCCGGAACCAAGTTCAAACTTACGACTGATATGATTAAAGCTGCTGAAAAGATTTATGAAGAGAAATTGGAACAAATTTCAAAGATTTCACTTGAGCTTACACCGTTTAATTCTTCCTCGAACCAAGCTCCCGAGAAGCTTGGTGATCCCGGGAAATTTCTCCTTCCTTGCTCCTTAAATGATATTAAGGAATGTAATGCCCTAACCGATTCAGGTGCAAGCATAAGTCTCATGCCTCTTGCGATATATCATGAGCTTGGATTGACGACCCTTATACCGACTCGTATGACTATCGAATTAGCTAATCGAACAATTGCTCACACGGTTGGTGTAGTCAACGATGTTATGGTACGAGTGGATAAATTCCATTTTTCCGTGGATTTCGCCGTAGTTGATATAGAGGTCGACGAGTTCTCTCACTTTAGGAAGACCATTCTTGAGAACAGCAAAAGTCATTGTGGATCATTACCAAGGAACGTTAACGATCAGAAAAGGAAATGAAAAGATAGTGTTTTATGCTGAAAAAACGTCAAAACCTCCACTCGATGATCATTCGATTCATAGCATCGGTGTGATTGATTTTTCTCAAGAAAGTGGTGATCCCATTTTACCATCTGATCCGAATGATGTGAAGAAAGTTGAACCTAAAAAGTCTCGAATTGATCTTTCAAGGTTTACGATTAAGAGTATGTCGACAATACAAGCTGAACGGAAAAAGAAACAAGAAAAGGAGTCTACAACGGTAGTGGTGGAAACTACTAGCTCTAAGAGCACACCATTTGTCCCACCTCCGATTTCTAAGAAACTCGACCTTCCTTTGAGTGGCAATCCCACTCCTTCTTTTGAAATCATGGAACCTTCTTTTGAGACATCTTTCGATCCAGAATCTTTCAAAATGACATTCACGAATCCCTTGTTTGAATTCGATTCTGAATATACTCAAAATTTTGAAAATCAACTCTTTGACGAAGAAAGTGAGGAGTTCACCGATGAACTTGCTCCTACCGATTCGACTTTCTTTAAGGATGAAGAAGAATACGATGATCCGTTTTTTCCAAAGAAAGATAAGGAAGTGAAGTTGTCGACAGATGAACTTGTTAATCCTGAGGTCCAATATTATTTAGCCGAGAGTGATTCCTCTCCTCGTGAGGATTTTCACATAGATGACACTTTGATCTCATTCCTCTCCGAAGACAAGATTTTTCAACCCGGGATACGCATTGATGAGTTTTATGCTAAAAATGTTATTCGAGATAAGGATCCTCTCTTGGATGCCTTCGTTGATGAACCTTTGAGTCACACCTTTCTATACCATGAGCTCCGTTCTTCTTTGGAGTATTCTCTTATCGATCTTTCATCCCTTCGTCCTACCAAAACCGCCGGATGATGGATCGATCTTTCATATGCCTTATGTGAGTTTGGGAGGAGTCATTCTTTATGTGATGGAGCCCGACATTTTCTTTCCCTCCCAACCCACCCAGTCTCATTCTTTCAGGAATGAGGACACCGTTTTTGACCCCGGTATCTCTACCATTTTCTTCCCCAAGGACAAATGAATTCGGGGACGAGTCAGGCTAGTGACTCGGTAACCAAAAAAGTAGCGCTTCGTGGGAGGCACCCCATGCTTATCTCTTTCTTCTTTCTATTTTCTAATAAGTGACGTGAAGGGGTTAGCCTCTTTGATTTCGTGTTTGGTTGTTTGTGATGTTGTGTGTAGGATTTTCCCGATATGAAGACTCTCTTGTTCGAAGTTTGTCATTTTCTCTACTCGAGTTTCATGATCGATCTTTTGAAGAAATCGATATCGAAATCTTATCGACTAACGTTTATCTTTTAGCATACTTAATAAACGGCTTTTAGATTTTCGTTGATAACCTTGTTTTTAAACATTGAGGACAATGTTTCGTTCTAGTCTGGGGTAGGGTAATCTTCGATTTGATTTGACCGCACTTGCTTATTATTTGTCGTGTACTCTCTAGAACCCCGTTTTTCCTTAGAAAATTGTGCAAAATGAGAAAAATTAAATTTTTTTAAGCTTCGTTAAGTCTTTTTGATTGAAAAGTTGCTAGTCTCTTAGACAAGAAGCTATAAAATCTGAATTCTAGCTCACAAGGCCAAGATTTTGCAAGTTTCCCTGAGTGATTTTAAATATGCATGACTTAATTTCATTTAGACGAAGCATTTGCTAAGTTAATATATGTTTTGATACCTTGTTGACTTTCCATTTGGTAAGAGTAGGAATAGAATTCGACTTGGCGTGTTGAGCCCTAGCTTGTTCCCTTAACCATAGATAATCTAAAAATTATCGGCTAAGCATCCGCGGATCTCATTATTTGGGATTTTAAATTTATCGAGGTACTGTCAGTGTTACGGTGTAATAGACTACTGATTCTTAATAGTTTGCTGCTATTGTTTCTGTAAAACCCCTTTTATCACGTATACCTTATCACACAAATACCAAGCAAACCACGAAGAACACGTTACACAAACACAATATGCGTAAATAAGAAAGAAAGAAAGATCTTGGTGACTTGAATGATAGAATTCGTATGTATGTTTAGAGAGATAGAGAGTAGAAAGATGAAAACAATAAGTTGTATATTGCTTCAAGGAAAAACACACACACACACACTCAAGCACACCCCTCAAATGACCATTTGAGGGGTATTTATAGTCCAAGGGACTTGATGCCCTAAAGGCTTTCTATGGGCTCGGTTTGGACTTGGATTGGGCTTGGATCGTTTGAGGTTATACAAGGCTAGCTTAACTAAACTAATACCCATTTAGCTTAGCCCAATCCACGAGCCCGTAGACTATTCTATCACGATATCTAACACACGTTACAAGGTTCCTAAATGTGAATGACCATCACTTCTAATAAAACAATTAAGGCTAACAATCTCCCCCTAAGGGGTGGTCATTCAAATGATGCTCCACTTGATTTGGTCTTTACTTTCCTTGAGCTTGAACTTTGTGCGTAGATATAGAATAGTCTTGATTCTTTGTTCCTTCATGCTTTGTGATCAGATAATGTGATTGTCTGCCGTTGTCAACTTCGTTGGTTAGGTGTCTCCACGTCTTTCTCCACCATGCTCACACTTCTATTTGACTTTTGGTTACCAATGATGTAGTTCTCGAGTCTTTAAACTTTGTGTAGCCTTTGATTGTGATGAGAACTTTCATGTGTCGTTGGTATGAGCATGTGGTGAGTCTGCACGATCCATCCGCTCGGGAGCTTCCATAAGAAGAAAACATAAAAACAGTTAGTAATAAGCGGATTCCGGCACTTACAAGTTTGAATTTCGAAGGTGTTAACAGCATAGTGTGAAAACACATCTCTAATTCTCACAAGGGCCGTTCTGAACTGAGTCCCACAAGTGAGATAATGCGATATACCGAAGTACATCTAATTGCCTCGATGAGTCGCTGAGGTACAACAAAGCATCACCCCACTGCGTAGACCGTTTGAGACACACTAAGCGTAATTCACGGGAGTTACCGAAGTGACCTCGCCGCTGTCAAGGCTGCTTGATGTTGACCCGGGCAGGAGTTTCCATTCAATCACTGAAGATCACAAATGTGAAACTTCTCATAAATGTTCTGGCAGATTGCTAAGACCTGCGTAGGACTCTAGAATATATCACTTGTGTCCTTATTGATGAACAACAAGCGATGAAATGTCATGTGTTCCTATGAGATCTTTTGATGAATCTCGTGGCTCTAGACTCGATTAGTGCATATTGGTTTTCCTAAGCGGAGACTAGGGAGAGGGTCTCCTTCTTCAATATCAGCAATCTCTAAGAGAAAGCCGATAGATTATGCAGGGTTCCCGGTGAGAATGAAACAAATCCTTTTAAGAGGAATTGAGTGGCTAGAAGGTTAGGTGCAAGTGTCGTCCTGGGTCCATGACGTCTTTGTCTTCAATACGGTGTCATCTAGTGACAAACCAAGTAGCATATGAATTGAACCCGGTTCTGCGCCTAAGTTGAATAATGGAGGGCTATTTCTTTTCACCCTTTTCTTTGCATTTCTTTTTAATTCTTCAACCCCTTCTTTCTCCTTTCTCACATTACTCCTTTTTTCAATCATACCTAAGGACTTCTAATACCAAACTATTGGTGATGTCCTTGGGTAGATCCCTCCGGCTCTGGCGGATCATAGGACGGATTTCCTATCCTTAGTCACCTTATAACTCAATGACTGTCCTATTGTTGCCATAAAACCATTTTTATTGAAAATCTCTCAGAGTGTTTTTGATAGAAAAACATGTTTGGAACACTTCGAGAGTTTTTATATTTCGAAACACTCCTTCACATGTGCTTATAAGTTTTGACGTAAATCGCACTTATAGAGGGTAGAGTTCGCACTTTTTGAATTGATCGACTTTAAATGAACTAGACTGATTCGAGACACGTTTACATCACTAGAGAACTAGCTTGAAATTATTACCCGTCCTGGTCAAGTCCATAGAAAGTTTCTCGAAATGGTACATGATTCCTCGTCAATTCATTGGTTACGACTGAGTCGAGCTCATTTGAGATTCAACCAACGATCATTAAACTTTTTGATCACATTTTAATCACGTTTCTCCCCCTCAAAAATAGCATATCCATGATGTTTTTGAAACAAAATGATTAAAAGATATGTTTTTCGAAAAGCATTTGGAGAGAAACTGATTTAGCATGAATTTTGGAACAATTTTGGTTTTATACTCCCCCTTAACGAAAGCATATTTTTCATGCAGAAAATTTAGAATTAATAAGGGTTTAGAGGAGATATCTTGGTACCAAATGTGAGAGATTTTGAAAAATCTTTTTGAAAAATTTCGAATCAATGGTACGCAAGATGTTGAGAAGATTTCAAAAATCTTTTGAAGATATTAGAGAAAAAAATTATCTTCATTTGTTTTAGGATAAGTGCTCGATATTTATGAAAATCCATTTTGCGTAGCACTTTCCTTTCTTTAAAGATCGGGTTGCAAGCTGAAATACTTACAAGCCATCATGTTTTTAGGAATAGTGCTTGAAAATAATTTAAAACCTTTGATTTGGTTAAGCACTTTCCTTTCTTTGAAGTCGGGTCCGGAACTGGCGATGTACATCGAAGCCATTATGTTGAAGAAATTTTGAGAAGCGACTTATTATGTTTTGAGAAAACATTTAAAGAACTCTCGCTCAAGCATCTGTACATACCCGTATCATTGTTGAATGACATTTCTAGAAACTAACAGAATATCGATTATGAGAGACATGTCGTGAGAAGAATATTTTTGGATTTTTGATTTTATATTGTGTTTGTATTTTTGAAAGTTTTATATTTTTATATTTTGCTTTTGTTGGTTTTATAAAAGAAATGGAAAATCAAAAATAGAAGAAAGAGAGAATGAAGAAGAAGAGTTTACAGAATTAGAACCCTCTGATGAGCTAGGTTCAGAGATATTTGATTCACCTGCAACCAAAGAAGAAGAGTTTTAACAAATAACAGTGTTAGAAGTACAAGATTCCTCACGGTGAGGGTGATCACTATCAACGGTTGTAGTGGTTTTGACTTCCTTATCTTGATGAGTTTCACTATTATCTGTGTTGGAGCAAGTATCAAAAATCTTTTCTGTGGGAATCCATCTAAGACCTATTTTGTTGAAAACTTTGCCCGTGGGAATCCACCTAAGGTAAGATCTAGGAGTTGTTTTCTTATCGGATCAGCGTGGAAGACTCTTTTTAGAAAAACTACGTCCTTAAGAGATCCACCTATTAGGTTTCCTTTTGATGTTCATCTTGTCAACGGGTTTGTTTCTATTTGGTGTCTTAGTGGATTGTGCCTCGGCACGAGAATTATCTTTCTTGAGATATTGTAAGGTACATGCATCATGATTTGTTTGAAAAGACACATTTTTACATGTGAGTACAGACAAATTCAATATTCTTGTTTAAAGCAGCTTTAACTTTGTCACTCTGATCTTTTGGAAATTGATTCTTGTTCGAAAAGACTTAGAATTCCTAGTGTTGTTTTCTAAGGGCATAGCATTTTCTTTTGCACAACTACTCTTAGATGTAAGCCAATCCCTAGTCTTTTGTAGAGTGTTCCTAGGTAATGGTTTACTACTACTAGCTGTGCCTTGAAATCTTGTAGAATTCATCACCCTAGATGTTGTAACTAGAATTCCGTCTTTTTGAGTCTTGCCTTTTCCTAGCTTCTTCTAGATAGTGATTGTTGACCATGTCGTTAGAACCGACAGATTCTTTAACTGGATTTTGGTCACATTCCGTGTAATATTCCAAGAAATGCTAGGTGTAATCACTTTTGGTTTTTCAAAAACCGCTTTTTCTTTTTCAAAACGTTTAAAATTCTCTTTTTAAAGGGACTGTGGAGTGACTGTTTTTGACAAATCATTTTTCTCATTGACTATTGGAGGAGGTTGAGAAATAGACATTTTTGGTTTGAAAACCGGTTTGGGAACATTTGTTTTTTCCTCAGTCAATGGTTTTGCAAACTTAGTATCCACAGCCTTTCCTTTTAGACTTCCCAGTTGAGCACTCAAAAGATCATTTTGCTCTTTCATGTCCTTGTAAGCACGCTCATACGACAGTTTGTCATACTTGCATTCCTCAGATTTTCGATCAAGATGTTTAAAATAGGACGTTTTCTTTTCAAGTTTTGCAAGAGCATTTTCATATTTTGAAACAATGCGGAGGTCTCAGGACGGAGTCTTTCATGTTCTTCAACAGAATATGTTTGTAAGATAATGGACATGATATCGGTAGTCATAACATCTTCGAAGAGAGAATCATTGAGTTTTCCAAAACTTTGATGTGTTCAATACTTTCATTAGCTTGCTTTACCAAGGATTTATGGTCCTTGACAAAGTCACTCGTTTCTTTCAAAAGTGCTTGTTCAACATGAATTACTCTCGCACTGATGGCAGTGATTGGAGGGGCAATTTGGGTTTTAAAAAACTCTTTTGTTTCATCATCATGACGAGTAAACCAGATGTTAGTTGTAATATTGGTTTTAGACTTGACAGTCTCTTGAAGATACCCAATTCTAGTTTTAACGTCATCTAAAATGCTTCTAGTATCACTTGTGTTAAAAGGATTGTTTGAAGACATTTGTTCGATTTTCGAAAGAGATTTGGAAACTAAAACTGGTTTTGAAACTGGTATTGACACTTTGTTTGAAACACTTGGTGTGGTGGAAAACGTTGATTGTTCTTTTTGATTAACAAAAGTAATTCCATTAATTTTGTTCCATTTGTTATAATCAATCGGTTTGAGATCTGGATTCTTTTGTTTCATTTTTGATCTACTCTCCTCAGATAGTTCCAACGTTTCAAGAGAATCACGAACAATTATGGGTTCATGCAAAGGTTTTCCATTGTTAAACACATTCTGAGATTTCGAGATTTCGAGCTTTCTTGAGGAACGAAGAAGGGTCGTTACCAAGTGCCATTTTATGTGAAGTATGAAAGCTTGATTTACTTGGTTTGAAAGCATCTTGTTTGTTTTATCTGAATGACCCGATGTGAGAAGCAAATTGTCCAAAGCTTTAATTTTCTCATTTTTATCCAGAATTTCATCAAGAAGAGAATCTTCTCGTTTTGAAAAATCGGCAATCAACTTTTTCTTCTCTTTTTCAAGATCAGAAAACAGTGGTTTTTGTTTAGAAAGTTGGTCATTTAGATCTGAAATTTCCTTGTTTAAAGATTTAATTTTCAAGTGAGAATTCACATCAAGTGTGTTATACTTGATTTGCAATTCTTTCTCTTAAAAAGAATCTCGATAACCAATTTCTAATTCGGACATTTTGTTTGTATGAAATTCATAGGCTTTGGCGTGCTCCTTGTAACTCTCAAGCTCAGTGGTCAATTTAACATTAGCGGCCTTAACGTAACCGCTTGACCTTACTCACTTTTTCAATTTCAATGCCACACTGATTGATTAATGATTCAAAATAAGCACGTGTTTCCTCATCAGTCTCAGTATTTTGTGCCACACATCCTCCACTAGGATCCACATCTGGAGTTTCGGAGTTAGTATTGCTACAACTCGGATTGTCCAGGTATGTATCATAAGTATGTGCTGGCGTCACAGAATGATGTTTATCATGAGTAAACATATCAAATATGACATTGTTATAGCATGGATCAATGATTGGTACCTCAGATACTGCGTTGGCGTCATAGAAAGGAGGTGCGTCAGAGTCAGTGTGTACTTAGTCTCTGAAGATTTGCCATGAATATACAGTTCACATTGAGTTCCTCGAGGTCTTCCAAATCATCCACAATAGCGAAAAAATCATTTTCCTCAGCACTCAACTGTATCCCTGCTTCTTGCTTCACGCTAACATCTAGCTTTCTCGAAGAAACTCAGCATTCTTCTTGTGCGGCTTAGTGGGACAGTTTCGTGCCATGTGACCCATTCCTTGAGAGTTAAAACACTTAACCTGATTACCCTGATTCACATTTCCATAATTCCCAACGACTGAAGCTACAACATTCCCATTCGATTACCCATTTGCTCTATTCCCAACATTCGTCCCATCGATTTCCAACATTCGACCCAACTGTGATTACCGATACGGAACGCCTGATTACCCATGTGATATCCAGTAGCATATCCTGCTGATTCCCAATAACTCCAACCATTTGACCTTGATTACCCATATTCACACCCGGTTGTGCAATTTGCCTGTTGCGAGTGTTTGATGAAATCCGTTGGTTGTTGTTAGTTGGTGTGGAATAGCGACTTTTTAGTGCGTTACCCAATAAAGAGTATATCTGTTGTAAGGTCGCTTCTAGGTCAGTTTCAGGATTAGTGATTCCTTGTTCCTGGTATTGTTGATCTGGATAGAATTGTTGTTGTTGTTGTGGAATGTATTGCTGCAAGTTGTTGTTGTTGGAAGATGATGAAGCTTGTTGTTGTGTATTCACTGAAGGTTGAGTCTTTGCAATAAGTGCCAATGGATCATGAGTCTTTGCCAATCTTTCTTTCCTAGACTTCATTGACTTCACTTGGTTTTTTTGAGAAAATCATTCAGTTGATCAAAGTTCACCTGATGAAGGTCTTTTGTTTGGTTGACAATGGTGACATATCGTCCCCATTCTTCTGGAAGATTATTCAGGAACTTGATGTTTTGAACGATTGTGCTGGGTGCCAACTTGTTTCTGATAAGCTCATTCATCAAAGTGCAAAACCTTCCATAGTAGGATTCAATGGATTCTCTTGGTGTAGATGTAAACTTCTCCCATTCAGGTTAGCGGCTTGTTCTCCATGTCTTGTTTACCAATTTCTGTTCCATAACATAGTCGTCTAACACGTTCCCACATATCGAAAGCAGTTTCACAACTGTCTACAGCAGCAAAAATGTCTATTGGTAAACCCAGTTGGACAATATGAATTGCCATGTCATCTGCATCGACTTGTTTCTGATCCTCTTCAGTGTATTCTGATTCGGTTTGAAGATGAGAGGATGGTGGGATGGGAGGTGTTGCATCAGCATTTCCAGGTACATGAACTTGTCGAGGCTTGAAGGGTCCATCCTGAATGGATTTAATCATGAGTTTTACATTAGGTTTGGTCTTGATGTAACGAAGCATACGACTTGTCCATTGAAGATAACCACCTTTTGCCAACATAGGAGCTCGGTTTTCGGCACCGGCTGCATGAATGTCTTGTTGAGTAGCCATTGATGAAGGTATGATCTGATAAAGTTGATGTAGGATCGATTCAACGATAAAGGAGTTGTGGTTGATGAAGATTAAGCTCGGTTGAGGTGATTCTGAAAGTCGTACTCGTAACCTTGGTTCTTAGGCGAAAAGATTTTTTCCCAAAATTTGAAATTCACTATAAAAATCAATTCTAAGGTCGTATGAAAAATTTGAGTTAAGACAATTTTGACGCCAAATTTGACCCGAAAAATTTGAATTTAGGCCCAAAAATTTGAATTTTTGACCAAAATTTTCACAGTTAAACCAAAATTTGAATTTCGCGTAAAAATTGAACGTTTAGTCTCCTCAAAAAATTAAAAATTGAACCAGCTGTCTTCATTCATGGCGGATTTAACATCTTTTGGTTCGATCTTAGAGAGTACGGAGTTGAAGAAGCACCATAAGGCATCTGTTGCAAGTTGTTTTCGTGTGGATACTGGACGAGAGGATTTCAATGATGTTGTCTAATGGATGATCGTGAGTCCATTTTCTAAGGTATTCATGTGGCTGTTGTTGAGGAACTGAAGTAGCAGAGTTGATGTCTCCTGAAGTAGATGGTTCTGATGATGATTCAGGAGAAAATATGTTTTCAAATGGAGCATCTTCAGGAGTAGAAAATGGATTTACTTCATCTTGTGAATCAGAAGCATTTCCATGATGTACACTTGATGATTGAATATTTGTTGATGAAACAGTTGGTCACATCGAGGCTTCTTGGCTTAATGACATAGAAGTTGAAGGGTTAATATCATTGACAGGGATAGAAGCAGCCTCTGTTGATTGAATTGTCAGATCATTTTTACTTGGCTCAAATTGTTCATCAAACATTGGATCAAACAATTTCTTTAAATCATCTTCGAGGAGGTACATGGAGATCTTGATGAGGAGTTTGGTACAAGAGATGAACCAATGGGACTGCTTTGAAGTGTGGGTCCTGAACTGGATTGTCCATGAGCCATTTGACGTCGGCTTATCAACGTGACGTGAATTGTTTCCATGATATTTCGGGTTCTCTTGTTGTAGATTCGGTAATCTTTACTATTAGGTGCATAGCCTACAAAAACTCCAATGTCCGCTTTAGCTCTCAGTTTTCCTAAATCTTGACCATCATTAGTTGGATAGCATAAAGAACCAAATACTCGAAGGAATGAAAGATCGGGTTTTTCTGTTGTGGACAAGTTCATATGGAGTTTTTCCATGAGCAGTGTGAATCAGGGATCGATTTTGGGTGTAGCATGCAGTGGCGATAGCTTCACCCTAGAGAAACATTGGAACTTTTGAGTAAACCAGCATAGTCCTTGCGGCTTCCACAAGAGTTCGATTTCGTCTTTCAACTACACCGTTCTGTTGAGGAGCTCGAGGAACACTTCTTTGATGACTGATTCCCATACTTTCATAAAACTCACCAAGTTGTTTGTTAACAAACTCAGTTGCATTGTCTGTTCGGATGATTCTGACCGTTTTGTTAAGACGAACCTACAGCTGTTTGATGAGTTTGATGATGATATCTGGAGTTTCATCCTTTGTCTTTAAGAATTTTACCCAGGTGAATCTAGAGAAATCATCAACCACAACTAACACATATTTCTTCCCAAAAATATTCTGCACTCTCATGGGTCCACATAGGTCCATGTGAATTGTATGGAGAACTTCTGTGACTGAGTTTGTAGGTTTGGGTTTATGGGCATACTTCTTTCTTTTTCCCAATTGGCAAGCTGAACAAAGATGATCCTTTTCATACTTAAGTCTAGGTAGACCTACAACTAAGTCCTTTCTGGAGAGATCATTGATGGTACCGAAGTTCAAGTGATTGAGACGACGATGCCATAACCATGACTTTGTTTTAGAAGCCTTTGATAACAAGCAAATTGGAGATGACTTCATCATATCTTCGATAGAGATGGTGTATAGATTTGAGCCACGTGAACCTCTTAAAAGTTCCTTACCATCAAGTTCTCTAACGAAACAAGTATGTGTTCTGAAGGCTACTTCTAGATCAGAATCGCAGAATTGACCAACAGAGAACAGGTTATGACCAAGACCTTCCACATAATATACCCTGGAGATAACACTTTTTCCAACAACATAATCTCCATAACCCTTAATTGCACCGAAATGATCATTTCCGAATCTAACTGTCCCGATGAATTTGCTCACGAAGTTCATGAGCCGCGACCGGTCTCCAGTCATATGCTTGGAACAGCCTGAGTCCAGGTACCACAGAACGATTTGAACAATCTGCAGTTGAACACAGACAAGAATGGATAACTGGATAATTGGGATCCCCATGCAAGAATGGGTTCCACTTGGTTAGTCACAGTAATTGGAACACCCACATCAGAAATAGAAGCATCCATATAAGAAGTAGAAGCAATGGAATCATTGGTAATAGATGCAGTGCTGGTGTCTATATTTGACCTATTCAAAGTATGTTCACTTCTTAAGGGAATAGTTCTACCAGTAGGCATCCATTTTCTAGTGGGCATAGTCTTAGCAGTTTGAGGACAAAACTGATTATTCTTATGGCCAAAAGGTATCCAATAATAACCTATCTTTATAAATGTTCTTCCTGTGGGTTTCCACTATTTTCTAACAATCTTTCGTCTTTGCCTTTTAGCCTTTTTTGCACGATTATTAGTATTAACAATTTTAACTGGGCATTTGACAGCATTAGACAAAGCATTCACACCACATTCATGATTAGCAACAGAATTCAAGCAGACATCATTACAAGGTTTGCAAATAGTATCAGAATTCGAATTAATTACAGTACGCCTATGGCAAATACAAGAATCAATACGATTCGTTTTATTCAACTCAAGCTTAAAGTTCCTAGATTGGTCTTTGATATGTGCAAAAACACATATCATTTCTTTATCAAATAGAACCCATAATAACCAACAAAGAGCCGTTTATTGCTAATATCTGTTGTCTTCTTGAGTATGTGCTTGTGCAGGTACGGATACGTTAAAACACTCAAAAAGAAGCCAAAACAGACGAAAATCCGAGCACGAGAGATTAAGAGAGCTAAAGCTGAGCCGGAAGGTCAGATTTATGCATTTGTGAAGATTTCTACTCTCTAAGGATGATTTATGAAGATTTGATCAAAGTTTGAAGAAATGTCAGAAACAGTCCCTGAACTTTCAGCAAATGACAGAAAACACCCTCAAGTTTCAGAAATTGCGAAATCAGTCCCTGGATTATTTGAAGATTGACAAGATTGGTCCTTGGAATTTCAGATTTGACACTTTGAGCCCTTAAAATGCACCTTGGATTACTAAATATATCCTAAATCCAATCCATAAACCCACGGCCCAACATTTAATATCAAGTCCAAGTCCAATACCCATTTACCCGGTCCGGACCCTTATACCCGTTTCAATCTTTTACCCGGTATTTAAACCCAGGTCAACTCACCCACTTACCCGGTCAACAAACTTGAATAATAATAAACAAAACCAAACGCGCCCAATTTCTCATCTTCCCCAATCCAAACATCCAGTTACCATTCACTTTTACCCACCACCATTTACCCACACAACCTCGTACTAGAATCTATCCACCTTCTAGAAGGCTTATCTGACACGTCTGACACATGGGTGTGTCACCAAACTGCCAGCGTGGTCAATTGAAGGCTCTTGATTGGACGTAACACCTCATTTGGTGAATTGGAAAGCTCTGATTGGTGATTGTGACTCTGAGGATTTGTGTGGCTGAGGATTGCATTCTAGGCTCTTCCAAGAGGAATCCCAAGGCTGAAGATGGCTATAAATAGTACCCTTGGCATCCTCTTCAAGTCGTGCATTATTCTCCTTTTCAATTAAGTTTCATGTTTAGTCTCTTTTTAAGCATTTTTTCAGTTTGTTATATTTAAGTTTTAATGTAATCTCAAACCTTTTGTAATCTCATTTCAGTTTAATAAAAAAAATTTAAGTTTTCACTTTGATCTTGCATTTACTATTGATGGACTGAATAAGATGTTTTTTATGTTGGAATAAGCTCATCCAAGCTTTGTTATAGCTGATGTGAGCTTATTTGGTGCTTAAAACTGTTTCATTGCATTCACTACAAAAATTTTTTTACTCAGGTCAACGAAAGTCAAACTATTGTCATTTTGGATATGAGATGAATATGGGGTGATTTGATGTTCACTTGGGTTTGATTCAGTGTTTTATTATTGGAATGGGTTTGTTTGTATTGTTACCATGCCCAAAAACAAGCTGGACCTCTTGTAAGTAAAGCTTAAAACTGCTCTTGGTACTAAATAGTGATCTCAGTTAATTCCTGTTGATTTGACGCTTGTTTATGCTTGATTAGTGATATTTAATTGTTGTTTAATCACTGTGAAGGACTGCATTAAGCAGATATAGGAATTAGTGGTAGAATCAGTTTTTTAAGCATCTTATAAGGGTGTTTGGATTAGGTTTTTAAACTGTGCTCTAGTACTTGTTAGAGGTTAAGATCAGTTGCTTTAGCTTGGATTAGTCATAAATCTGTCATATCTAGTCTCAGTTTTATACTTGCTTGCATAAATAGTCAAAATCAATCTAAAATCTATCTAGCTTAAAATCTGTTAGGAGTAGATTAGCAAATAAGCTCTAGATAAGTTTAGAAACTGTTGGTTTAGCTTAATTTGTTCTTATTTCATCTCATTTCACCTACATCAGTTAAAAATTTGCCTTTAAATCTCACAGAAGTCAAACTTCCAACTGTTTTCAAAAGTCAAAAACTTGTCAAAACCAGTTTTCTTCAGACCTTGCAGCCTTTGCACAAGGTTCTATATAGCTTATTAGGATCTCAAAATTGGTCCAGTTGTAGTTTGCTTGGTGGTCTTGAAGACTACATATCTGGTTTTCACTTTAGCTTACTGCATAAGCCTGTGCAACAGCTTAAATATGGGGGCTAAGAGCTGATTTCTGTTAAAATCATTTAGCTTAAAACTTGGTAAACTGCTTATTAGAGGTTAGGATTAGCAGTAATTAGTAAATTTTAGTTAGCTTTAGTATAATATAGTTTCTGTAAAAGTTTGGTAGTGTATTGTGCTTGTTAGCTTATTCTTAGTGCTTATTTGGAAGTCAGTTAACACATCAGCTCTCATATCTTACACATAAGCTATAGTTTTTATATTTTTCATAGATTTAGAATATTATCTTAAACTTTTCCTGAATTTTTCATAATTTTTAGACTTTGATTGCTATTTTTCTTGATTTAAAACAGTTTTTATGTATATTTAAATAGCTTTTATTGCAAATAAATCAGAAAAAGTTCCAAAAAATACATCTTCATTTTTCCTAGATTAAGAAAATTATAAAAAGCCAAAAAAATATTTTTCCAAATTTTTCCTAGTTTAATTTGTAATTTTTAGAATTTAAATTAGTTATAAATTAGTTTTTAATTCAAATAAATTCTAGAAAAATCACAAAAATAAGTTTTAATTCTTAGTTAATTTTCAAATATCATTTTTAGTTAGAAAGTAATTTTAGATTATTTTTTAGGACTTAGAATAGACGTAGTGCTTTTTATTTACGTTTCTTTTAATACGTTTTAGAATAAATCGCGTATTTAGGATTTCCCGTAATGTAATTTCCCTTAATTGTTTTCCCATTTCCCGTAGTTTAGAATATATTCAAAAATCCAAAACAATGAGCATTTTAATAACGAACCAATAACGACGTTGCCCATTCACACCTCGTTGGGAAACGACTCGGATTTCCTAATCCGTATCACTATCACTCACGGGTTTTGATTCATTATCCTTTTTCCTAAAGGGATTTTAGATCATTTCTTGTGATTATTTTTTATATCGATATTGTGGTTTTATCCATACACACACACCCCTAAACTTCAAACGAATCAGTCTTCTACTCTCTTTCAATGCACATTCTTAGCTTGCAAGGTCCTATCATTCCTTGTATTGTCTTTAGACTTTGACCTGCTCGCTTTAATGTCACTGATTACTCCTGTAGGGGGAATGGGAACATTAGTTGGTTGATCTAATTTTTGCATTCCTGAACTTGATGTGCAGGGATCTGAACTACTGGAAGGCACATTAGTGTTTACTTTCTTAAGACTGTGATTTGAGCTATTTGCAGGCACACTAAAATTCACTTTCTTAGCACTAACATATCTGGAATCTGAACTACTCGAAGGCACCCTAAGGTTGACATTCATAACATTGGGCATAGAACGGATTTCATGCTTGGCACTAGGCATAGAACAGGACATCACGGCTTTGCCTTTTGCACCTAAGGATTTTGGACATGTTGCAATTACACATTCAAGCAGCTCTTGAGATCGTTTGGCCTGGAGGCAAGCAAACCTAATTTCTCTATCAAGAGGTTTATTAATGAAATCCTCTTCAACAATCTCACGGAGACATTCTAGACTATCCTTAAGGTGAGCACAATAGTCATAAAACGCAGGTTCATTATTCCTAAGATGAGGAGGAATATATTTAACCGTCACAGTGTATTTGCAGTCTAAGGGTGACTTTGAAACAACATTCTTATTAAAAGCAAGTGGCAGTTTCCCATTTTCCTGACTTCTCAGATTCTTAATTTCCTTTTGTAAAGACGTTATTGTTTCGTTGTTTTGGTCACGAGTGACTTTCATTGAATCATATAACTCTTTAAAGTGTCGTTTAACTTTTTCATTTTCTTCTAGAAAACTCTCGTTTTCCTTTTGTAAGGCATTTACCAAGTTTTGAAGATGAAAAGTTTGAGAGAACTGAGAATCTAAAGGAGGAGGCATTTGGGATCCAGTCACATTGTTCTTTTCACCCTTCAATTGAGAGATTTGGACTTTCAACTTTTTGATCGTGTTACAATGAGCTCGAATCTGTTCATCACGTTTGCTAATTTCAAAAACTGCATCAAATTCAGGAGCATCCAAGGAAGTCTTGAAATTTGAGGTTTTAACATTTTCTTTTAGATGTTGATATTTTAGTTGTAAATCAAAATGTTCAACTTCTAGTTTAGAAAGATGCTTTACCAAATTATCGTGATCATCCTGATCAATTTTCTCATTAAGTTTCGAATTAATCTTTTCAAGCTCAATGACACGATCATGGGAGACTTTCAGAGCAACAGATAGTTCATGAAATTGAGAAGCATTAATGGAGCAATTCGTAGCAGTGTAAAATACATCTTGAGCAATACATTCAGAAATAAGATTCTCATTTAAGGTATGCAAGTTTTTCCTCTCAATCTCATTATATTTTAATGCTCGCTCATAGTCACTAACCTCAACTACCATTGCATCAAATTCCTTTTCCATTCCTTTAATATCTGAACTTATCCCCTTCTTAAGACTCTCAAAATGATCTTTTAGTAGTTTGAAGAAAGGCATGACCTCAGTTAGATAGCATTCTTTTGTTTGCTCAAAACCCCTTTCCCCTTCAGTTATCCCAGTGGGTGTGATCCTTTTCTTACAAGTTTTCTCAAAATTGACAAATAGTTGAAGAATAACATATTGACTGATTAAGGTCTTGCTTTTAGTGGCAATAGTCCTAGGAACTAAATGCATTGGTGTATTGGGAGGATACACAGTCGCTGAAGGCATTTTCCTAAAGGGGGGGGGGGTTCGTTTCAACAAGATTCTTTGCTTTTTGCTTATCTAAATCCTTTTTCCAAAACACTGGTTCGGGTGTTAACAACGTCTGAGGCTTAAATTTGTTTAAGGAAATCCAATTCTCCTTCTTGTAATCATGGGGTGTGATAATTATTTTATTCTCTTTACATTTAGGATCATCTAACTTCTTGTTCATCCTTTCCCTAGTGACTTCATCAGATTTATTATCTTCCTCAGTGCACTCAGCGCAACTAGGTTTCTGTCTAGGTTTAAGGATTTCATTGCCATCATAGAGTACCTTATGAGCATTTCTAGCCTTTTTAATGACCTCTGGATTTGGTTCCTCAACCAAGAGAATGCTATGCTTATCGCTTAAGACTCTATGCTTAGTGACCATGTGGGCAGTCTGAATGGTGTTCCCTTGTACGTACAACTTATTTTCAAGCTTGTTCTTCAAAGTTTTTAGATTAGAAAAATCATTCAAAAGTTTTGATTCCTTGGCATGAAATTCCTGCTTAAGCACTTTAACATTTTCTTGAAGTTCTTGTTTTTGCTTAGCAGTTTTTGAAAGATTTTCTTGTAAGGAATTTAACTCTTGTTTTAACACTTCTTCTCTAAAATTACTTTTTCTAATAATTGTACGCATTTGGTTATCCAACTCCTGCTCACGAGTATTTAGCTCAAACTTAGCACGTTGTTCATAAATGGCAACTCGTTCTTTATAGGCATTAAGTTCAGAGATAACAGAATCATCAGGGGCACATGCAGTGTATTCATCACAGACATAATCATCATTGACTGCAGGAGATACATCACTTGATACAATCACACTTTCACTTTGTTTCACATATTGATCATATAGGACAACATTGATATTACCCATATTTTCAATATCTGACTCAATGATTTCAGTTGATTGTATTTCATTATGTATCTTTTGCACATCAACTTCATCATATAATTTTAATACCTCTGAGATGATTTTGTCTTTGGATGGTCCAGCTTGTGGTGAAGTAGAGACCTTAGGAGAGACCATTGGAGAAATGCTAACCATGAAAATTGTTTGTGCAGTAGGTCCATCATCAACATCAGAGTCGTATGCATCACAGTTAGCGACTTGAAAGGCATTATGATGATTGTGACCAATCTCCTGAAGAGGCTGCTCATCCACATCTGCATCATATGTCTTAGCATTCCCTTCAGCAAGAAACAACAGCTCCTCTTCATCCAAGGTTGCTCCATTGTCCTGAGCTTGCACTAGCAACATCTTATCCCTAAAGTATTCATCATTCTGAGGACGTTTTGGTGATGTGCAATTCCTTGCAATGTGTCCCTCACCACCACAGTTGTAACACTTAACTGTCTTGACTTGTCCCTGATTTCCATTCCTTCCCCGATTCTGATTTCCTCCTTAGCCTCCACCTGCTCCACCCCTTCTCTGATCGTACTGCCTTTCTTGGTGGTGCACCATAACCTTCCCATCTCTGACAGTAGCTTGATTGTGTAGATTGGATGTTGTTCTGAGGTTGTTGTTGGTGTGTGGGAGAGTGTTCATGTTTTGACTGATCATGAGAGCTAGTTGACTAATGAAGTTTCCTACAGATGCATCAGCATCATCTTGTTTGAACATTGGATCGGGAATGAGTTTGTGAGTTCCATCACCCATGGGTATAACTTGTGAAGCTTTAGTGGTAATCCCAATGTTTGAGTAGAAGGCAGTTGAATCATTTGATGAGCTTGTCTCTCCTGGATTTGTTTTGAATTGATCAAGAATCCTCTTTTCAAACATGGCATGTCTCTCAATCTGAAGAAGGAAGGCATACAGTTGCTCATAATTTGTATTCTTCAATCCTTTAGTGAGCTTCACAGAAGTGACAAACTTGTGCCATTCAGGATTCATGTTGTTTACAAACTTTGAGTTCAGCTGAATGTTAGGCATGGTCATTCTAATGTTCCTCATGTCATTAACAAGCTTGTGGAATCTCACGTAATACTCATAGACACTCTCATCTGGTTTCATCTTGAAGTGCTCAAATTCATCATAGAGTTGTGATTCTCTGTCTTCCATGGTTAATTCAGAACCAGAAAGAAGCATCTTGACATTATCCCATATAGCCTTTGCTTCAGTTTTGTGATTGATAAGCTTGTATATGTCTTTTGGAAGACCTTGCAATATGATGTTAGAAGCCCTTATATCTGCATCGAATCTCTTCTTCTCCTTATCATTGAGCTCATCATACATCTTTGGTCTGTCCATTCCGTAAATCAATGTACCATCTTCAGCTGTATCAATTATGTCTCTAGTAGTCTCCACCCGATACGGTCCTTCATCAATCGATTTGAGAATGTTGACCCCATTTTCCTTTCCAAGACAGTACAATCTGATTCTTTGAGCCCAAGTGTCGTAGTCAGTTCTGTCAAGCATAGGTGGACGAGTATCTGACCCTGCTGCTTGAACGTCCTCGGCAACAGTGGAGATGATAGTAGGAACATTGGTAGACATGTTTCAAGCTCTACGGGATTTTACTATTCTTTGATTAAACCGGGAAATTGATACTTTCACGGGATTTTACTAAACCAAAAGAACAACCGTAAGAATGTATCACGAAGAAGTAACAAGCCAAATGAGCAAGTCGCTAACCACACAACTCGCTTAATTATCAACTCGCTTAATCAATCAACTCGCTAAATAGCCAAGTCGCATTAGCATCAACTCGCAACACTGTCAACACGCTTAATGAATCAAGTCGCTGAATAGCCAACTCGCTTTAGTATCAACTCGCAACACAATCAACACGCTTGAACACCAAGTCGCTTAATTTAACTCGTTAGCTTTACAACTCGCTTAATAGCTAAGTCGCTTTAGATATCAAGTCGCTTAAAGAAACAACTCGCTTAGAACCCAAGTCGCATAAAAATCAACTCGCTAAACAGCCAAGTCGCATGAACCAACTCGCATCCAATAACAAAGCAACTCGCTTTGAAGAACAAACTTACCGAGACTCAACTCGCTTCGTAAAAACTTAGAAAATAACCACTTTATCAATCAAAAACAACCAAACCACAATGATTTAAGCCTTCCAATTCAAAACATAAACACATATGATGATCCTAAACACAAAAGTACAAGCAAAGTTCAAACTTTAACACTAGAATTTGTCCAAATGAATCAAACTCTCCTAAACCTTTAATACCCCAAAAACCTTATGAAATCCACCAAAACAAGAAGCATGAAAGATGAGTGATCAAACCTGGCCCTGATACCAATTGTTAGATATAGGATTTCACAAACACACTAAACCATAATCATATGGGGCGTACCAAATAGTTTAGAGAGAGAAAGTTCTAGTGAGAGAAAGGAAGAGAGTTGGGAACTATGTGAAACAAAGAAAAATGGTATTGAAGCTCCAACCCTCTACCTTGGGAGGTAAAGGGTATTTATAGTTTCTTACAAACAAATGCCACCTACGGGTTGTGGATCAGGCATACAGTGGGTAAAGACCCGTCCGTCCTCCACGGTGTTACTTAACTAAATACTACTTAACATAAAATAACTACGACTACGAGCTTTCTAACGATTACACATACTTGAGGTGACCGACTCTTTAATACCTGGAATTTCTAATTCCTAACACATATTCATTCATCACCAACACTTAGGGGGAGATTGTTAGAATCACTCCTAAACCTAAATCAAGTGTTAGTGATTCATATGTAATAGTTAGCTTATTATGGCCTTTATGTTAGTAATTACTCTTAGGCTTATGTAGAAGGCCCATAAGCCTAGGCCTAGCCTAATAAGGAAAAGGAAGGGAGTAGGAGTGTTGCCCTAGCTCCCCTTCCTATAAATACCTTGTATTAACCCTCACTTGAGGGTTGGTTGTTCAATTTACTCTTTCACTCACTCCTTACGCGTAACCGTATTATTATATCGTGTGTGTGTATGTTTGGTTATTTGTTCATCCACCTTCATCTCTTCTCTATCTCTTTCTATGATGCTTGTGTTGTAAACTTTGTGACCTAACACCCTTAACTCTACCAAGGAAGTTACATATTATTCTAGGATCATTAGGATCTTGCCTAATTGAGATAGGTTTTTTCATCTCCCAATTATAGTATGTGCTAGTCATGATGTTTATTGGGGACTTGCGGTCGATGTAGGCTTTTGCCACGTAGAGGTGTCCTATGCAACATGGTATGTTGAGATTCCTAGGATTTCCAAAGGTGATGTGTGGGGGTCTCATAACATAAAAGAGGCGAAGGTTGCGTACTAGATGTGGGTGGTATGAAAGTTCCTCTTCCGTAGGAAGCTTGTTGAAGTATTCGTCACCTACTTCGTCTACTTCTTTAGTTGTTTCACCCTTAGGAGTCTCACTAACCTCAACCACCGTCTCATGGTTCTCTTCATCATTGTTCTATTTGGTCTTACTAGGGTGATAGCATTAACAAAGTGGACGTGTTTTGATGAAGACGAGTCCCTATTCTCATTGCCTTTTTGCGAGTGAGTGAAGAATTTGTTTGGGTCCTTAATCTTTACAATGGGAGTTTTCTCGTTAACGAGGGAGTGAGTTGAGATGGCATTGACCTTCTCAGTTTCCGTCTTATCAACATGAGTGTTCATGGCTTTTAAGAGGTTATCAATCTTCCTGTCCATCACGGCTTGTTGGAGGTTTGGTAATTTACCAATTAAACTACTAAACAAATTAAATTAAAACTAATTAAAAGTAAAAGCTATGGATTGTAGGAGTGTGTTCTTATGATAATTAAAAGCGTGTTCACTTAGATTTTCTTACTCCCTAGTTATCTTTTATTGGTCGGTTGAATTGTCACATTCTTATCCTAATTGATGCATTGTATTCCGTGTTAGTCATGGGGTGGTGCCTAATTCTCCAATTCTATGAATCGTAACTCTCCTCTAGAACACCCGGGATCACCAAGTACCAAAGTATCTCCCCCGAATATTCTATTATCCTTAAGCTACAACTCACGCAATAAACACAACGATGGCCTAAAGTGCACTCTAAGGCTTTACGCTATTTAGGACGTTCAAGCTCGCAACAATTAAAGAAGAAGCCACTTTTCCTTACTCTAGCGTCTACAAATTAGAACAAGAGACAACCTAACAATAATCAATAAATAGGTTTCATTGTATCTAAGCAAACACAAATTAATTTAGTTACGCATGATAGATAAGCAAGAACACAAACAAACATCAAACATAGATGAAACATGGTGATAGATTGGATTAAAAAAAACTTAACTTCAAGTGTAAAAGAGGGTTTGGAACCCTAAAATACTGTCCAAGTTGGACCTCAAACGAACAAGGGTTTGCTCGCCAAAATAATGCACACTTAAAACAGAAAATTCGAAGTCTATATATAGAATTTACACTCACGACGGCGTAGCCTTTTGACGGTGATGCCGTTTGATCGCTGTCATTAGGGTTTCGTCTTTGCCAAGTCATTAGTGGGACGACGTCTGATAAGGATTTAAAACATACATTTTTAGGGGCTCATTTAAGCCCTAAATCAACACATTTTATATCCGTTACTACTTAAAATCGTTCCTTTTCACATTTTAGGTCTTTTGGAAGCAAAATGCTGGAATGAAGCATATTCGGATGAAAAGCAGCGAAAATATGAAGAAAAAGGCAAAGTCAAGATCCAAGGCAGTTTTTTAAGCCTGACAGCGTCCCAACCAAAGGGCGATGCCATCCCTAAGGAAGATTTCTATTCAAATTACACGCGACGACTCACGTGAAATTTTGGTTCTAAAGTTTGATGGCATCATGCCTAGACTCTGGAAGGCGTCTCCCTTGTTTTCTACACCAGACGCCCAAAAACCATCTCAAGACGACGTCCTTCATGAAGACAGATGGAGTCACACTCATCAAATGACACCATCCCAACGATGACTTGGCCCAAACGAAACCCTAATAACGGCGACCTGATGGCGTCTCCATCAAAAGGTGACGTCGTCGCACTCGTAAATCTATATATAGAATTTGATTTTTCTTCATTTAGAGAGGTAGAATTTTGGAGAGCAAACCCTAACTCATGTTTAGTCCAACTTAGACAGTATTTTAAGGTTCCAAACCCTTCTTTACATCACAAGATAAGTTTGTTAATTCATCATGTCATTATGTCTACCCTATGTTTAATTGTTTGTGTGTATGCTTGCTTGTTTATCATGAGTAGCTAAATTACTGTTGTGTTTGCTTAGATCTATGAAATCTAGTTGTTAATTATTGTTAGATTGTCTCTTGTCTTGATTGGTACACGCTAGAGTAAGGAAAATTGGCTTCTTTTTTAATTGTTGCGAGCTTGAACGTCATAAATAGCAAAACGATTAAGAGTGCACTTGAGCCATCGTTGTGTTTATTGCGTGAGTTGTAGCTTTAGGATAATAGAGTATTCAGGGGAGATGCTAGGGTACTTGGCGATCCCGGGTAGTCTATAGGATAGTTACAATTCATAGAACTAGGGAATTAGGCACCCCCTATGACCAAACAGAATACAACGCACCAATTAAGATGGGGATGTGACAATTCGACTAACCAATAAGAGATAACTAGGGAGTAAGAACATCTAAGTAAACCATTTTTAATCATCATAAGAGCACACCTACATTAACATAGCCTATCTTTCCTTTTCAATAGTTTAATTAGTTAGTAGTTTAATTAAAAAGTAGTTAAAATTGGTAGAAGAACCACCCCCACTCCTATACCCCGAGATATTTACTTGCTTTCTAAAAAACATAAAAGACTAAAAAGAATCTCCCTCAACCTTACCTTCTCGTCATACATCTCTTCCTGGCATCTCTATTCCCTTAGAGAACGATCAACCCATTGGGCTTACCCATACTACACTCCAACGATTAGGTACATTTCCTAGAGGGTTATAAATCTTGATCGTAGAAAAGGTAGACATTCGAACCCGAACCCACACATCACGTTTTTGGCACCGCTGCCGGGGAATAGAATAGCTAGTTAGATTTCTATCTCGTTTAGGTCTACTTGCTTGATTCCTAACAAGTGACCTTTTTTCTTAGCTTTCTTTTAGTCTATCTTTTTCTTTGTGTTTTTGTTCATGACCTCGTCACTTTTTCGTCATGGAAGGTGACGATCCACCAAAACATCCACCACATCAACCATTTCCACTCAATCAACAATCACTCGACTCGCGAAGAGGTCGTACTCTTGGTGAATACTCTAGACTGAGCCATCAAGGTTATAGGAACAACATTGAGCTCCCACTTCAAGTTCAAACTACGGCCCAGCGATCCGACACCATCCGGTTGGTGCAAAATGGATGTGCGTTCCATGGACTTCATTCCGAAGATCCTAATCAGCATCTCAAGGATTTCCTTAAAATCATTGACTCCATTGACCTTAATGCTACCACTCGGGAGACCACGCGATTGCGTCTCTTCCAATTCTCTCTAAGGGACCAAGGTAATAATAATTGGCTTGAGCGACTTCCGGCAGGATCCATCTCAAGTTGGGATGATCTCACCACCCGTTTCTTCGCCCAATTTTTCCCACCAGGGAGAACCACCAAACTAAGGAATGACACTTTGATGTTCTAACAACGTCAAGGCGAAATCCTTTTTAAGGCGTGGAATCGATTCAAGGACTTACTCCACAAAGTCCCTCATCACGGCATTGATCTTTGGCTCCAAGTCTAAATATTTTATGATCATGTCAATCTCTCCACAAGGCAAACCATTGACCAAGCGGCCGGTGGTAAGCTTAGTGAACTAACCGCGGAAGAGACGTGGGGTACAATAGAGGACCTTGCCCTCTATGACAACGAATGTTGGAATGACCCCCGTGAGTTGCCCAAAACCATAAAGGCAATATCCGTGCCTCCCATTGACTCACAACCTTCCAATCATAGTATGCTCGAACTTGAAAACCAAGTCAAATTCCTAATGAGTTCCTACAAAGCTCCTAAACCTTCATGACAAGTAAACAAAGTCTCTTCCTTGTGTCAGTTATGTAGTGGTCCCCATGAAACTCATAATTGCACGAGACTCCCCGAACAAGCTTCCGTGGACTACGCATCCTCGCGTACCAACGGAGTGGGAGGAAGATTCCCCATAACCCATGGACCTAGGACTTTCAATGAAGCCCGAGAGGCATGGAAGAGCAAACCCGAATATTATTGGAGTCAAACCAAAGAATTCACCTCTAACGACTCCCCATGGCCCCAACAACACAATTCAAGCCCTCATGCCCCTATTCAACATAACTTGGAAGGGATGATGCGAAACTTCACGATATCTCAAAAAGCTCAAATAGCCAAGCTGTCGGATCACTTTAATCAACAAGCCGAGATGGATAGGAAGATAGATAACCTCTTGAAAGCTATTAACAATCATGATAGGATGGCAACCAAAAAGGTTAATTCCATCTCGACTCACTCCTCCAAAAAAGCTCCTCTTGTAAAGATTAAGGACCCAAGCAAGTACTTCGCTCACTCCCAATTAGGAAATGAAGCTAGGGACCTATCTTCATCAAAGCACGTTCACTTCGTCAATGCCATCTCCGTAGTGAGACCAAATAGGAATAATGATGAAGCAAACCATGAGACGGTAATTGAGGTTAGTGAGACTCCTATGGAGGAAACAACCAAAGAAGCAGACGAAATAGGTGATGAATACTTCAACAAGTTTCTTACGGAAGAGGAACTTTCATACCACCCACACCTAGTACGCGACCTTCGTCCCTTTTATACTATGAGATGCCCACACATCACCTTTGGAAATCCTAGAAACCTCAACATACCTTGTTGCGTAGGACATCTTTTCGTGACAAAGGCCTACATCGATCGCAAGTCCCCAATAAACATCATGACTAGCACATACTATAATTGGGTGATGAAAAACCTATTCCAAGTAGGCAAGATCCCGACGATCCTAGAAAAAGATGTAATTTTCTCAGTAGAGTTAAGGGATTGGCCGTCTATGTAGGAAGCTTCACGTACCTAACGGATTTCGTGATTGTGGAAGATATTAGTACGGCTATAGATCCTAGCTTGTCCCATGTAGTTCTAGGAAAGCCATTCATAGATAGCTCGGGGATGACTTATGATCCATCATTCGGGATAGTTAGATTCAAGGATAAGACCGATGACATTGCCTACCAAATGACATTTAAGATTGAGTAATTCTCATCACTATCCGATAATGAGAAAGAACTTAAACAATCGATCTATTATAGGAATGAGGAGGATAGAAGGAGAGGAGTAGATTATGTGATGCGTAAGATATTTGGATTCTATAAAGAATGTGTCAAGTTAGGACCAAAATATAGAAAGATGCACAATAGGACATAACTATGCTATGGAAAATCCCTATAGAAATCGTCATGAGGAAGAAGATGATGGAAATGAGATCACGTAGGGGCACGACTTCGAGTCTAGCTACAAGACTCATAAATAAAGAAAACCGCTTCTTGGGAGGCAACACATGCTTATTTGTTTGCTTGTTTTGTTTTTCAATTTTGTTTGTGTGTTTATATATCTTTGTCATTGTTGTTTATTCTCATGTTTGGTTTTGTGAAAATGCTTTATTTTGATGTTAACCTCGTCTTAATTGCATATAAAGGTATTTTACAAAAAAGATAAGTGTAGGGAAGATCACATATGTTTTAAAAACGTGCATGAACATGATATTAATAATAATTGAAATTGTATATATTTGTGTGTTTGTTATAGTCAAATGCTTGTATCGAGTCATAATGGATGTATTGCAGGAATTTTTCCAGGTTTTAATGAGGCAAATTTTCCAGAATTTTTCCAGAAAAACGTACCAAACCCTTTCTGTCAGGACAACCTGACGGTGTCGGGATTAAAGCCCGACGGCGTCAGGAAATGTAGAAACAGATTATCTGTTTCATTTTCTGTGTAACATGTGATTTTTGGAAACTTCCAATTCTTAATTTTCCAGAAAAACTGCAAACATCAATTCCAAAAGCATTATATCTTATTCGCTTTCTAGTTTAGTTTTATTTCATATATAGTTTTACCGCCAATTTTACGCGAGGTTTCGTTTTGTTTTCTTACAATTGTGCAAGTTATATTAGGAAAGAAGAAGAAACACATATTGGAAGCACTTATTACTTATTCATTCTTCTTGGAGGAAGATTTAACCGCAACTTCATACATATCCTACCGAGCTAATCAGGGGAGTACTAGTTTCTTTCTCTGTTACTTACCTTCCTTTATCATAACTTTGATACTTTCGGGGAACATTGGGGCAATGTTCAGTTTAAGTGTAGGGAGGGAGAATAAAACGGAACTTAGAAACTATTCACTCATTTGATTTTTGTCTTGTCCTTGTTGTGTAATAACATATGAGAAATATTTGTTAGGGTAATTTTAGCACCAAATTTAATATTTTTTAAGGCATTTACGAGTTAAACTTTAGTCTTGATTAAGCGTCTCATGGATAGGAATTATATGACTAGCACAAAAACCGTATACCATTCAAATTCCACCCCAAAAATGTGAGGTTCGACCCTAGATCTTTAGGAAAAAAAGCATTCATCTTTAATGCATATTGAGTGTACCAGTAGTATAATAGATTCTAAAAATTGTTTTGAGATGCATTCCGAGATCGCTAGTGAGACTACATTCGTGTAGTTAGGATTAACTAAATGATAAGAATCACTAGGATAGACCTTGTTTTAAACCTGTAATTTAATTACGTCATCCACATCGGTTGAGTAATTTTCCCTACACCCTTGCGATGTGCTCATCTTTAGTACACGATACCCCTAGTTAACCCCTCAGAGCCTATCCTTTTAGCGGTTCTCGTGATGTTTCGGTTTTCGGAATATCAATGAAGAGCATTGTTTATAATCCATCCCTAAATGTTACACCCAAATCGCCTTAGCCCACCTTGTATGCACTCATCTTTAGTGCATTATTGTTATCATTGTTTAAAACCTTAGTTCAATTATATAGTTACTTGCATGGTTGCAAAGTCGAGTCATATCATTTGTATATAGTTTTTGGACGATTGGGACTCATGGGCTAAAGTAATATTTTATGGAGTAACGGGAAAGAGCGATAAATTCGAATTCCCTTTGTCTACGTAATTAAGTACTCCAAGTGTTTTGATCTTTTCAAATCGGGTCAATTAGTGTTAGTTAAATAAAAACTCATGTGTAGGGATGCTCCTATAAATCTCCTTATTTTGATGTTATCATAGAGGATGGTAGAGTAAAAAGGTATGAAAAAAAAGATTAAAACATGCGGGCTACCATCCTACATCTATCTTTATGTTTATGTTTTGTTTCAAGTTATTTATTCCACAACAAGGTGTAGATTAGCGGGAACACCCTGACCCCGGGTGCCTTTTGGCACCAGCCATTATCCACCCCACAAGGAATAGCTCCGGCAACTCTCCTGGCCTAGTGGGGCACCAAATGGAGCGAGCACGAGCCGAGCTCTTATTCCACAAAGTCCCTACAGTGTACCCATAGATTTTGCGGAGGTGGGGTACCTATATGAAGCAAATGCCAAAGATGGGACTTGAACTTGGGTCAATTGACTCAAGCACAAGTGTTTCAAGTTATTTAGTGTTAGTGAGTCGAGTCTTGGCTTAGCAACGCTACGCTTTGCATGCTTGTAACATAAGATTTTTGACTTGCCACCACTAAATAACCCTTATCCAACAAAACCCTTTACTTCCTACCCTAAACCTAATGTTACAACCCTTTGTAAAGACCTCTTAGATAGTTATTCCTAGGTGCTTATGCCAAAGCGGTGGAGGTTTGATCTATTCTCAAGCCTATGGTAATCTATGTACTATGCTAGGTAATGAGTGTTTATCTTCCATTTCCTTACATTTTATATTTCATATAACCCGAGAGATGAGAGAATCCAAAAACCAATTGTGAGGCGCTAGTGTAAACTATTTCAAACCAATGCTTCATGCCCCCTAACTTATAAATTGATTGGCAAAAAGCACATTTGCTTGAGGACAAGCAAATTCCAAGTGTATGGATATTTGATAAGGATTTAAAACATACATTTTTAGGGGGTTATTTAAGCCCAAAATCAACACATTTTATATCCATTACTACTTAAAATCGTTCCTTTTCACATTTTAGGTCTTTTGGAAGCAAAATGCTAGAATGAAGCATATTTGGATGAAAAGGAGCGAAAACATGAACAAAAAACCAAAGTCAAGATCCATGGCAGTTTTTCATGCCTGATAACATCCCAACCAAAGGGCGACGCCGTCCCTAAGGAATATTTCTGATCAAATTACACGCGACGGCTCAGGTGAAATTTTGGTTCTAAAGCATGACGGTGTCACGCCTAAACTCTGGAAGGCGTCTCCCTTGTTTTCTACACCAGACGCCCAAGAACCATCTCAAGACGACGTCCTTCATGAAGACAGACGACGTCACACTCATCAAATGACGTTGACCCAACGATGACTTGGCCTAAACGAAACCCTAATAACGGCGATCTGGCGGCATCACCATCAAAAGGCGACGAAGTCGCATTTGTAAATCTATATATATAATTCAATTTTTCAGCATTTAGAGAGGTAGAATTTTGGAGAGCAAACCCTAACTCGTGTGTAGTCCGACTTGGCCAGTATTTTAGGGTTTCAAACCCTTCTTTACATCACAATATAAGTTTGTTAATCTATCATATCATTATGTCTACCCTATGTTTAATTTTTTGTGTGTATGCTTGCTTATTTATCATGAGTATCTAAATTACTATTGTGTTTTCTTAGATCTATGAAACCTAGTTGTTAATTATTTTTAGGTTGTCTCTTGTCTTGATTGGTAGACGCTAGATTAAGGAAAACTGGCTTCTTCTTTAATTGTTACGAGCTTGAACCTCCTAAATAGCAAAAAGCTTGAGAGTGCACTTGAGCCATCGTTGTGTTTATTGCGTGAGTTGTAGCTTTAGGATAATAGAGTATTCGGGGGAGATACTACGGTACTTGGCGATCTCGGGTAGTCTAGAGGAGAGTTACAATTCATAAAACTAGGGAATTAGGCACCCTCTATGACCAAACGGAATACAACGCACCAATTAAGATGAGGATGTGACAATTCAACCGACCAATAAGAGATAACTAGGGAGTAAGAACATCTAATTAAACACATTTTTAATCATCATAAGAGCACACCTACATTAACATAGCCTATCTTTCCTTTTCATTAGTTTAATTAGTTAGTAGTTGAATTAAAAAGTAGTTAAAATTGGTAGAAGTACCACCCCCCACTCCTATACCCTGAGATATTTACTTGCTTTCTAAAAAAACATAAAAGACTAAAAAGAATCTCCCTCAACCTTAACTTCTCGTTATACATTTCTTCCTAGCATCTATATTTCCCTAGAGAACGATCAACCCCCTGGGCTTACCCATATTACACTGCAACAATTAGGTACACTGCCAAGAGGGTTGTAAAAGTTGCTTCTAGAAAAGGAAGTCTTTCGACCCCGAACCCACGTATCAGCATCGGGTAAAAATTCGTAACGCTGTCTGGGTTGCTTTTGGACGTCTTCTTGGGAAGATCTTGGTTGTCTGGTGTAGAATGAAAGAGTGACTGCCTTCTGAAATAAGGCATAACGTCGTTTCTTGTTAAGACCAATATAAGTTCTGAGCCGTCGCTTGAGAGTTTTTGAAATACCCTGTAGGCGATGGCATCGCCCTTGGAGTTGGGACGTCGTTAGGCTTCTAAAAATGCCTTGTTTTCTTGACCTTGTCGTTTTCTTCATGTTTTCGCCCCTTTCTGTCCAAATATGCTTCATTCCAGCATTTTGCTTCCAAAATACCTAAAATGTGAAAATGAACGATTTTAAGCACTAACGGATATAAAATGTAACAATTTAAGGCTTAAATGACCCCCTAAAAACATATGTTTTAAATCCTTATCACCTACCCCTCCCCTCCCCCACCCTCTTTTTTAATCTTTAATTAAAAATCACTTTCGACCTTCTTTCTTTAAAATAACATACCTCAAAAATCATTAGTCCTTAGACGAAACAAATTTCACAATTACGAAAAACATTAATTTGCCTTCACCGGCAAGGATTTCTTATTTTCTTGGCATGTGTTATAGAATCCTTCAGGATTGATGTAAATTACTCGATAAGAGTAAGGAAAATCGCTCGATAAGAGTGATATAAAGCACCGAGGTGGAAGGAAACTCGTTAGAGCATAATTAAATGCTCATTAGGGTATGGATTAATACCCGAGTATAGCTAAGTACCCGTCAGAATAAAGTGAAAGCCTCTTCGTGGGAAATGTAAAGCAAGTGTGTTAGCGAGAATGGATCCAAGGCTAGTAAAGATTAAAATTAAAATAATAATCTGTTATAGAATAAATCAAATATTGCGTGGTTTAGATGCGTAAAAAGTCGATTAGACATGTATAACGCGTTGGTGTAAAATTAAGTATTTGGTCAACTTGGACGGGTGAATGTTAAAACGCATAGCGAAAATGCATATAAAAACTAATGAGGTATAAAAGTGAGAAGTTTTATATAGAACTTATCTAAGATTAAAAATGGATTAGAAAGTGTGATAAAAAATGCTTAAGGAAATAAGAGAAGATTAAATGAAAAAATTAAATTACATATTGTTAAATATATAAAGCAAGAAAAGTAACAAAAAAAATTGTGAATGAGAATGAAGGTTGTGCCAAAAATGCATAAGTAGGATGAATCTATAATCTCCTTGTTTAACTGGATTGACATGCATTTTCATTTAGATAAAGAAATAATAAATCACCGAACAATAAATTTATAATCTCCTTATTTACATGAAATGGGACGCCAAATAAAAAATTGTAAATTGTTGTTTGATACAACACGAGTACAAGATAAAGGTTATAATGAAGAAGATAAAACAAGTTTTGATCTTGTTAAGAAATGAAATAATTAAGAATAAGTGACGATGTCATAATTAAGGTGTGAGACCTATAAGGTAGATGCCTAGAATGAAGGTTATGTGTTAAGTTAAGTAATTAAGCGGGTAAATATTTCCCTGATATTTAAGAAAAGCTTTCTAAGGATACAAGGTATATGGCATAATAGTGTAATTAAGTCATACTTGGTGGAAAATTAGGAAGGGTTTAGCGGTCAAATGTCAATAAGGTGAAATTAAATTAAGAATTACTCAGAAAATGTCTTATGATATAGAGGAAAATGCTAGGATGACCGATTATGACATTAAATCATATGAAGTATCGATAGATATTGAGGGAATTAGCAATCAAAGTCTGAATTATATAAAGTCAAAGTAGCGAATTTTACCTACATGACAAGCTGCTGTAGTTGAGAATTTTATAAACGAATGTGAGGAGACGTAATGCTTTAGTAGAAAATTGGTAAAATGGAAAATATCCATGGTTAAATACGATACAAATGACATGGCGGCATGAGAAATAGACGAGATTTGTAGAAACTGAGTGTGGAATTGTACGGTTATGGTTGTGAGACCAAGTAACTAGCAAGTTGTGTCCTTGTAAGAATAATTAATTGATATTATAAGCTAGAATGATGGTTAGATATGCAAGATAAGCTTTGCGAATGGTAGCAAACTTTAAGCGAATAGATTTTGGGGATGAAAGTTAAGGGGGTAGATTTTGTTAGGAATTGGAAATTCCATGTTAAAGTGTCGGTCACCCCAATTATGGTCTAGCATATGTTAGCTCGTAGACGTGTCGTTTGTTACGTTATTTAGTAGTTTATTAGTTAGTTTGTAGCGTAGATTAGTTTAGTGTAACACCGTGGAGGAAGGACGGGTCTTTACCCACTGTATGCCTGATCCACAGCCCGTCAGGAGGGCGTATTATGTAAAACTATAAATACCCTCTACCTCCCAAGGTAGAGGGTTGGACCTTTCATTCTAATATAACCTTTTCTCTTTTGTTTACTTTCTCTCTCTAGAAAGGATCCTATCTTTCACTTTCTCTCTCTCTCTAAACTCATATTGTACGCCCCATATTTGTGATTGTTTGTGTGTTTGTGAAATCCAATATGTTACAAATGGTATCAAGAGCCATGGTTTGATCATTCATCTTTCATGTTTTTGGATTTCTAGTGGTTTTATATGGTTTTTGGGGTTGAAAAAGTTTAGTGGTATTTGCATCATTTGGACCATTTCTAGTGTTAAAGTTTGAATTTTGATTGTACTTTTGTATTTAGAATCATTATAAGTGCTTAGGTTTTGATTTGGAAGGCTTGAATCAGTGTGGTTAGGTTGTTTTTGGATTGAAAAGTGGTGTTTTTTTGAATATTTCTACCTAGCAACTTGTGGTCATGTTCTTCGTAGAGACTTGTGGTTATGATTCGTAGAGACTTGTGGTTATGTTCTTCGTAGAGACTTGTAGTTATGATTCGTAGAGACTTGTAGTTTATGTTCTTCGTAGAGACTTGTGGTTATGATTCGTAGAGACTTATGGTTATGATTCGTAGAGACTTGTCTAACATTTGTCCAGATTCAATGTATCTGTCTAGAGACTTGACACTTATTTTTGGTAGAGACTTGTAGCCTATTTTTGGTAGAGACTTGACACTTATTTTCGGTAGAGACTTGTAGCCTATTTTTGGTAGAGACTTGTCACTTATTTTCGGTAGAGACTTGTAGCCTATTTTTGGTAGAGACTTGTCATTTAATTTTGGTAGAGACTTGTCACTTGTCAACTAGCGATTTGTCTTCATAGCGAGTTGCTCTTTAGCGACTTGGCCTCTTAGCGAGTTGTTTCTCAGCGACTTGCCCACTTAGCGAGTTGTTCTTTAGCAACTTTTCAACCAACGATTTGTCTTCATAGCGAGTTGTCTCTAGCGACTTGTGCATCTAGCGACTTGATACCTAGCGACTTGGTGCTAAGCGACTTGTTTTCATAGTTAGAAGCGGTTTGACCATTACATCAGTGCGTCTTGTTGACTTTTCCCGACAAAACTTCAAACGGCTATAACTTTTGAACCGTAACTCCGTTTTCAGCGTTCTACCCATCAAAATGACCGTGAAAACGAGGAGAATGGCACGCCGGAGAAACTAAAGTTTATTCAGGTCAACCCTCGAGGCCTAAATCCGCTCCGAACAGAAGTTATTGAGGTTTTTAAGTTTTTAGGCCTAAATTTCTCCGTTAAATCGTGCAACAACCAACCCAAATCACAACCAAACAACATCTCTGCTAATCCTACAAACAATCATAAGACCTAACACACAATTGTCTATCGTTGTGTCGTTCCATCAGTTATCTTAACACGTTCTATTGGTCACTATATCACGGTTTCTTCTTGATTTTGTTAAATCCCGCGAAAGAATCTATTTCTCGGTTTAAATCATAGACTTGTAAAATCTCGTGTATACTACAACATCATGTCTTACACTACTGACCCAGTAATTTCAGAAGTACTTAAATTGTATGATGCTGTGGGCAACAATGATAATGTATGCTACACTGAACGATTAAAGATGATTGAATCAATCAATGAGGATGTGATATCTCCGGGTTCAGACTCTGAAAAGACAGAAATGCACCAGTCAATGCTACATAATGCTTGTGCAAAGGATAAGGATATTTGCATTGAACCTTATCGACAACTTCATTCACACCTCACGTTACTTTTATCTATGGGAAGTGAACGAACATTTACTGCACTTTTCCGTCAAGAATTATCAACGTTCACGAGCACATTATTCTTAAACTTAAAACAATTGGAGCTACAACTTGACAAAAAGAAGGTTCAAAATGATAGTTCCAGTGCTGCACTTCAGGTGATCTACAAATAATTTCAGTCATTCTTCAATGGTGAATATACTTCGGATTATGATGATCATATGACTGAAAAGCACTTCAAGGATCACACTGGGATGGAAGCAAATGTGTTCAGAGAAACATTAATCCAGCTCTTGGATAATGTTAAGAAGTATATTGAGGAAAGTGCACTGAATGATGACAAGGTGAATGAAGGTCGGGTGAATGAGTGTCAGGTGCAATTGAGAGATAGTTGTGATGAGTCGGGTAATGTGTCAGTTGATGGATCAGTTGGTACTGAATACAGGGACTCAGAGGCAGATAAGCTTGAAACAGCCAGTAGTTCAGTGACTCTTGTTTCACATGATGTGGATGCAGATATCAGACCGATAAATGAACAAATGTCATGTGATGAGGTACCCTTAACTGTTCAACATAGTGCATCTGCTAATGTAACTAAACAAACTGATCTTAATGCTGAACATGATTCTGATAAATGTTCCTTGGTTGAGGCTGAGTCTAATAATTTCAAAACTAATGATATGGTTGATAAAAAGGATTTTGATGAACTTTCAAACAAATTCTCAAAACTTGAAAAACATTGCATTTCACTTGAAATTGCAATACAAAGAAAGGAGGAAAGTTTTCAAACTAAGAAACCATGTAAAAATCCGGAATTTCCTGAATTTCGTGAATTTTTTGAAATAAACAATTTAAAAGCTCAGCTTCAGGCCAAAAACTCGGCTATCAACAATTTGAAGAAACATATTTCTGATATGCATGTGAAATGTAATTTGGTTACAAGTAATTATGATGTTAATGCTATTGATGATATTCAAATGAGAAATGATGAATTAGCGGTTTGTGTGGCCAAATTACTAAAGGAAAATGAGTCTTTGAGAAAGCATCACATAGAACTAAGCGACTCTGTCAATGAAACTAGAACTAAGTCAGTGGAACAAACAAAATCTTTGATAGCAAAAATTGATGAACTCAAAGCTCAACTTCAGGAAAAGAGTTTTGCAATAGTTGCCTTAAAGAATGAGCTTAGAAAAACTGTAGGGAAAAGTGTGAACACCAAGTTTACCAAACCATCAACCTTGGGGAAGCCAGTTTCTCATTCCATTAGAGACCGGTTGTTTGTTAGGCAGCCTCTGCATTTAAATCGAAAGAACAAAATTTTCAAAAACACGGTTTGCCTCCCAAGTTGATGTGAAACAAGTCTTGTCAAAACCAGTCACTTCACCTTATTTGCCTAAGAATTCACATGATATGAATGACTTGTTCAAGAACTATGATCTAGATGAAGCTAGGAAAAAGGCACAGATTCAAAAAGATGGAATTTTAGGTGCTAGACCTAGGGTGATGAATTCTACGAGATTTTAAGGCACTACTAGTATTTTTAAACCATTACCTAGGAACACTCAACTAAAGACTAGGGATTGGCTTGTATCTAAGAGTAGTTGCGTTTCGAATAAAGCTATTCCCATAGCAAATCACTCTAAGAACTCTAGATCATTTTCTGAATCCAAACAAGTTGTTTGCTCAAATTGTCTGAAATGCATCTTTAAGGCAAATCATGATAATTGTTTTTCTAAATCCCTCAAGAAAGTAAATGCTCATACAAAGGTTCAACCTGTTAAGTCTAGGATTTTCACTAAGTCATCTACTATGCATATGAAGCAAAAAAAACTGAAAACTTCGCCTAGATGGATTCCAACTGCTAAATCTTTGGAAACTAGGAATAAGGATAAGTCTTCCACTATGCATAAGAAGCCTAACAATCCTAGACCTTGCCATAAGTGGATACCATCTGGTAGAATTTTTAAGAATGTTGGACTTAGGTGGATACCTACCGGTAAGTTGTTTACCGATGGCAAAATCAAGGTGGAATGTGAAACCCCAAAGGGCTTGGATACTAATGTCACTAACCAATATATATGCAATCAAGCTTGTAATGTTAGTGCAGGTAGTCCTTACTCAGTTGCAGATACTTCGATCCTTCAATACATGGACTGGCTTAAAGTATGGATAACAAAAGGATTGATATCTCATAACTCACGGGTTCAAGTAACTCAACCTTGATATTCAATCGGCAATGACGTCTGTTCACATCAGTTCAGGCCTCGTACTTCATCATTACGGCGTTTGTAGATAACACTTCAGGCCCCGTTCCTCAAAGAAAAGAAAGGTGTACGCTTCAGTGCGCTTTATCTTCATAAGAAGAGAAATCTTCATGTTTATGACCATTCTCATCAACATTCTTCATCAACAAGCTTTATGCTTCTCCCATGCTCATTCAATCATCAAGTGGATCTACGTTCATTGGTGTACATTCTTATTCACTTGTTAAATCAAAAATGGCAACTTCGGATGCCATTTTTGAGGGGGAGAAGAGTGAATATACTACATGATAATGGAGGTTTGAATAATGGTCATACGACTTAATGTTTGATGACTCTCCTCCAATGCCTAATGTCTCACTCACTAAGGATAAATGGGATTTATTGTTTGGGTTTCGTTGTTTCAAGATATGTTTGTTGAGTATTTCCAACCGCTAGCGAATGTTGATCATCCAAGAAGTACAACTCAGACTACTTAAGAAGCCCAATCTCCAGTTATTCCTCAAGGCGTTGATAATGACTATCATAATATTGCAGTTACACTCATGAATAATGATCCGCTCTTTGGTATTCCTTTACCAAATCTTCACGGATTATTGTTCATGAATAATGATCCGCTCTTTGGTATTCCTTTGCCAAATCTTCATGGATTATTGTTCCTTCCAATGTGCACTCTGTAAATCAACCAAATGAACATTGAATAAAATGACAACCTCATCCTCTTGAAGACATTATTGGTGAATCTTCCAGATCAGTCTCTACATGTATATTTTTAGGAAGAATGCATTGATGTTGAGGATTCATTTGTTTTGGTTCATTCAGTGGGTCAATGTACATCCGATTGAATGTTTATTCATGTGTTGGGCATTTGACACAAGTTTATTACTTCGGAGTTAATCATTTATCACTTATTTGAGATTGAAGTTGACTTTCACAAAGGCGTGTTCTTATTTGATAACTTGCTCGGGCTTAAGAATTTGAGTTGAAGACTTGGTTTATCTAGTTACCAGCAGATGGGTGGATGGTTGAAGACCTGGTTAACTATCACTATTAGGAGTTACGTTGTTTTACTCAGTGTCACACGCTGATGACGGTGGGGATAATCGCAAGAGGTGTTAATGTCTCATACTTTGTTTGAGTAGTGAGTACTTAGAGATTTTATTGAAGCATAAATTCTCGACACCGTTCTTCCATCATCAAGTGCAAGCTTAAGATACAAATGTGGGGAATTCGGCTTCAGTTTCAAGTTTGGTATATCGGGTTTTTCTTCTTTTAGTGGTCCCTTCAAGTTGTCTACATATGGGTTGATAAAGATAGTCAGAGAGGGTTTCTGTAGCTGTTGATTCTTACAGGATTCAGTTGAGCTAATTGTTTGTTCTTCTCTATTTCAAGAATTTTTGGTATGTATAATGTGTTGCTGATTCTGAGGTATCAAAACCAGCAAGGGGGAAGGAGACATACAACTAAACACACAACGAGTACACGTGATGAACTTAATACTTCTTCTTTATTGAAGTAATCCCGGGAAATACAAATGTCACAACCATAGAGAAACTCGGTGTTTAACTCGTAGCCTTCGGTGTGTTATTCCAACTATTTGGGGGAAGGATGTGTTTTTCCAACTATTTGGGGGAAGGATATATTATTCCAACTATTTGGGGGAAGGATGCATTATTTCAATCATTTAGGGGGAAGTGGTCTCTGGATACTTTTGGTATGTGTTACTTTAGTGTTCAGTTGGAAGAAATGTGAGAAGAGTATTTGGATCGTGAGATGATATTGCTTATCGACATCTTCTATATGGTTTATGATAAAGTGGTTCCGGTTATTGCTTCATGTGCACAATGTTATGATGATTCCGATGAGATCGCAACCATCAGGGGAGAGATATGTGTATATCAGGGACGCACAACATGTTCACATGATCGAGCTTAATCAGTTATTCCAGAGTTGATATCCGCAGAGAAGATCAGTGATTCAACCAGTTACTGTGATGTCGTTGTCTCTACTCTGGTTGGGTACTTGTGTACATTATAGGCTGATTGGTTATATGAAAGATAACTGGAATGCACTTGGTAAAATGAAGATGTTGATATATTGTTCCCCTGAATAGACAATTGGTCAATCTCGAAGAGTAATGTGTACATCGGGGATGCACAACAGGTTCATGTGATCGGACTTAATCAGTTATTCCGGATTTGTCGACCACTGAGACGATCAATGGTTCAACTTGTTACTTCGTTGTTCTCGTGATTCTTCGGGGTGTTGAGCTTCATTCAATGAGACCGTTTTTATTTATTTCTACTTCTTGGGGAAATGGTCTTTATAATTTGTCGGTTTGGGGGGAAGCTACCAAAGTCTCACTTTCAGAAGGCTCAAGTTCTGACGACGATTCAAGAGCCTCAAAAGCTTTGGTGGTGAAAGTTTAAGAGATGATGACTTCTTTCTTCTACAACATGCTGTACGATATCCTTATCTCGGTACTCATTTCATCATTCTATTAAACTAAATTATCCTTTTTGTATATATTTATCAAAAAGCAAAATAGAAAAATATAAAATCAACAAAAATCCATAAAAATCATAAAATTTGAAAAAAAAAATTGCTTTTTTCTAGAGACATGTCTTCTGGTATCGATAACATCTACGGTCTTAGAAATGTCATTCAATAATGGCACGGGACTTTAGATGAAGTTCGAGCAGGAGGTGTAAATATTTCTTTCTAAACATGTCTCAAAATATGGCTTGCAGTTATTTCAGACTGTAACCCGTGCTTAAAACTATGGCTTGCTATTATTTCCGATAGCAACCCGCTCTTCAAGGAAGGAAAGTGTTGCGCTAAACCAATTCTCAAATATTTCATGCACTTATCCTATAAACAAAAACAAGGAAAGCATGTCATCAAAAAGACTGCTGTTCCTACTCAAATATTTTTCCTTCTAAAATTCTTCAGAAAAATATTTGTCGTTTTTCAAAAATGGTGGTAAATTAAGTTGCTTGTAAATCAATCAGTTTCAGAGTTTTCGTAAAAATTGAAAACTCAATCAATGACTTCAGCGCTTTCAAACTTTTCAGAAAATAAGTCATTGATTGAGGGGGAGAATGTTTTCAAATCTATATCATCTAACGGGCTTTCTTAATTATCCTAAATGCTTAACTGAAAAATGATGTTAACCTACGTTGAAGGACTAGGTGCCTAGGATATGATTGTTAGGTTTAGATGATTAGAGTTTGATGAACACATAATCCCATGCTTTATATGATCTGATTGATATGTTGAATTGACTGTTATTAGTCGATTGCTGTTTGGGTGATGTCGACCACCATATATCTGTTTGTGTCCACTAACGTATGCAGGTGTATTGGTATATAAGAATGTTCCCGATCCGGATCCCACAATTTTTGATTGGATGCCGAAAGGAAAGGGCAACTATATCTTGGGTCGACAAATGAAGAAACGGAGCTTAATTTGACTTCTATGGAGAGTTGGCATGAAATACAACGTAAGAGGTCTCACTGCATCATCAGATGGTTTTCTTCATCATCAAATGAAGAAACGGAGCTTAATTGGACCTCTATGAAGAGTTGGCATGTCAAATGCAACGTCAGAGGTCTCACTGCATCAGCATACGGTTTTCTTCCAGCCCTACAGCAACAACAGAAGCTTCTGAACCACCTAACGTATCTTTGTGCAGGATAAATAGTGAATTATACCATTTTTCAAAATATTTGATAAAATTGTTTTGAAAATGGAAAAATATTGTTTTGAAAATAAATTGGACTAAATTTTGAAAATCACCGAACTTCATTTTATCAAAACTTAAGTCACTCAATCATCGACTACAGTCATCGATTGAGGGGGAGAGTGATTTAAAATAAAATATTTTCAAACGAAATTTCTTCATAAAAGTCCGGTTTGACCAAAAACAAAGTGGTGATCTAAAGATTTAATGTTATGTCATGGTATGATTTTCTTTAAAACTTAAAGATCTTTCAAAATGAAATTTTTTCTGTTCTTGTTTGATTGTGAAACTGTTTTATTTTACTTAAAGATCTCTTAAAAACTATCATACCTGACACTAACAATCTTTAATGTCTATAATTGGTCCTCATCAGTCAATTTCAAAAATTAAATCAAGCCACGTCTTTCCCCAAAATTTTCTAAATGATTTAAATCAATCGGGATCCAAAATCTCAATTGGTTTGAAATTTTTGATCGGGGGAGAGATCGTGATTTAAATCTCAAATCGGTTTTAAAGGGTGATTGTTTTAAAATCACTCCTTCCTTCATGTACCAAACGATTTTGTAATACATAATGCACATGATTGTGGAGGAGCATTTAACCAAAAACCAGAAGAGCTTCTAAATCAGGCACATTTTTTCCCATGTTTTCTAAACCTTATTAAATCACTTGGGATCCAAAATCTCAAAGGGTTGATATTTTTGATCGGGGGAGAATTTGTGATTTAATAATGAAATTTGATAAAAGATGTTCATTTTGATTCAAAGTGCCAGTTCTCTCTAATATGTGCCAAACTCTTTCTTATATCAATGCACATATTGAGGGGGAGCGAATGGTTTCTATTGGCAATCGTGAAAAGTACTTCAAAGAACTCTTTCCTCTATGTGATAAAATGATTTCAAATATCCTACACACATATTGAGGGGGAGAATTTACCAAAGAAAATCAAATGGCTTTTTCCTAAGGAAATTGTGATCAAGAAAAGATTTCAAAGAACTCTTGCCACCATGTGCTAAACAATTTCAAATCATATGCACATGTTGAGGGGGAGCATTTCTAAATGATCAAAACTATTAAGGTACAAAATGCTTTGATCCCGTATCACAAGTACCTTGATTGTTTTTTCCAAATGATTTTTCAAGTGGTTTCAAGGAAGAATGAATTGTACCAAAAGACCGACCATTTTACTTTATGCATGGAGTTATAAGGATGGTGAGGTTAGGTATTAGTTCCCACGATCCGCCAGAGCCGGAGGGATCTACCCAGGGACAATCCACTAGATAGTGTAGAGTCCTTAGGTATGATGAAAAAAGGAGGAAAAATGAGAATATGGGAAGAGTGCGGACTGAGATAGAGCTAGAACTGGAATAAACCCAACAAGGTTCTAGTTATGAAGTCTCGGTAAGCACTGAAGGGGTTGAAGAATGAAAAATAATTGAATGTGAAAAGGGTGAAAAGAAATAGCCCTCCAATAATTCAACCTTAGGGCAGTAACCGGGTTCAATACATATGCTACTGGTGTTTACTAAGGTAACACTAGTATTGAAGACAAGACGTCATGGACCCAGTGACGCACTGCACTACAACTTCCCAAGCTACTCAAGCTCCTCTTAAAAGGGCTTGTTTCATTCTCACGGGGAACCTACATAATCTATCGACTTTCTCTTAGAGATTGTTGATATTGAAGAAGGAGACCCTCTCCCTAGTCTCCGGCATAGGAAACCAAATGTTCACGATTGAGTCTAGAGCCAAGAGATCATCCACAATATCTCATTAGGACACTAAATTAATGAAGACTTGCTGTTTCACACAATGTGGAAAGTGAGAATATATTTTAAGAGTCCTACGCATTATCCTTGTGGTATTGCCAGAACATCCAAGTGATATGTAAAAGTATTCACGATGAAGATGGAAATCCTTCTAGAGCCAACATCAAACAAGCTCTTGGTGGGTGACATGTGAGATCTTTTCTAAAGATCAAGCTTGTGACAACTGGACAGAAACAATAGGGCAATTCATTCTTGAATCAACCTTGGTCCAGGAAATGAATTGACGAATACTTTTGGAAAAACCGTTCGATGTGCAAATCTTATTTTCTCTAGCACATCGAATGTGTATTCATGATTTCAAACACAAAAAGTATCTCTGATTGAAAAAATACTTTTGGAAAAACCGTTCGATGTGCAAATCTTCTCTTTTCTCTAGCACGTCGAATGTGTATTCTTTTCAAATACAAAAAGTATTTTTGATTGAAAATTGATTTTTCTCATAAAACCTTTGTCGTATTGCAAAACTCTTTCTTCAAGCAATACACGATTGTTTTCAAATAAAATTTTCATCAATCAGTGAATCTCAATTCGCTGGTTCACTCACTCCGTGTTGTCTTCTTTGAGACGTTCCGGTTTGAGAACGGCTAGAACAGCTGCGAAACCCTGTCAAGGAGATTCTTTGGAATTATACCTGATCACAGGCAGTACTTGTACTGATCAACGGGGAACCGTGGGCCGTATACCTCAATTCAACGAAAGTGATCAAAGACACTTTCGTGTGTTTTATTGCTAACTGTTGTTTGCAGATACATTTGGACGGTTGCAGCTGATCAGAATTGAGAAGTCAATCCAAAGCCGCATGCTCACAGCATCCACACTTAATTGAAGAAATCATGACTTGTGCATATCTACATAACCTGGCTCTGATATTTTTATACTATGCTTCTGCTACGCTGCTGCAAATATCATGAACCAGCAAAGCTTCCGCTACTCTGATGGAAAGATGTCATGATCCAAAAGGTGTGAGCATGTCGGTCCAAAAGTCACAACACCACACGAAGGCAACACAATAAAGGGTGATCCAGAGATTTACTGTGGTTGATGATCTCGAAGATCATCAAAGATGTGGATCAGTTAAAGGCCTCCACTAAAAGTACAAATCAATGCGGACTTTGAAGAATCGCTACTAAAGCACAAATATTAAGGAACTTGAAGAATAGAAGTCTACGAGCTCAGAACTAATGACAAAGATAGAATGCTAGGATGCAAAATATATTTCATGGGGTGACCTCACTTAGGGGGAGATTGTTAGGAATTGGAAATTCCATGTTAAAGTGTCGGTCACCCCAATTATGGTCTAGCATATGTTAGCTCGTAGATGTGTCGTTTGTTACATTATTTAGTAGTTTATTAGTTAGTTTGTAGCGTAGATTAGTTTAGTGTAACACCGTGGAGGAAGGACGGGTCTTTACCCACTGTATGCCTGATCCACAGCCCGTCAGGAGGGCGTATTATGTAAAACTATAAATACCCTCTACCTCCCAAGGTAGAGGGTTGGACCTTTCATTCTAATCTAACCTTTTCTCTTTTGTTTACTTTCTCTCTCTAGAAAGGATCCCATCTTTTACTTTCTCTCTCTAAACTTATATTGTACGCCCCATATTTGTGATTGTTTGTGTGTTTGTGAAATCCAATATGTTACAGATTTGTTACACCCCGAAACAAGTTTATGTATTTTATTATTAGTATGCCTTGTATGAGTTTGACTAAGAAAATGATGTTTTTATAAGTATATATGTTTGGCTAGTTATCAAGTTTGAAGTTAAAAGCCAAACTATAAGTTAAGTGTTAAGTGTTATGTGTATAGAAAGTCATATGTGACAAATATCTTATGAATGAGACTAGAGGGACCATTTCTGCCATAGTGCCAAACTAGTACAAGATTTTTCTTAAAAGAGTTATTCTTTGACTTTCCACAATTGTGTAGATGTCTCTTGTGTGTAATGGTGTAACCATATATAACAAAAAGATGAGGGAAGACCAGAAACTCCTAATGATAAATTGATGGTGAATTAAGGTCCATAGTATAAGCCATAAAAATCATCCTCCTCAAGTAACTAGCTCCAAACTCTTGAATTAGTGGCATTTTGAGTTAGGGTTCTTGAAGGTTGAAATTGGGGGTTTTTGGGTAAAGAAAGATTTTAACCAAAGTAATGATGATAAGGCTTAAGAATTAGGTTGTGATTGAATGGTTCATTTTGGGGATTCAAGATGATCAAGGTGATTGATCATATGCATGCGAAAAAAGGGTTTTTTTCATATAGATTGGGTGGCTCATTATCCATTGTATTATAATGATAAGCATACTTATTTGATAGTGATTCTTGTTTAGGAATAAAGAAGTTGGTGATTGGTTCTTGATAGTATAACTATGGATTGGAGGTAAGTAACTTTGGTTATAACATGTGCTTATATTGATTCCATCATATTATGTGTTTATGAATGAATGTGTTATAGGAACTTTGGTCTAGAAAGCTTTGATAAATGCTAGAAATTAGGCTAGTAGGCATAACTAGCTAAGATGAGTGTTAGTTTTAGTAGATTATGGACTAACTAAGGTATGTGATGGATTCATGTTGATAATCATTGATGAGATGGTTTATGCTGATATGGCTCGACGAATGTTGTTATATGCTTTTATGCATGTTTTTGGCTAATTATAGTCAATTGGACTAGTTATGAATGTTCATGATGCTACTATGGTTGAATTATATATGATAATGTATTATTGTCTATTACTTACTAAGCGTAAAGCTTATGTGTTAGTTGATAAATTTTTGTATGTTATTGTGGATATTAAGTTCTCGGATAAGGGCCTTAATTAGAATGTGTAGCAATGAATGGAAGCGCTTGCCATCATGATTAGGCAAGTAGTAATAGAATGTCATGCTATGAACAAGTTTAACCGTCCTCGATTTTTGTAGAGAGAATTACTTTATGTATTCAAAAGTTTTTCTGAGTCATAATTTATGTGGTTAAATGTGTGTGGATAGAAAAGGACATGTTTAGTCCAAATTTATAACGGGCACACATGATGTTTGGAATAATGTTTAAGTGTTTGTAAATTGTGTTTCCTATGGATTTGTAATTGTATTTTGTTAAGAGTTTTATAACAAAAATGAACCGGACCAACGGGCCATAGATCCATGGATGCCACTAGGATTCGCGGGTCATGTGGGATCCATAGGTCTGATTTTTCAGATTTGGGTTATTTCTTATGAAATAAGTTTTAGAAGCTGGTTCTTATGAAATAAGTTTTAGAAAAGGTATTTGTGTATACATTCTTATGAAATAAGTTTTAGAAGCTGGTTCTAAACAAAAGTATATATGAATATTTGATTTGTAACAGTAGGTAAGATTTGGTTATGCACTTTGTGCACACAAAAAAAATTGTTGAGTTTGGTTTGGGGCATTTCAAGAAGTTTTCATGTTATTCCACATGTGATATAACATTAATAGGTAAGTTCGAATACTCAACATGCTGTCGTAAAATGAGAATATTTGTGTAAAACTCCAAATGATTCACCTTTTTTGCATTTAAAAAAATAAAAATCTTTAGCGATCCTGTTAGATGATAGGTTAAGGCCCAAGCCCAAAGGCTTAGGTTCCACTAGGTTTAGGGTTATGTTAGTTTATTTTCTAAGTAATGTTCTATTATAAATAGACATGAAATCTCATTACTTAATCACACAAAACACAATCAATAATATCTCTATTTGCTATCTTACATGATATCTGAGCTTTACGTAAGATCCACCTATAAAATTTGTTATCCTTTGGTCATTGGCTACTCACCGATGATCCGTAGGGCTACGAGTTATTTTAGATTTATTGTTTTTTTTTAGGATTTTGTTTTTCATATTCGATGCATAAACCTTAAACCCTAGCCAACAAAACACACAAACTATATGGTGTCCCCTTTAATCAACCATATTTTTTTCCTTTCTATTCAAATTATTTTCGTTGTTGAAGATCATTTTCGTTGACAACAAAATTTGACCACCAAATTGCCGCTCCCTCTTAAAGGCAAAGCACTCGTGACGTTAAAAAATAGCAAACGTCAAAAAATGAAGGAAACTGCGGAGCAATATACAATTATATCATCAAACACAAGTCCATCTCCGTGCAAACGAACAACAAAGAAGATGAATAAAAGTAAAGAAGAAGGCGATTTCAACATTCTATCCAGCTTGTACGTCCGAAAACCTCCCGTTCAAACTACATGGGAGGGTTAATTGGTAGGTTAAGGGGCAAGCCCAAAGACTTAGGGTCCATTAGTTTTAGGGTTATGTTAGCTTATTCGCTAAGTAATGTTCTAAATTGACATGAAATCTCATTATGTAATCACACAAAACACAATCAATAATATCTCTATTTGTTATCTTACACATAATTTACGAACTTCCAAATCATTACAATTTATTCATAAAAGTTGGAGACAATGTATGAATTTTTTATTATATTCAAACTCGCTTTATATATCACAATCATATAATACCAATTTGTAGATTCATATTGTCGTAAAATGAAAATAAGCATTATTTTCAGTGCAAAAAGCCTGAATCTTTTGGAGTTGTATACAAATACTTATGCCTATTTAACGACAACATGTTGAGTGTTCGAAGTTACAGATTAGTATTATATCACATGTGATATACCAAATGAGTTTGACTATCATTTTTTTATTTTTATTTCACAAACTTCTATGGATAAACCGTATTAATTTAGAGGTTCAAATATTATGTGTGATATATGGTTGGAAAGCTAAGTATGTGTATTATTCAATGCAAAAACTGACGAATCTTTTGGAGTTCTACACAAATGCTTATACTCATTTTACGACAACATGCTGAGTGTTCGAACTTACATATTATTATTATTATATCACATGTGATACATCAAACGATTTTGACTATAAAATGTTTCTTCTATTTTCTTCGAATTTTATGTATAAACTGTATTGATTTTGAGGTTCAAAAAGAATGTTTAATATACAGTAAAAACCCTATAAATTAATACTCGATAAATTAATAAACTCAATAAAATTAATAATTTGTCCGGTCCCAACTTGGGACCAGTGCAAATTTGAACCTCAATCGATAAAATAATAAGATAATAATTTTTTTGAAACTCAGTGTATGTATATTAGTCCCAACGAAACTATAAATTAATAATCACCAAAAAATTCCATAATATATATATTATATATGTGTGATACACTTCAAAATTCTAAGATTTTTTAGTAAAAAATGAATCTATAGTCACTTGTTTTTTGTTGAACTTCAAATTTATATTGATTTCATCTTTAAATCTCCCTATTGCACTCAAGAGTTGGGGCGTTGTCTTCTCGTATTGCAACAAAAAGTGGTGAAGAGTTGTTGCCGCTTGTAATGCTTTTCTTTGAGTGACTGGTTCCAAAGCTATTGAATCATCCTCAACTTCATCATCGATCGGATTTTGAATGGTATCCGCCACAATTTCTTCAATTCCTTGAACCACGTAACATTCATTATTTTCACCAGGATAATCTAGCAAGTGATTCACATCCATTTTGTGCCGATAATGCATACCCGTAATCAAGTTCTCAAGCTCACGAATGTCTTTTTCAGAATTTGCATCGTTTAAATCACTTGAGCCGGTTGAATTCGTCGAACGAATTTTGCAGTGTCGAAAGCAATTTGCTATGGCCTCTTGTTGCACATTCTTGATGTTGATTAGCTCTCCTGTTATATTCACCCGTTCTTGATGTTGGAGAAACCATTCATAAACAACTTTATCCATGTCTGGGTACTTGGCTGGTTTGTGACGCTTCGAAGATCCACCTTTGTCAAAATCAGTTGATATATAGGAACTCTGATGATCGCTTGAGAGTGTTTGAAATTGTTCCTTGACTAACTTTCAAATTGAAAGTTTTGTCAACCCACTGTACCAAATCTTGTTGAGTGCATCCTTGGTGATCTCTCTTATACTCACATAACAATTTTCGTTGTTGATTGGTCATGGTTGATTTTTGAACACCTTTTAGATTAGAAGCCATAGTTGATATAAATTTAAACTTATTCAATGGCCACTTTATACTGATCAAACATTGGTACGTACAGCCATGGATATATTATTCTTGCTAAATACCTAATATATCCTAGTCTTTAAAATACGTAATATCTTGATATCATGGATAAAATAGTACAATTATTTCTTGGTACCATTCATATCCTAGTCTTTAAATACGTGATATGTGTATCTTGATAAACTAATAAATTATTTTTACGTAATATGTATCTTGCTAAACTAATAAATTATTTCTAACCATCTTTAAATCTCGGTCTTTAAATAACCATCTTTAAATTAATAATTTATTAATTTATCGATAAAATAATATCTCACTAAATTAATAAAATATGTCGGTCCCAACACCATTAATTTATAGAGTTTTTACTATATGGTTGAAAAGCTAAGTATGGTAATTTTCAATGCCAAAAATGATGAATCATTTGGAGTTTTACATAAATATTTATGCCCATTTTACGACTTTATGTTGAGTGTTCGATATTACAGATCAGTGTTATATTACATGTGATATATCAAACAAAATATTATACACAAAAAACAAAAAAAAATTATTGAAAGTATATGAAAATGCTCGTCTATTAAAAGATTATTAAATAATCGTCATAATAATGTAATTTATATAGGTTAGTGATTTATGGTTCTTGAATAATATGTATAAATATATATATATATATATATATATATATATATATATATATATATTTATATATATATATATGAGAGGTATTTCATCACCAACTTTTCCACATACAAGAACTCATTTCACCATCCATCTAAAAGAAAATCAATGGATGAGATTTAAAAGCATTTTTATTATTTCACTCATTTTTATAATTTAAATATCTCTTAAACCGTTTATCATTAAGCGGAAATATTTACACCGTCGCGACGAGCATTTAATAATCTTTCAATAGACGGGCACTTTGATATACTTTCGAAAAAAGAAAAAAAAAAAAAAAAAAAAAAAAAAAAAAATCATTTTTTCGTTTTTTCGTTTTCGTTTATTTCACGTTCTTGGTGCATAAAAAATCATATATGATAAAACACTAAATTGAATATCACATGTGATATTAGTGTTAAATCATATATGATATGTAATATCACATGTGATATCATATGTGATTTTACACTAATATCACATATGATATTACATATCATATATGATTTTACACTAATATCAAATTAGTGTTATATCGTATATGATTTTTCAATTCAGTAGTAAAAACGAAAAAACTTAAAAACGTGAAAAATACGAAATTTTTTTGTGAAAGTATATCAAAGTGCCTATCTATAGAAAGATAATTAAATGCTCGTCGCAATGATATTTTTTTTTTAACGATTAACGGTTTAAAAGTTATTAATATTTGAAAAAAAATGATGAAAGTTGGTTTTTATTTTGTTGGGATTAATCTCATCCATTAGATCAAATAAAAATGGATGGTGTAGATTGATCCATGGTATGTAAATAATCTTTTGTCCTCAAATGATCTTATATCTATATATATATATATATATATATATATATATATATAAATGTGTGGAAGTGAGTTCAATTAATTCATTTTTTTCTTTTATAAAATAAATTGGCGAGATTTGTCTTTTTAGAAAAAATATTAGTCCATAAATCATGATTTAATTTCTCTAAAAAGAGATATCGTTTTATATTTCGATGATCTAGTCAAAACAGAATTATGCACTAACAGAATTATGCACAACTATCATGAGAATAAATAGCATATGCTCACTAATTCAAATGTGTTTGTTTCATTCACGCAAATTTATTCTAGTTTATGTTATCTAATACGATGCAGAGTAAGGATAAAATAAGAAATAAAATTAAAATGAGAAGGATGAGAAGAAAAAAATAACCGCACGTTTCAGATGCATCTAAAAAAGTAGATGCATCTCTCTTTAAATTTCTTTTTTTTATTTGAATTGTGTGGCCAAGAATATTTCTCACTCTTCTCATTTGATTTTCTCTTATCACCATATCTCTTCCCATACGATATATCTTAAGTTACTTCACTCACATTGTTATATGTTCATATACGTGTACTTTTATACAACCTGCATTGGGATCTGGTCACGCACACAAGTCGCGTGTACAGTTTTCGCACGCCCATTGGGATATATGTTGTTCGTCCCAAAACCTATAACGCCAGCTTATCCCGTTGAAACATGAAAATCCACTTCGGACACCATTATTCACAAGCCGATATTCGAAATCTTATTCATCAAACATACTAACATAGACCCAAATAACTTAATTTTGCACCATTCCCTTTGATATGTTATTATTTAATTTGCCGTGTCAAACTTAAAGAACGCCTGTTCAAAAAAAAAAACTTAAAGAACACATACACAATTACATAATGTTACCTTTCAACATCTACCAACAATCGAATTACTTGAAAATTCAATCATTGTAGGCTTAGAATTTTTCTATAGACAAACAAAATTAAATGAAAGGATTTATTTGAAAGTCTAAAAGACTCACGAGTCGTTGTTCCCTTAATTTCTACAAGTCCAGGAAGAAGAGGACAAGAAGTGACGACTTAAGTGTGCCGTGGGCCTAAACTATATAAACATACAACACGTCACCTTTATCTATAAGAGGATGCCCAATCATAACACAAGTTAAAGTTTAATTGGCGTTTCACAATGACAACTTCACATTTACCATTACATCCCAAAAACACACAACAATAACATCCCAAGTTAAACTTTAACATTTGATATTTTCAATTTCAACCCCTAAACTAAAACAACACTTCATTTATTAAAAAACATATCACATTTAACATTAAAACAGAAAGTACATTAAATGTTAAACACGAATTACATTAAACATTAAAACTACAACGAGATTGATGAAAATAAACTACTAAAACTTAATAAAACGAATCACTAGAGTCCCAACCCTCGTCACTTGAAGAGGAATAAACTCGCCATTAACGAGTCGAGTCTCCATTATGTCAAAGTAGTTATCTTGAAGATACTGAGCTTCCCTTGCTTATTGTTCCGACGAGGCGACTTCCTCGCGTGCCTGCTCTTCCATAATCTCCCTATAGTTTTCTTCGTCTTGTTCAAGTTGACGAAAGGAAGCCTCACTTAACCCGAATGGGTTGTTTTCAAGATCCACCGTGAGTGTTGACAGGTGGAGTTGGAACAATTGGATTGTTCATAGGTGGAGAGTTTGAAAATACATTTTCCGGTTGGAAAACCGGAAGAGCAGTTCAGTGGTGTTGAGTAAACTTCAAACTCTTCGGGGTTGGGCTGGTTTTAAACAACGAGTTGGAATTGGAAAGCTGGTTTTCGGCAATTTTTCTGGACCTGGGAATTGCTGAGAAAAATCTTTGCGAGACATTTTTTTTGTGTGTGAGTTGTGTGTGTAACTTGTGTGTGTTGTGTGTTCTAAACAACTCTGGTAGAGTTGTATATATAGGCAGAGTTGATTTTGAATTTGAATAAATCCCGCGAATATTTGATTTTTAAATTTCAAATTTGAATTTGAATTTATCCCGCCCAGAATTAACCTGTATAATTTAAATTTGAATTTGAATAGGTTGAGGGGGTGTAAGTGAAAATTTATTTGAAATGGTTTAGGGGGTGAAATGATTTTTTTTTTAAGTTTAACGCCCGTTGAGGGGCTAACTTTGCCCCAATAACACCGGTTTAACGCGAGGCTCCCAATGGCTAACGCCGGGTAACATGGTCCAACGCCCAATAACGCCGGTTGGGGCGTTGGTTGTTGGACATGCTCTAATGACAATCGTGTCCTCGTTTTAATGAAAAAAGACATTACTGTTTACTGTCAAAAGCATAGTTATTAGGCTGCCCCCAGTAGATGGAGACGATCGACTGAAACGATCGAGTGAGTGTCGATCGTCCTTGTGTGAGAATTCGATCGAACAAAATTTTGAAACCAACCTAGTCGTGTACACGATCGATTGAAACGTTACACTAATTATCTTTAAACCGTTGCATAACTGTTATAAAAAAAATAAAAATAAAAAATAAAAAATTGAACCTTTATAAATACACAACATAAACACACTTCAATCCACAAATCTCATTTCACACAATTCAACCTCAAAATACTTCTCAACATAAGATTTATTATGGCTTGCCGTCTCCCCCATTCCGTTGAAGATATGCAAATGTGGCTCGAAAAAACGCTATTATAGACGTTATCAATCTGTTTGAGCAGGCAAGGGCAGAGAAGCAACGTATGAGAGCAGACTACACGACTTGCAATGACATTACGACTGAACGAAAAGCCGTGATCGACAAATTTTTGATGGATGAAGCCCACAAAGACGACGATATTGCTAACAAGTTGTGGGAGTGTATTCAACAGATATCGAACAACATCAGCACCAAAATTAGTTGGAGCTATCGGGAGAACAAAAACGATGGTGTATGTGCATAAACTTCGTCTGCTAGCTTTGTTGGGGAATCTCTGCTAGACCAAGAACGTTTGGCTCGCATCGAGGAATTTGCCGGTAATCGGACTCCCTCGTATGTTTCTGCATGCGGGGAGCATTCAGATTAGGATTTATGATTTACGATTTCTTATCGTTTTTATTTTTAATATATTATTGTTTTTATTTAGTATTGTAACATTTTAATTATTAATGAAATTTTAGTTTGTGATAAAAATGTTTTTTTTTTTTTTTTTTTAAATGATCATGGTCGCCCTTACTGGGGCACCCAATCGCCTGAAGGTCGCTGGAGAGAGAAAGCTGACATGGCAGGGAAAATGAGGGGGATTGAGTGCCCTTATGGGGGGCAGCCTTAAGATCACGATCTTGATTTTAAAATTTTATGATTTTACAATTTTATAAAGTAAAAACGATTCGGATCCTATGTAGGATCTTAACTAGCTTAAGATCTTATAGAATCCCGATCTTGACCATAGGATCTCAAAATCTACTCCGAACCGATCTTACTTTTCTCGAACCTCAAGCTAAAAAACACAAATTCATGGTTTATATTTTTATATAATTTGAAAAATAACATGTGATTCTTCATAACATTGCATATTCATAATTTTAAGACAACATTTTCATGAAACATTCATATACTTTTGTGTTTTATAATATATAATAATTTGTATATTTGAATAGTATTATAAAAATCATTAAAAAATGACATTATAGTAAGATCTTAGGATCCCGATTCGATATTACGATCAAAATCTTGCAAAAACTAAAATAATCCTACCAAATAGGATCCTAATTTTAAAAACCTTAGTTAAAAGGCATTACTATTGCTGTAATACTCGCATGATTTCTATTATATAGAGAGTGACAATGTAAAATTACTAATGTATTCTCACTTTTTTTTTCTATTTCTACTTATAACTTGAAATTTTAACCTAATAAAAAATATTCATTTCATAAACGAAATACTTCACCATAATTTCGTAACAATAATAATTTGGCGCTTTATATTTCTATCGCTATAAGCAGGTACTATAATTATGTGTTTCTCTTTTGTAGCCGCACTCACTGTGTGGAAAACTAGAAGGGGGGGGGGTTGAATGGTTTTACCGATTTTAATTTAAGTTTCAAAGATTTAGATTCAATCTTATGTGAATTCGTATGCATGGTTAGATAGTATAAAATAATAAGTAAAGTAAATAATAAAAGCAAGTAAAGAAAATGATAGAAAGTAGCGACACAAGTGATTTATAGTGGTTCGGCTACAAGGACACCTTCCTTGGCCTACTCCACTCCCCGAGTTCCCTACTCGAGAGTTCAAGCACTATGTCAACAAGCTCCTTCAACACGGTGGAGAAGCCTCACAACGTCGCTTACACTTTTTCCGGTACAAAGCTAAATACCGATTTCTTCCACGAGGTAGAACAAAACCTATCACAACTATTACACAACAACTATGTGAAATATGAGTTACAATATCTTGCTACAGAAATCTTGTAGATGAACAAATCAATCAAGGACCCCTTGCTTGGATGACTTGTAGTATAACGTGATCTCGCCTTTGAGAAGGACCTATATGAGAATCACTGTAAAAAGATAGAAGAAACTACTAGAATGATCAAATGATCAGAGGTTAGAAGAGTGAGAAAACATATGAGAGAGTTTTAAGAAGAAGGAAGAGTAACAATGAAGAAATGGTTTACTATTTATAGGCATAAAAAGCCTTCTATAGCACAGTTCTGGCGGATCCCCCACATGGGGGATTCGGCAGTCTGGGTTGTACCAGTCCGGATTTTGTGTTGCAAACCGGGTTATGGGTTATGGGTATGAGGCATGGGTCATGGACTTTGGGTTATGGGTACCCAACAAGATAAAATGTATCTAGAAAATGGGTCATGGGTCTTGGGTCGTGGGTTATGGACATTGGGTCATGGGTCATGGATAATACCCAACATGATTTCATGCATGATGTCATGGAATGGGTCATGGGTTATGGATAAACTATTACAACAAATGAATTATTACAACATTTTATGTGAAAGACCAAATTTATATACTTTACAAAAATAACATGTATTCTTATAATTGTACTTATGATAACTTTATATTTTTTATCAACAAAACATAACGAGATCGCTAAATATGAATAAACGTTTTTACGGTTTATTTATATTAACAATCTCCCCCTTTTTGTTGATGACAAAACATAATGTTATGATGAGTAAAACTTAAGATTAGATGTATGTTTTAAAAGTATATGTAAGTTTTACTTTTTCTCCCTTTTTTTGTCGAAACAAAAAGTGAGCCTAGTGAAGAACTAAATAGTGGAATAAAAATAAGTATGATCCACAAAGCACTAGCTCCCCTCTGACGGTAGCTCTCCTTAGAATTGGGCGTCAAATGAGAAAATATAATACCTACAAAAAAAATGTTAGTAGTAACATGTAATATAATCTTATATAGGACGAGAGACAAGATAGAAAGCCAAGGTACGTAAATAAAGCATTGTAATAAAATATCAAAGTGTAGAGGTATATATGCCACATAAAAAATGTAAAAGTAAGAACAAGGATTATTCTTTAAAATGACTCAAAAGAAAAAATAGATAAAATAATATTATCATTCCTTCCATGCTTGCATATGGGTTAATTATGATAATATTGATGCGATCAAGGATATGGTTGAGTATGAATCGCATCTCGTCCCTTATTTCTATTGTGAGATCCCTAGTGGATTAACAATGTGTACATGATAGATGGTGAGGGAGGTGTTAGTGAATGGTTTCTGGGTAGGTTTGATTTGTGGAGTGAGGAATAGGTGGTGGAAATGTTAGAAAATATAGATCAAAGTCCATGATGTTGGTGAGTGGTGGTGGATAAGAACCTAGATGTTCTTGTAAGGTGATGGGAGGTAGAGGTGGTGATATTTTAAGCTATTTGTAAAATGTGTTTGGAGATGTTGGAGGTGTTAAAAACACTAGTTCTTTTGGGTTTAAGTTGGAGGCTAGTTGGGTAGTTTTTGATGGTTGAAATGGAGCAGTTGGTGGACTAGCCACGGGTAGTGGGATTGTTTTTGGAGTCTTAAGGAATTCCACTAGGGTGATTTGAGTGTCAAGTTTAGACTCGTTAGGTGAATGTGGAGATAAACTTCTGGGAGATGATGGAGGTGCTACAATGTAGTCATTTGGTGGAGAATGAGTAGTTGGTAATGGGCTTTTTAACAAAGGTTTAGCTAAGCAACAAGGCCAGATGCTAATCCGTGCGGTTCTCCTATATTTGGTTGGTCGTGGTAGTACGAAAGGTGGTAGGATGAAGTTTTGGATTACTTGAAAAGGGTTGTTTTCACTAGAGGGTTCATCAATGTTTGATGATATTTTGGATGACATGATGATGATTGTTTGTGAGGTTGAGAGTGATGGATATGCAAGTATTTTGGAACCTTATTTACAAAGCAAATAATGCATTGCAATGAATGCTAAAACCAAATTGTGGACTATAATCTAATGATTAGATATGAATTTAAGGCATGTGATCATGAGAACACAAGAATTAAGTAACATATTCATTAGTAACAAAGCTAAGATGTTGAAAATATGAAAGTTTCTAGCCAAAGTGAGAAAAATAAGAGAATTTTTTTGCTTCTGTGGCACGGTTCCCACGGATCCGACCCTTTAGGGATCCGTCGGCGTAAAAGCTGGGATCCGTGGGGACTGTGTTCTCGAGCAACATAAATTTTGTTTTGGAACCAATAGTTCTAGTGTGTGCCTATATGCCATATAGAGTTGCGGTTATCTCGACTCCTTTTAAAGAAAAATAAACAAAGAAGTGAAGAATAATATATATATATATATATATATATATATATATATATATATATATATATATATATATATATATATATATATATATATATATATATATATATATATAGAGAGAGAGTTAGGATCAAATAAGTAGATTAATTAAAATAAGAAGAAATAAGAAGAACTATAACCGTGAATCCGAGATGCACAGACCTAAATTAGATGCATCCATATAATCTTAGAAGCATTATAACACACCATAGTGTTTTTTCTAGCTTTTAATCAGATGCATATACGTATATTAGATGCATTTCATGATTTCTCTTGTTTTTTGTTCCTCTACACGTGCCGAAATCATGAAAATCAATTTGCACCATCTATACATCAAATTAACTTTCGAAACTCAAGATGTTGCATCTATATGAATATAAATGCATCTAATGCAAGTCGTTGCATCTCAAATGCGTGATTTTGGTCACTTCTCACAACTTCTTATTTTAATTTACTTCTCATTGCATCCCTACTGTATATATATATATATATATATATATATATATATATATATATATATATGATAGGGATACAATGAAAAGTTTCTTATAATGAGAAGGGTAGGAAGGAATGTGGAGGTGACATGTGTCACTTTGCCACATCATCATGCCATGTCATATGACACGTGTCACCACCCACCCACCCCCCCCCGAAAAAAAATTCCCGCCAAAAAATTTTTTCCCCAAATTTTTTTCCCAAATTTTTTAATGCTTCATATTTATAAAGTTACTGCATCACAATAATAATTGTGATGCAGTAACTTTATAACTAGCCGCAGTTTCAAGTGTACTAGCAGCAGATGCACCAGCAGTAGTTATAAAGTTACTGCATCACTATTATTATTGTGATGCAGTAACTTTATAACTAACAGCAGATCCAACAGCAATTTCAAGTGTACTAGCAGCAGATGCACCAGCAGCAGTTGTAAAGTTACTGCATCACAATTATTATTGTGATGCAGTAACTTTATAACTAGCAGCAGTTTCAAGTGTACTAGCAGCAGATGCACCAGCAGCAGTTATAAAGTTACTGCATCACAATTATTATTGTGATGCAATAACTTTATAACTAGCAGCAGATCCAGCAGTAGTTTCAATTGTACTAGCAGCAGATGCACCAAAGTTCTGCGCACAATTATTATTGTGATGCGGTAACTTTAACTGTGATGATAAAAAATTTTGGAAAAAATTTTGTGGAAATTTTTTTCACGGGGGGGTGATGTGGCGGGGCAGCATGTCACCACCACAATCCTTCCTAGACTTTTCATTATAAGGACCTTTCTCATAATATCCCATCTCTCTCTCTCTATATATATAACAGGAGGCATTTGGCATTAATGCCACCTCAATGCCAAATAATCCAATTTCATGCCACATAAGCATTTGTTGTCAAACTAAGCAATTTTTTAATCCACCTAAGCAATAATTGTAAATTTCGGATTTTTAATAACTAGTTTTGTAAATTTCGGATTTTTATTAAATATTTTTGAAAATTATTTATAAAAAAGGAGCCTTGCAAGGATTGAGTTATTTGGTTGAATAACTTGTGTGTTTACCACTTAAGCAACAAGTTATTTTGATAATTATGTTGCATATTATAATCTATAAATGAGTATAATTATAAATCTATGCAACAAATTATGTAGGAGAATCCCTACAACTTAGGTAACCCTAGAAACTTATATACGGTTCATTATATTTTTTTCTCAAAAACCCTAATATCCTTTTTTCCTCACAATCTCTTCGAATGTTCTGTTTACTGATTTTTGTGTTTTCTTCATCACAGGTTTGCAACCATGAACGCTTGACATGTCGTGTAATGTTTCTTTAATTTATTATTATTAACATATTTTTATTTTTTTTGTAATGTTTCTTTGAGCATGTGATGTTTATTTTTTACTTTTAATGGTTTAGATGGTTTTTTCAGTCCCAACTGCATGAACCTAAAGCCAGCCAACGGCTTCAGACTATTCAAAAGCATGTTACCTCCGCTGCAATCCATCCTCAGTCATTGGTGCAGCTGAAGAAGACAACGGGCGAGTACTTTTCAGGTAACATTGCTTCTTTATATTTAGGTGTAGTAACAGCACGTTATTCTCAATTTTATGTGTCTTATTTGTACTACTACGTCATTTTCTGGAACAAAAAACAGCACATGGAATGAATTCCCAAGCCAAAAACGAAGACCAGTTTGTGTTTTTAGACCTGAACAAATCATATTTTATGGGTATCTAAAGAAAGACTTATGTGTCAGTGCAGACACGTTATGAAGCATTCATTCATCCGAAGAATCTGTTAAATCTCACGACTACAGGTCTATCAGTTAACACAATGAATTCCAGAACTATGATTGAACATGTATTCTTTTTTTAGTTTATATTTGTAATTTTGTGACCACCATTATATTGATCTTTTTTGGAAGGAGTAACATACCTTTGAGATTGAGGACGTCTGGCACACCACGCGCGAACTTTCAAATGTACGTGTTGGTATAAAGGCTTGAATTTTAGCCTTTTTAAGTACTAATGTCTTAATATATTCCATCTCGATGTGTCTTATAGCCTGATCTCATCAGGTTCCTCGGGATTACTTTGATTATAACAAGTTAATGCAGCGAATTAGGAAGCTGGAATGAAACAGACTGTCAGTCTCACATGAAGAATGATTGGCAGGTAAATGCTCCTTTCAATGTATTTTATTTTCATGCCTTAAAAACTTGTTGTACTTAAATTGTTCCATGTAAGAAAGTCAGCGGCTCCTGTAGAACAGACTTTAATTGCAGTTTCTATTGCAATAATAGCAAACCTTAAAAAGGCTAATTGGTGGACCAGCATTAAAGAAGCCGGTGGGTACGACAAAGCTATCAAGTGGACAGTAAGATGTGACACTTTTGTTCCAAGTAAGGTGGCTATACAGTCGCTTCGTGCAATGCCAATGGAGACATTATTGGAAGAATTTAGGGAAAACCATTCATTTGAATTATCTGAAGTAAAGGAAGCCAAGCCTTTTAATGGAAGCTTTCCTGTCCTCGGATCTCCAACTGCCATTTCAGATAAAGTTCATCAGAAGTGTGCTGCAACTGATCACGATCCTTCTAAATTGAAGGCAGAAACACCATGCAAGCTTCTAAGATACTTGGTCTCAGATGGTAGCCATGTCCCTACTTCAATTTATCAAAATAAACTTTGTTCACTGGTAAATCTTGAAGGGGCTTAGAAGCGTTTCACATGTTGTTGGCTCTTTTGTTGTTGAGTTATTGGGATATATGGTCATGTTGATGTATTGAGTGGGGCTGTTGTGCAAATAAAATATACAGGTGGGTAGGGACATTGATAGAACAGGAATCGATTTTACATCTTCTTTTGGAATGAATCTGGGATGCGGTGAAGGTATTTGGTTTTGGTTAGATAAATTGGTCGGTAATTTTAGGCTATGCGATAAATTCCCTAGATTGTTTAGGTATGCATGTGACGAGTCTGTTTTGGTTAGTAATCGGGGTGTGTGGAGTAGTGATGGGTGGAATTAGGTTTGGGATAGGCGAGGTAGTCTTAGGGGAAGAACAAGGAATGAGTTAGAAGAGTTAGGAAATTTGGTTAGAGATCAGGCCTGAACCGAGATTCCTTAGATTCATGAAAATGGTTTCTTGACTCTAATGGAATGTTCTCTGTCAAGAGTCTCAAAGGTTTGATTGATGGTAAGCTTCTTACGTCAAATAGTTTAAAAAATGAAATTCTCTGGTGTAATCTTGTGCCTCGGAAAGTAAACGTGTTTATGTGGAGGTTAAAAATGTGGAAGGATCCCAGTTAGATCTTTACTTGATGGTATCGGTGTGGATCTTCACTATGTATTATGTCTGTTGTGTGAAGATGCTATCAAAATGCTGGATCATACCATGGTCTGTTGCTGGATCATAACTGAAATGCTTTTTATCTAGATTTTATGGGGAAGTAAGTAGTTTTTCTAAGTGTTAGCTTTTGAGGTGATGACCATACCTCGCTAGCTTAAGGGTCGTTTAGTATTTTACTTATAGTTAGTCATAAACAAGAAACGCCACCTCCCTCTTTTCTTGCTAAATGAAAGTGTTCATCAAATTAGTCTCAGATAAATAACAGAGAGGAACCCGATGAGGTAAGTGGGACAATGTTCAGACCTTGGCTGTTCGTTTGCTAAATGAAAGTGTTCATCAAATTAGTCTCAAATAAATAACAGAGAGGAACCCGATGAGGTAAGTGGGACAATGTTCAGACCTTGGATGTTCTCTTGCTAAATGAAAGTGTTCTTCAAATTAGTCTCAAATAAATAACACAGACATTGGTTTATAATATAGATTATGTAAAGTGAGGATTTGTATGTCGATTTTGATTCTGCATACTTCAAGTATATGTTAAGCATTTACGGTGTTTAAGCACATTAGATTATGTGCGTTGCTAATGAGGTTTAATCGACATATTTAATGTTGTGATATTACTATTAATTTATTTCAAATAATTTTTTTGCAAAAGTAGTTATTTCTGGTCTTACCTTATGTGATATTTGTCTGTTAATAGGTGCATAGACCTGGTGCAGATATTCATGGTTTATGACTATGAATTAACCAACCGTTTTCCCTCAACTTTGCAGTTTATGACTATGAATTAACCAACCGTTGGTGCGGTAGTTCTTAGCAAGTATGTATTAGCTAACTATATATAAAGTAACTTTATCAGCTTAGCTACTAAACTCTAATCTTAGGTCAACATTTGCAGCAATGGTTGGAATAGCAGCAGAAGGTCAAATACAATGAAGGCGTTGGGAAACAACTTACATGTTTACTCTACAGGTATGTATATAATATCTTGCACCTACAGTTAAGTTCAACTTCGCGAGACTAAAATATCATGAAACTCTTCATGAGATTTTGCCTTGTATAGATTAACGGGGTTGATTAACTTATGAGACGAAATTTATAAATAAAGAGTCCAGGTCTATATTGTTTCCACCTGAATGGGATGTGGAAAAAGATGTGAATGGTATGCTATCAAGTGGGATTATAATTTATGTTGTCTTTATGTCCAAATTCAGTTCTCTTCTTTTGGTTTTCGGGTTTGTAAATTATTGACGTTGGTTCTTGGTTAAAAGTGTTAAATGCTTACTAAACTGGTATCTCCAAAAATGGCTGAAGACATACTCCGTATGCCGATCCAAATGATAATTACTTCAATGTTTTTTGCCAACTACATTTTTTGTTGTATTATTTCCTTCAAACTTATGCTATTCTCATTATGACATTTTTTCAGGCGAGTTATATGTGCTCATCTCAAATATCACTTTTACGAGTTCATTGTGGCGATTTTGTTGATATGCATGTAGCTGAGCGAGACTTGCTTTAGACATTGTTAGAGCAGTGAAAAGGAAGGTTAGTATTATCCATCCTGTTAACATATTTTGTTCAACAACATCCATTTGTAAAATTGATTTGTCACATAAATTTGCTATGCAACAACCTGATGTTCTTTTAAAAGAGAAGATATTAGTTCTTAGATACTTGGTATGAAGCTTTTAGAGACTAAAATTGATACTATTATATTTGAATATAATTTACTAAAATCATAACGAATATATTGTCCCAGCAACTTTTTGGTTGTATAACGAATAACAATAAGTCGTAGGTTCAAGACTCATGATAAATAAATAGTTTAAGTGTACCATCCAAGATCAGGCAGAGTACTCCAGCTCCAACCATGGTGGTAACATTGTGATAAGACGAATACCACCACCTGACATCACAATATGACGTAACCGGCAGCCAATCATTCAATGCTTTCTCTGCTTAATTATTACAATTAATTGTATTTGGTATGACATAAATATTGGTTAATTGTATTTCAACTGGTATTTAACCTTAAGTAGGACTGACTGGACCAGGCAGGACTTACCCATAATCCTGTAATCATAATGATAATTGAATGGATTTAAACCAATCATGTAACTTACATGTAAAGAAGCTAGACAATTAAATATCTTCACATTCATCAAGATTACTTTACAGTTTGAACATATAGAATAAGTAGGTATAGGTGGCTTAATGAGTGGTTCATAACATGTCAATACAAGCTGCTTCGCCTGCGTGTTAAAATAGGTCATACTGAGCAGTTATGTATATATTTATGTTGTAGGGCATTAGGCACAAATAATATGAGTAGGGTAGTGTACGTATAATTTCAAACTCTTGGTACCGCAAATACCATATCTGGTTGGTTATAAATTGTGACAGTAGAAGTAACTAAAACGTGGGTCAGTCATGGTTGGCATTAGCAGGTGCGGGAAATTCATATATACAGTGGTCGAGAAAAATAGCAGGTGAACAAATACCCAGTCTATGTTTCAAATTTAAGAAATAATACCTGTCATCTAATAACACGCATCAAATACGGGTGTCTGCAAAAGATAAACAGATAGTTACTGAATAGGATTATAGAAGGAAAAAAAAGGTAATTTTGATATTTGTATGTATTTACTGATTAATTAGCATAGTATTTAAAAATCCCATTCAGGAATGCTCATGAATGACCATTCATGATTCATTTTGGTTCAAGATGTCATTATGTGCTGCCTAACTCTAGGAAGGTATTACTTGAAGCTCATTGAGATCCAATTTATGTGAATATGTCAATTACTCATGAGCTCATAATTGCTTATGTTTTTTTTATTTATGTATGTTTTTTCCTTAAAAAGTTTAACGTGATGAATTAAAACATAGTTCTTTGATCATATTTAACATCACTATTACTTAAATAACAAAAAAGATAAAAAGTGTTTATAGAATGGTACTAATTCTTTTCACCCGCCATTTTGTCACCCCCGTATCAGTGGTCCAATACTCTATCTCTAATATTTCCTCTTATTTTACAGGTATAAAGGTACTTTTTGTACTCAGGATGTGTGATCCGTGCTGAACTACAGTCAAGCTACCTCACACAAACCGGCCACTTGTGAATGGCCAGTAGAAAACTTAAAGCAAAACACAAATACAATGAAGATCAGAGAATATAATGAATTCCCGGGTCGTTAAGTCCTACGGAGACTCAATGGTGTGTCAAACAAACTCAGAGGATAGAATGATCACTAAGGATAGTGATCTGTAAAGGTCTTGATTAGAAATTACACTCTTGATTGATTGGAATGGAATGGAATCTGATTTGGAAAGCACAACAATCGATCAAAGAAACGTAGCGTAAGTTTTTAAAAACTATTATACTTACAAAATAAAAAGTGAAAACTAAGAAATAAAAGGCCTAAAAATATGAAAATAACATTTTTGGAATTCTAAAAATAAAAGAAAATTATTAGGAAAAGAAAATTATTTTTAACACTATTTAATTAATTATTATTAATTAAAAAACTATTTTAACTATTTAATAAATACTCTAAAATAGAAGAAAATACAAAATAAGGCTAGAAAAATATACTTATGATTCAGAAAAATCTAAAATACTATAAAACTAATTTTAAAACTAAAAATATATTTTTTATGCTTTTTAATTATTTATTAATAATTAATTACTATTTTTAACTAATAGAAATTATAATAAATACTAAAAAGATAGAGAAAAATATGAAACTTTTTCTAAAAATCCTATATGATGACAGAAAACAAAGAAAAATAGAAAAACAAGATTTGCTTATTAAAAAGTTGAAAAGAAAAATCAAAAAGCTAAAAAATATTAAATAAACGCTATCACTATTTTTATATTGATGTTTTTCTGGATTTTCTTTTTGAAAACTACTTAAATACTGACTTTATGAAACTTTAATAAAGACAAAAAAATTTACAAAACACAAATAAGCTGTTTTGATAGCTTAAAATCTCAACAGTGGCTTAAATGAGCTTATTTGGTGGAAATAAGCTCAAACAAGCTTACTTGCTGAAACCAAAGCTCAAAGTAGATGCAAACAACTTAATGAACAGGAATGAAGCTGGAACATGGTTGGTGAGCTTGATTAGCAATTGACTTAAACAAGCTGGGGCATTTGGGCTGAGGACTCAAAACTCCAAAATGAAAAGAACTTGAAAAAAAGAGAACACAAAGATTTGAGCAACTAATAAGCTCTATGTGAGCTTATCAAATTGGTACCAATAACGTGCACGGGGCAGTTTTATGAAACAGATACTCACAAAAAGCTAAGAAATAAGCACTTAACAAGCTGAGAAAACCAAGAACTAGTATTTTTTGTTAAGCAACTAGACTATAATACCCCCAGAGCTTATAAGCTGAATCTTATTAATAAACCCACAGTGAAATTCCAAAGTTTATTCAAAAATGACCTTATGAGATTTTGACTTTTTAAGAACAACTAAAAAGTTGACCAAAGTGACTTTTGATCTGATCTTAAGCACTTAGTATGTTATATTAAGGTTAGACTGATTTAGGCAAGATTAACAACTTTTTAACAAAGAATCATGATCATGAATCCTAAAAACTCAACAGTGAGCTCATAAGATTTGATCAAATGTATTTTTGACTTTTATCCAAAGGAGACTAGTTTTCTTGACTTCTTTGAGATATTAGGCACTAAAGTGATATAGAACAAAGACGGTCTGTCTTAAACTCTCTTGATCACAATCAAACAGGCTAAAACAAACACCCCTTACTTGACTGTCTTAGAACTTTTTTCAAAACAACTCACAAATATAAATCATGAACTTGATTTCAAACATCATATAATCATTAATTAAGACCAATTAAGCTTGAACCAACAGTAATATCAACTTAAAACTAAGAAATGAGACTTAAGCTATTTTGAGCGCAAATGAGATTTTCTCAAAACACAAATTTAAATGAACACCCTACTGATTTAAAAGCTTATATATACTTAATTATGACTAGTGAACACAAAGAAACAAAAACATAAGCTAATTAATCACTACAACATGAAATGCCAAATTTATCAAAAAGGCTTACATAAGCTTCCAAGCTCAAAATGAAAATCGAGAACCATTGAACACCCCTATAAGCTTACCAATAAGCTACTAACCCAAGGCCATCCATGATTTACCCTGCTCCAGCTGTGATCACCTTCTCCATGTGTTTTTTTTTATTTTTGAACTATTTAATTTGGATTTTTGGTGATTTTCTATTTTTGACTCTTAACTGAATTTTAAGGTATCTAAAAGCTTCAACAAGCTTTCTGGGAGCCTACATGTGCTATTTTAGTCCCAAACAACAACTTTCAACAACATTAACACCTAATGAGAATTTTCAATGAAAACTGCATAAATTGAAATAAGAACTTGAAACTTGAAATTTGTACTTGAAAAAGGTTTATAATACAATAATAACTTGAAATACAAAGCTTGTAAACTGAAACATACACTGAAATTTTAGTTAAGCTAAACACGACTATGAAAAATAAGACTACTCCTAGATATATCAATACATTTGCATCACTCATAACTTCATAGACTTTTCATGCTCCCCACGTGTCTCTAAGACTTTCCGCCCTTGAGCCCATGGATCCTTTGAAACTCATCGAGAACCATACACTTTGCTTTTTGGCCAAATATTTTCAATTGGCGAGGTTTAAGCAATTAATGGATTTTGGTTGAGTCAATTAAGAATATTTGGAGTTT
>OU343223.1:247048575-247118876 GCA_910596185.1 Chrysanthemum makinoi
TTGATTTTTACTTTTTCAAAAGAATTATTTGAAGGAAAATTATTTGTGAGGAAACATTGTCTTTTTGGGACAAACGTTCCATATGAGTTTATGATTTTAGGAACAGAGCATGAGATTTTAAAAAATATTTAGCATGGCTCTGTCCTTTCTTTAAAAACGGGTTATTGCCTGAAAAAAAAAAACCAATATTTTTCTCCATTTTTTTTTTTTTTTTTTTAAAAAACAACTTAAAAAAATTATTACTTCAGTACGAACTTCATCTAAATACCCGTGCCATTATTAAATGACAATTCTAAGTCCGTAGATGTTATCGAAACCTGAAAACAAGATAAGTAAAACGATCTTTTTGGAAATTTTCAATATTTTCTATTTTTATAAGTTTTTGAAAATTTTATATTTTTCTATTTTTCTTTTTGTTGGTTTTATAATTTTGTATTTTGCCTTTTGATAAAGTTGCCTTTTGAGTGTCTCAGGTTGTAGGCTCTTCAGGCCAAGTCGTGGGAGGATAAACTCAAACCGTTCTCTAGGAAGAGCTTTAGTGAAGATGTCTGCCGGCTGATATTCAGTCCTTACGAAATATAATTCAGTCACACCTTTCTCCACTTGTTCCCTGATGAAGTGATGTCGAATGTCAATGTGTTTTGCCCTTGAGTGTTGAACATTGTTGCAGCAGAGAGCAATGGCACTTTTGTTATCACAATACAGAGTAACTTTGTTGAATACAAAGCCATAGTCAGATAATTGGGATCTGATCCATAAGATTTGAGCACAACAAGATGACATGGCTATGTATTCAGCCTCTGTAGAGGATATAGACGTACTTATTTGTTTCTTTGAAGACCAGCTTACTAACTTATATCCCAAAAACTGAGCACCTCCTGACGTGCTTCGACGTGTATCTTGACACCCTGCATGGTCTGCATTTGCATAGGCTGATAGTGACATATCGGTGTCCTTAGGATACCAAAGTCCCATGTTAATAGTTCCTTGGAGATACCGAAAGACCCGTTTAACTGCTTCAAGGTGCTTTTTGGTAGGCTTAGCCTAGTATCTAGCACACATGCATACAGCGAACAGAATATCAGATCTACTGGCTGTGAGGTACATCAGGGATCCAATCATACTACGATATTTCGTTTGATAAACCATGATCCTTGAGTGGTCCTCATCCAGTTTTGTACGCTCCACCATAGGAGTGTCAACAGGGTCACAAGAATCAAATCCAAACTTCTTTAAGATTTCATTAGCATATTTTTAGATTGATTAATAAAAATGCCTCCGGAACTTTGTGAAATTTGTAATCCCAAGAAAAATGACATTTGTCCCATCATAGAAATTTGAAATTTGGAGCCCATCCCCTTTGAAAATCGGTCACATTCATTAGGGTCGGTCGAGGAAAAAATAATATCATCAACATAAATTTGAACGTGAATTAAATGTTTGCCTTACTTTGTGGTGAATAGTTTAGGATCAACTGCTCCTTTGGTGAATCCATTTGACAAGAGAAGCTATGACAATATATCATACCATGCCCTAGGAGCTTGCTCCAAACCGTAAAGGTCCTTCTTCAAGCGGTAAACATGAGTAGGGTGCTCTGGATTCACAAAACCTTCGGGTTGACTGACGTAAACCACTTCTTTGAGATCTCCATTAAGAAAAGCAGTCTTTACATCCATCTGATAAACCACCATGTTCTTGCTAGAAGCATTAGCCAGGAAGATTATGATAGCCTCAATACGTGCAACCAGAACAAATGATTCTTCAAAGTCAATACCCTTCTCTTGTCGGTATACTTTGGCCACAAGCCTTGCCTTATTTTTCAGAACATCACCATGCTCATCAAGTTTCACTTTGAAGATCCACTTAAGAGCAATAATCTTAGCACTGTCTGGAGCAGGCACCAATTCCCATACATCAAGATGATCGAACTCATGGATTTCATCTTGCATAGCATTAAACCAGCTGTCCTCAGACATTGCTGTTTTGACATCTTTAGGTTTGATCTTTGATAGTACAGAGTTGAAGAAGCACCATACGGCATCAAATAGTCCTGAATATTAAGTGTCAATTTCCCCCAATAATGCTTGTAATTTATATCATTTATATGGATTTACGCTTGTTTTCCATTGTTTTCTACTTTCAGGTAAATTACGAGCATTGGAGCTAAAGAGACGCGAAACTGGAGAAATATCAAATGATCTATCATAGTATGCTGACTTTGAAGAAGTTACGACGTAACTCTTCTCTCACATTACGCCGTAACTAAAGTGTGACTCAGAAAACCAACTTATCAGAAGGTTAAGGCGTAACTCTTTCCTAGGCTACGACGTAACTACATTAGGTCAAATGAGGATCCACGCCGCTGATAACTACGCCGTAACTATTTCATCAACTACGGCGTAACCAAGTTTATTGAAGACTATGGCATAACCACTAATAAGGTTACGCCGTAACTAGCAGATCTAGTGCAAAATACGAAGGAATTGATGGTTACGGCGTAACTCTTATGATAGTTACGCCGTAACCCAGATCTGGCCTATAAATACCCCAAAATTCCAGCGTTTCTAATCATCCCATTCCACACACAACAACCAGAGAACGGGGGGAAAAGCTAAAGGCAAGTCTAGAGGAGCATACGGAGCTGTCTCCAAGGGAGAAATCCCTCCCCTACGATAAGCATTAGCATTTTATCTTTTCTTTACTTTTGATTCATGTATTTCGTACCTTTGAATATTGAATTGATTTGTATGGTTAATATGAGCGGCTAAGCACCTCTTGGTGCTGGCCTAGTTATGATTCCTTAATTGTTTTGTTTACGTTTATATTACTTCCGAACAATTATTTCTAAGTGTATGCATGCATAGTTTATTGGTAGCCACCCTTGGTTCGGTAGTTTTGAATGGCGGTAGAGGCCATTTGCCTAGGAGATATGACCAACTGACCCTAGGTGAGCGGACTGAGACGGGAAGGGTAAGATATGACCAATTGATGACCCTTTCTACTTGTGCGATTTGACCAACTGATCACCTACCGTTTGGATGAACTTAAGAATTAGGGGGTGAGTGTTTAAGTTGCTAACGCCAGGGCACTCACTATTATAAATCTAGCATGTAGCGGTACTTAATGACTTGGCTTAGGGGACCAGGAACAACAGGACTTATGAGGGGACACCTAACTTCTCCTGTGGTGGCATCTTTGCTGATAGGTTAGGGCGAATTGACCAAATGTTGTCCTCTCGACTTTGACCCCTCCTGAAGTAATTGGAAGTAAGTAGACGTAGACATTACTAGCTAGGAGGAATAACTAGGTTAGCACCACTCTCCTCTATTGATTTATCCTTTGCCCTTATTTGCTTTTATCCGCTTTAGTAGTTTATTAATTAATTCCTTATCAAAACCATTACTAAATATTGTGACACCTAGACTTCGTAATAATCCAACACACATAGCTCTTGGGACGACCTCAGCTTTACCGATTACTATACAACACGCGACCGGGTACACTGCCCGTTAGTGCATTAGGGTAGACCATAGGTATAACGAGACTTTATAAATATTAATACCAGGTAAGTAAAACCTGCATCACATTCCTTCATCATTAAGCTTCCCCATTGCATCCAAACGATTCTAGGTCATTCCCTTGGTGTATTCTAGACCCTTCCTAACTCCTTGGAGGCCAAGTTGAGCATTTAATACCCTAAGCCTTTGAAGTAGTATAAATAGACCCCTTTGCAACCTCATTTCATGCACCCAACTATCTAATCCCTCTCATCCCTTTCCACCACTCTTCTCTAGGTGTGAAATTTAAGCCTCCACCCTTAAGGACGAATTTCCACCTAGAGAGCAAACCCCAACTTGAGAGAACACACCCACTCTCAATCTCTTCATCCCAAAGGTGTGAAATTCGATCCTCTACCCTTAACGACGAATTTCTACCAATTTATTCGATCCTCCACCCTTAAGGACGAATTTCCACAAACTTATCTTCCCCAAAAGACCTCAAACCTCTACCAAATTGGTGTATTGTACTCAAGGGCTGTTGAAGGAGTTTGGATTTGATTTTCCGGCTTGGTAGAACTATTGTAGTTGATTGGAGGCTTGAAGGTTGCTATAATCCTTCATCTTTTCCTATTGTAATTCATACTTTTGGTAAACCTTGTTACTTTTATATTTTCATATGTTTGTTATTGATATGATTGTTGAGATATTGTGTTTGATTGAAATAACCATGAATATGAATGTCTTGATACTTTTTTTGCTCTTATGATAACTTGTGATCATTTGTCTAACCATGTATGTTCTTTGTGTGCTTGTTCTCATATTGCTTTTCTTAGTGGTTTGATCTGTGACAATCATAACCATGACCTTGTTACTTGTCCGAATGTGTTCCTAGTTAACCGGTAATTCTTGCATATAAATTTAAAGCTCGGTGAACGCATCAAGTTTTTGGCGCCGCTGCCGGGGACTTGGTTTTTGTTCTTAGGTGTTTGTTTGTTTGTTTGCTTGAATGCTCGTTATATTGATAGATTGTTTGTTTGCTTGCTTGATAATTCCGGCATCGTCACCATCAAGTTGTTGGCACCGTTGCCGGGGACTTGTTTTTGCACTTGTTTGCTCGTTTGATTGTTTTCTTGTTGATAGATTGTTTGTTTGTTGCTCTTGCGTGTTTCTTTGAATGTTTGTTGAATTGTTTGCTTGAATTGAATTGCTTGTTTGTTAGTTTGTTAGAATGATATATTGCTCTTGCTCATGAATGATTGTTTCTTTGCTCTTGTTTGATTGCTCTTGCTTGCTTGCTCATGATGTTTGCTTAAATTGCTTCTCTTGCATTTTGTTTTAAAAAAATCTCTCATTTTCTCATAATTGCTCAAATGATATTTGCTTCAAAATCATGTTTTTGATGTTGGGATTTCATTTCATGTGTTCTAAAATGCTCATTTCAATGATTGCTTTCAAAGTGTGCTAAAAATAGTTTGCGAAAAACCCACCAAAACCACCCCGAATCAACCAACCGATCGGTTGGCACTCCAACCGGATCGGCTGGAAGCCTCGTACTTAATAAATCAACACGAACCGATCGGCCTGCACCCGCAGCCGATCCGGTTGTGTGTTCTGTTAAAAAAAATCAGTCCGTGTGTTTCTTGTTTCGTGTGTTTGTGTTTTTTTTTTGTTATGTGATCTCTTGCATGTTTGTGTTTTTTTTTTTGTGTTATTATTGTCTATGTTAGTTTCATATTAGTTTTAAATAAGATTATTTTGTTTTAGATTGTCCTATTTTTATTTGTTTTGTTTTACGTGAATAATCGTGATTGTTGCATTCGGGTCCTTATTAGTTTTCTCAGTTTATGCTCTTGTTCGATTTACCTTTATTAGTTCTCGTTATAGTTATGTTCTTAGTTTGTAAATATGTGTTTCGTTTGTGTGTGTTTATTTTTGTGTTCGTCACCTTCTATGTTCTTGTTTTATTTTATCAATAAAAGTTTTGAAATAAAACTTGTTTTTCTTAAAAAAAAAGTGTTGTTTTTCGTACTTTGTTTTTGTGTGTTTGTCTTTAGGTAAAATAAGTTTAAATGTCTTTTTGTTTTTGCAAGAGTATCATTTCTTTTATTTGGTTTTTGCATTTTAAAGTTTGTTAATTTAGTACATTGTAAATAAATAAGTACATGTTTTTAAAAATGAAAGTGTTTTGAACTTTGTGGCTATGTTCACTGGAAACCCTCACGAGACTACAACTCGTTCACTCGGGCCACCGAGGGGTTTAAAGGCTTGTTGCATACGCTAAATGCAACCGTGATGCCTACGAAAGTGAGTTTTAGAATTTTACGCGTTTTTGTAGTTTATTTGTTTTTGCAGATTTAATAAGCTCGTGGAGATTGGATTGTTCGTGACGTTATACTTTTGATTGGACATGTTTGAAAGAGGAATCGATTGATCTCACGCGCTTATGCTAGCGTTTGTTTAGCATCTTATCATTTGGAGTTCGATCGCGATTTCTTGGCCCGGGAGGTTTCGTTTCTCTTAGACTTATAGTTTTATTTTTCCCTATCTTACATGCTTCGTAGTTTATTTTTCATAATTTCTTTATTTTGTTTCTTTGTTATTTTTCCTTTGTTGGTTTGTTGGTAAAAAATTTTATAAATTGACTTTTTTAAAATCCCTTGAAAGTAAGGCTCACCCATTGTAAACAAACTATGTGAGAGGTATAAGGCGGGTTTCCCTGATTCCCTAAAGAAGTCGGGTTTTTAATATGTTTCGCGCTGACCTGCTTCTCCGCTTCTTTGTGCGTTTCAATGGAGCTACCGAGAACTCGTGGGAAAAGAATAAGTCATGTTTGGTTTTAAAAATATAAATAATAATAATAATAATAATAAATTAATAAAAAAAAAAAGTCGTAACTAGATTATTTTTCAAAGTTTTCTCGTAGTATAACAATAGCAATATTTTTATAGTCGTTAAATTATTTTTCTTTTGTGTGCTTAACTTAAGTGCGGGGGAAAATATTATTGTGAAAACCGAAACTAGTTTTTAAATTCCAAATTTTTGAGCCAATATTTAAAATTTTGTGAACTTGTTTGCCCTTATGATCTAGTTGTTTTCACGTATAGGTTAATATATTAGAATAACTGGATCAACCCATTGGTGAAATCAGTAAATTTTGAAAAACTTGAGATGTGTCCCGATTAATATTGCAATCCACTTTGGGATCGATGACATTTGCTAGCACATTTAATAGCCCTTCCACTAAAATTGTGAGGATTTGAGCCTGTTTCATATAGCGTGATTTTATGAGTGTGCCGGTGATTTTATTTATTCTAGAACTTGTACATGTAAATCATTACCAGACCGCAGTAAGATCACATTCGTGTGATATAAGTGTATTCGTGTTATAAAGAGGCCCCTTAGGAATAAAACCAAATGGCCTTCCATTTTACATCTAATGATATATTAGTAAGCCACATCGGTTAGTTAACCACCCACATGGACCCATTTGTTAGCTCTCATCTTTAGCGCTAGATACCCTTAGCACACCCTTTGAGCCATCCTTTTCTCTTTGTTAAATCCAGAAAAATACAAAAATATTTTACACTTTCAACCTTAGCATCTCCCTTGTCAATGTCTAAATGGTTGGTTGTTAGTTGCTTGGTTTGATAGGATTGTTTTTGATGATTATGAGTTAGCCACACTTTGCCATTCGTGTGTGCCATTCCGGCAAAGACGAATGATGCATACTTCTTATTTGTATTTTTGTAGTGATGCTTATACGAAGTGTGGGCGAAACGTGATAAAAACAATGTGAAAAAAAAGAATAAGTCATCGAAAAAAAATGAAAGCAAAAACAATATATGTGATGACAATTATAGCCAATGTGCTTTATTATTAGGAAGATGAAGTATGTTTGAGATATCGATTAGCCAATGTGCTAAGACGCGATATATATATTTGGTGATCGATATGTGAAGAGAAGTTAGTAACTATAATCATTTATGGGTTCGCGGATTGTTTGGTAACTAGCAACATGGGTATTAGACTTGACTTTATTTTTCTTTTAACACCAATTTCATTAATATTCCCATGCCTTAACCCTTCCATTTTGGCTTTGTGAAAATATGAAGTGCGTGAATATTTTTAGTGACCATCCGGTTCTTGAAGGATCGAATGGACCCGCGCCACGAATTCTTTTTTCTTTTTTTTTTTTTTATTTTCTTTTTTTTTTTTTTTTTTTAGTGATATTTGGTGACCATCCGTTATGCGAATAACGCGCTAGCGATCCGAGGTATACTCTAGTAACCATCCGTTGTTTGACTTAATCAAGAATTCGCGCCAGCGATCTATTATATTCTGGTATGTAATGTTTGAACATAAGCCTGGTGAACCCTTTTAGCCTAACCCGAATAAAAGCCCTCTTTATATGTTTACATTTGGTGCTTACGCCTCGTCAGTGGATTTTTGTTTCTTGTACAAGCCTATGGTAATATTTAGATCATGACTGAGCAATATGAGTGTACTATTCCTTAATACTATCCATCAATAAATAAATTGAGTGTTGAGTGAATTATACTTCATTCCTTTTTCGTGAGGTGCTTAGCCATGTTATCAAGCGAGAAAATCCATGGGGTATTGTCAAACATCTCGATTTTTCACCTCTAAAATCTTAAAACGATGAATCTTATCTTGTACTTGTACTTGGTAGATTTGCATCATATTTTATTAATCATATTTCATGCACCGTGTGGGATTTATTTTTCTTAATTTCTAGATTTGCTTAAAGGCAAGCAAACCCTTAAGTGTGGGGGAGTTTGCGCTCATGTTTCGCTTATTTTTATATTTGTTTTATATATATAAAAAAAAAGAAAAAACCCCAAAAATGTTCAATTTTTTAAATTTTCTTTTCATTTTGTCATTTAGGTATGTATTTTTATTTTTCTTTTCTTAGATTTGCTTGAGGGCAAGCAAAGTTTAAGTGTGGGGGAATTTGATAACGCTCAAATTGTACATGTTTTTAGTAGCGTTATCAGTGCTTTTATGTATGTTATTTGGCTATAATCATATGCTTTTGTTACTTAATCGCATGAAAGTACGTATGCTAGTTCATTTGTAGCCAAGTACAGGAAAGTGGAGGAAAAGTCGGAAAAAGAAGTAAAATACGAAGATTTATCCATGTACGAAGAATTCCCGTCAAAAGCAAGACTTGTGGAGTATATTCAAGAAGATAAAGTCATCAAGATAGTGGTCCAAACACGCAAGAATAAAGTTCAAGAAGTAAAACGAGAAAGAAATGAAGAAAAGAAGCTTAAACGAAGAAATATTTGAAGCCTCGTTGTTCCCGACACACCTTCACCATTTTGGCCATAACTTTTGTATACAGACTATGTTTGACCCCCCGTTCACGGCCACGGAAAGCTAAGAGAAAGATCTACAAGTTTGGTTAATATCATTTTCTGTCAAGAGGCTCCAACCGATCGGTAGGAGCCCGCAACCGTTTCGGTTGGAGCAAAGTTTTCAGACAAGCCGAAACGGCTGGAGCCTTGACCGATTCGGCTGGGAGGCCTGGTTCTGCCATTCCTTCATCATTAAGCTTCCCTATTGCATCCAAACGATTCTAGGTCCTTCCCTTGGTGCATTCTAGTCCCTTCCTAACTCCTTGGAGGCCAAGTTGAGCATTTAATACCCCAAGCCTTGGAAGTAGTATAAATAGACCCCTTTGCAACCTCATTTCATGCACCCAACTATCTAATCCCTCTCATCCCTTTCCACCACTCCTCTCTATGTGTGAAATTCAAGCCTCCACCCTTAAGGACGAATTTCCACTTAGAGAGCAAACCCCAACTTGAGAGAACACACCCACTCTCAATCTCTTCATCCCAAAGGTTTGAAATTCAATCCTCCACCCTTAAGGACGAATTTCCACCAATTTATTCGATCCTCTACCCTTAAGAACGAATTTCCTCAAACTTATCTTCCCCAAAAGACCTCAAACCTCTACCAAATTCGTGTAGTGTACTCAAGGGCTGTCGAAGGCGTTTGGATATGATTTTCCGGCTTGGTAGAACTATTGTAGTTGATTGGAGGCTTGAAGGTTGCTATAATCCTTTATCTTTGCCTATTGTAAATCATACTTTGGGTAAACCTTGTTACTTTTATATTTCCATATGTTTGTTATTGATATGATTGTTGAGATATTATGTTTGATTGAAATAACCATGAATATGAATGTCTTGATACTTGTTTTGCTCTTATGATAACTTGTGATCATTTGTCTAAACATGTATGTTCTTTGTGTGCTTGTTCTCATATTGCTTTTCTTAGTGGTTTGATCTGTGACAATCATAACCACGACCTTGTTACTTGCTTAAACAAACAAACAACACTTGTAGTGCAACCAAGTCTCTTGGGACGACCTTGATTTACCAAAACCTATATTACAACTTGACTAGGGTATATTTGCCCGAATGTGTTCCTAGTTAACCGGTAATTCTTGCATATAAATTTAAAGCTCGGTGAACGCATCAGGCCAGTTGATTTGCAAAGTGTTCCATGAACATGTCCGATGGCTTGTACCCTGAATCCGGAATAAGTTTGTGATTATGATCCCCAGTAGGTATAACTTGTGATGCTTTGGTACTTATCCCCACATTTGTGAAGAATGCAGTTGAGTCATTTGAAGAGCTCACAGCACTAGCATTAGTATTGAACTTTTCCATGATCATTTGTTCAAATGCATCATGCTTCTCATGTTGGAGTAAGTAAGCATACAGTTTTTCATAATTGGTGTTCCTTAGTCCTTTGTTCAGTTTGACAGCAGTAACAAACTTGTGCTATTCGGGATTCATGTTGTTCACAAACTTGGAATTGAGCTGGATATTTGGCATTGTCATTTGATATTCCTCATATCATTCACAAGCTTGTGGAATCTCACATGATATTCAGTGATACTTTCCGCTGGGTTCATTTTAAAGTTCTCAAAGTCATCATACAACTGAGACTCTCTATCTTCCTTAGTTAGTTCCGAACCAGAGAGAATCATCTTGACATTATCCCAGACAGCCTTGGCTTCAGTGTTGTGATTGATCAGCTTGTAAATGTCTTTTGGCAAACCTTGAAGTATGATGTTTGAGGCTCTAATGTCAGCACCATATCTCTTCTTTTCCCTATAATCAAGCTCATCATACATTCTAGGTCTATCCAATCCTAACACAACATTTCCATCAGCTCTAGTTTCGAGAATATCCCCGGTAGTTCCAATTTGAAATGGTCCTTCATCAATTGACTTAAGGATGTTAACCCCATTCTCTTTTCCTAAGAAATACAATCTGATTCTTTGAGCCCAAGAGTCATAATCGGTTCTATCAAGCATGGGAGGACGAGTATCGAATCCTGTAGCTTGAACGTCATCAGCAACGGAAGAAGTGATTGTAGACAGGATTCCTAAGTACACGTGATTTTACTATTTTTTGATTAAACCGGGAAATGGAATCTTTCACGGGATTTTACTAAATCAAAAGAAAAACGTAAAACGTATCACGAACAAATGACAAGTCTCAAGAGACAAATCGCACAACTAACAAATCGCAGTGAATCAAACCGCTTAGTTGACAAATCGCTTAACTCAAACCGCTTAACACAAATTGCTTCAACAAAACTGTTGTATTAAACCGCTTAGAGTCAAACAGCTTAACACAAATCGCAGAAGACAAACCGCTTAGTTCAAAACGCTTTGGGACAAACCGCTTAGAGCAAAGCGCTTATATCAAAACGTGTTAGGTCACCATATTGTAACACAAGCATCAATATGTTAGAAATATAGAAGAGAAGGGATCGGATGAACACGAGACACAAAACAAACGTATGAATAATAACCTTTAGGCGTAGGAATTAAGTGAAAGTGAACAACCAACTCCCAAATTGGAGTTTACAACATTATTTATAGGGGAAGGGAGCTAGGGCAACACATCTAGTCCCTTCCTTCCTTATGGGCTTGGGCCAAGGCTTATGGGCTTTCTACATAAGTCTTGCCATTAATACTAACTTAAAAGCATAATTAAGCAACCTATTACATGTTAATTACAAACACTTGAAATATGTTTTAGGAGTGATTCCAACAAAACGCTTAGACCAAACCGCTTATGACAAACCGCTTATCTTGACAAACCTCAAGGGAACACAAGTACTTCCACTACTTTGTGATTTTTGTCTATTTGTCTCAACACTCAAACCGCTTAGGGATCAAATCGCATAAAAGTTGATCAACTCGCATATACAAACCGCATAGTACAAGTATCAAACCACATACAATTTCTGATCAAATCGCATGAAACAAGCGACAAACCGCATACAAGAATAGTATCCGAGACTCAAACCGCTTCAATGAAACTTATCAAAAACCAAACTTTTCAATCCAAAAACGGTCCAACTACGATGATTCAAGCCTTCCAAACTAAAACCCAAACACTTATGATGATTCTAAACACAAAAGTACTATCAAAATTCAAACTTTAACACTAAAAATGATCAAAATGATGAAAAACTACTCAAAACTCATCCAACTCAAAAACCTATGAAACCCACTTAAGAATCCAAGAACATGTAAGGTAGATGATCAAACTATGGCTCTTGATACCAAATGTAACATATTAGTTTTCACAAACACATAATCAAACACAATAGAATTCGAATGAGATGAGGTTTTAGAGAGAGAAAGTAAAGAGAGTTGGGAACTTTAGTGAGACAAATAAAAATGTATATTGAAAGCTCCAACCCTTTGCCTTGCTAGGTGTGTTACATTAAACGCCTCCTACGGGCTGTGGATCAGGCATACAGTGGGTAAATACCCGTCTGTCATCCACGGTATTACTTAACTAACTACTAACCTTCACTAAATGACTACGACTACGAGCTTTCTAACGAATACATATGCTTGAGATGACCGAGTCTTTAACTGCCGAATTTTCTAAATCCTAACAATTTTAAGAAGGGGTCAGGTTATACAAACTCTCCCCTTTCTACAAATGACACCTTCTTTTTTTTTTCGTTTTTATTTTTTTATTTATTTTTTAATTTTATGATTTTGTTTATAAAATTATTATAAACTTGAAAGTACGGAACAAAAAATACAGTATAAAGTTTAACAAATCAAGAGTTTAAAACTGACAGAAAACACAGAAAATAAACTGATAAAAAAATTATGTTATACTATAAATAGAAGAACAAAATGAATTTTTTGTACCCTAACCCCCTTATGTCACATTCTAAGAGGTGTGAATAACATAACTTTTTAAAAAGGGGGTGATACTCACACCACATTTTTTGATTAATGCATCACAATTTGTGCATTACAGTATTGTACGGTACAAACTGTAATGCACAAGTTGTGGTGCATTAATAAAAAAATGTGGTGTAAGTATCAATTCTCTTTTTAAAAAGTGCTTTATTCTTTTTCTCGGGGCTTTTTTTTTTTTTTTTTTTTTTTTTTTCACTTTTTTGAGCAATTTAAGGATTCTTATTTATTTAATTATTTATTTTAATAATGGGCTTATAACCGTTCCGTACGGGTAAGGGTGAGACTGTATGACAAGATAGCAATGTTTTGTCAACCGTCAATTACGCCCCTTAACTTTTATTTTTTTTGTCGTTCTCTTATCACACGTAGCTTTTCATATATTGAATCAGTCCAATATAGTACTGAAAATCGTGGTTCTCTTTGACATTATTCCCCATATACATCCGTACATGTATTTGAAATCCCAAACGACGTCGACGTGGTATCCATTTATCTCTTTGAACAACCGTTGCACCACTAGTTGTTTTACATGTTTGTGATACAAGAATCGTAAAATTTAAGAGGTGATAAACAGTCCAAAACACACTTCTTGATCTCAGCTACGTGGAAGTCTATAGAGTGGTCCACGTTGGGCATCTTAGGTTTAAATGTTTCGATACTCGATGTTTGATACGCAAATCTTTGGTGCAATCAAGTTAACTCGGTCATGTCTTGAAAATGTAAATCATTGGTTTAAATTTTTGGACCACTGGAACTCTTTGTTTCATGAACATCCACTTTTCTGCTTAAGAATACGACTAATAAATACATATTACTCATTTGATCGATTCATATATATATTACTTTTTCTGAATGTGCAATCAATTTATATGTAAAGATTCGCTACAAGCCTAGCTACCAATACCCGTCAATCATGCTTTGGGTGTTACATAGTGTATCAAAGTCGTAGTGTCTTGCACTCTCTTGTTATGTCTAGGCCTGAAATCCACGTGGAGCGTCTAAGAGCATGGGGTGTGGGTTAATTCGTTCCTCGCCGAATCCAACGTGGCTACTCGCCGTTTCATTTTGTGGCTCGCCACGACACCATGGCCTCTCGCCACTTGCCCATTCGCCGTTACAACGACACGGTAAAGGACAAAAAAAATTCAAAATATTAACGTTTGATATTACCGTTTCACATCAAACGGTCATTTTTTTTTCTTTTTTTTTTCTTTTTCAAACCAAATATTACCCCCTTTACTCTATAAATAATACCCATTTTTTATAAAAACATTCACACTTCTCATTCACAACCAAAAATATATTATCTTCATCATCTTAATCTACAACAAAAAATGTCCCAAGATCCCAACGAGATGTCGTTTACGAATCTCCTTAACTCGTCTTCGTCAAACCCGTCCACCCCATCGTCTTAAAGCTCAAACACTTCTTCGCAAGTCGGATTTCAACCTTTTCAATATCCAAGACAATCACCACCGCAATTCTATCCATCACAACCGCAATTTTTTCCGTCACAACCATCACAACCACAATTTTATCCGTCACAACAACCACCAACGCAATACTATCCGTCACAACAACCACCAACGCAATTCTACGCTTCACAACAACATTACTTTGAATCACAATTCAAAGTACCTCAACCACCACAAACCGAAACACGTGAAGAACGTCGTGAAGGAAAGAAACAGGCCAAAGCTTCAAAGAAAAAAAAGAATGCCGTTTTGAGAGAATATCCCAAATGGGACGCGCCGGATGGGATCAATGAAGATACTATCGCCGAATTATTCGGCCCTGATCCTAGAGCTCGTCCCGCCGGCAAGCCTCGTCCGGCAAAAAAAATCTAGATCAGTGGAGTCGTCAACGAGCACCGGGGGGAGTCAATCGGATGCTATTGCGGAAGCTTTAGCTCAAGAGTATAAACGTAAAGTTGACGGAGCACGAGAAGTGTACGAGGCGAGGATTGCGAGAGAAAAGTCGGAGCAAGAGTGCCGAGAATTGGAGTTTCTCATGCACGATATTGAAACTTTGCCGGAGCCAAAAAGATCGATCCTCACGAAGAAACAAGACGAATTGATAGCTAAATACTACAAATGAAGTTGTATTATTTAAATTTCGTATGGTTTTTATTTTCCGTATGCTTTTTTTTTTTTTTTTTTTTTTTTTTTTTTGTATGTTTTTTTAAATTTGTCGTATGTTTTTTTTTCCGTATTGTAGTTGTATTTTTATTTTAATTGAATGAAATGAATTTAATTGTGTTTGGTAAATATGGAAAAGAAATAAAATGAGGGTGGGTGGGGCCCAAATGAAGAGAAGTGAGTAAGTTGTGATTGGGGGGTATTTTTTAGTTAGTGTGTTGGAGTGATGTGGAGGTGAGGTGGCACACGTGGGGCCCAAATGAAGAGAAGTGGGCAACCCACGACACCCCTTGCTCTAAGGTGGTAAATTTTGTGACATCTCTGAGACATTATATTTTGGAGTGTTCTGTAAAGTCATGTTTTCTTAAGGAACATGTCAGTTTGAAAATGTTACATGTTGATAGAATAAGATGCAAGCCAACTTGAAAGATGATTTGTACACTCTTAAAAATAGTTGGGGCGTTCATATTTTGAGCGTTTAGACATTTATATTTTTAAATTATTTTTAGTTATGTTTATCCTGTAATGGTATAAATGTTTAAGTACTCAAAATTTGAGTGTCTCAATTATTTTTAGAAGTGTGTAAATCACCTCCCAACTTGAAATTATTCAGATTTATAAGAACAAAGAAGGCCATGAGACATTTTTTAATTTTAGTTTACGTGACGGTTCAATTGGTTTTGTCAAAACTGGAAAACAAAACATCGTTAATCTCTCGCTGGACACAGTCGTGACCCAGCATGACCATGCAACATCAGCTTTCTCTCTCCGATGATCAGACACGACCAAATTGCCGGAAACACACAACATTGAACCCTAAAATACAAGCAACACACATTCTACCTGTGACAACTCGTAATTTCAGGTCATTTTACAAAATTTGAAAATTTCACTATTCATCTCGGGAATTTACTATTCACCGGTTACTATTCAAAATTTTACTTTTCACCGTTTTCGAAGTCGAAGTAATATTCTGAGAACGTATTTCAAAATTTACTATTCACGAAACACTATTCATTCCCGGAGAAAAACACTATTCAAGTTTCACTATTTCATCATTTATCGTAAACTAGGTTTACGAGTATCAAATTCGCGTAACCTTAATGGTTTAGCTGCGAATTCATGAATATTTCATCAAGGACGTTTCATATAGACTAGGTTTAGTCTACATATCATTAGCATCGTTATCATCATTTCAGTTCATGCATGGATTTGCATTTTTCATGAAACGTTTATTTTCCTATTAAATAAACGCTATCGCGTAAACATTTATTTTGAATATTGATCCGACACTTCCAAAAATAATCCTAATATATTTTTATACTCATTTTAAGACTATAAAAATTATATTATTAGTTTACCCGATGTTTTCAATTTATTTTGTATATAAATTGTTATATATAAATATTTACGACGATTTTCGTAAATTCAACACGATAAATATTTATTCACTCAATTCTTGCAAAAAATGTATTTTTATAATTTTTACGGCTTCAATATATTTTATTTTGTTCCGTTAAAATCTATTTTTAGTTAACGCTACAATTAATACTTAATTATACATACAAATTACACATTATACATTACAAATAATACATTAATACATCAAAAATCCACCTCACCCCCCCCCTAAGCCCCAAGGCCGGCCACCCCTTTTTCAACATAAGTGAGCAATTTGATTTTTGCTACTAAACATGTACACCTATCTATATATTTAGATATTTACACAAAAACACATAGCATCACACATTTGAAGGTGAAAAATGAATGAAATGCTCTCTTTTTCTCTCCAAAATTCTGCCAAGCTAGAAACCAAGAGGAAATCATATTATTTTTCAAGATCTAGTGTTTATCAAGCTCTACTAGTGATCTATGTTAAGGTTTTGAAATAAAAACCTATAGATTAATTAAGGTTTTCATCATTTTCTTCCACAACATCATTCAAGTAAGCATTTCATGATCATCATAATTCTTTCATATTCATTTTTATGTTATTTCATCATTTTTGCAAGAAATCATGCATGTTACATATGAGTTTATACCACTTTTAATGTTTTTATTACTTATATTGAAATATGATCATCCTATAAATTATCCCTTGTAACATATCACTTTTGATGATGTCTAGGAACCCATGACACCCTAAGAAGGTGTATGGTAGGATTAGAATAGCTTCGGAGTTGTTTTGAATTGGTTAGAATAGCTTTTGCGCGAGAAAAACTCATTTCGACAAGTTTTCTAAAGGGTCTGTCCATATTTTTGAAATCTGGAAATCTCGACAGTGGATAACAATTTTTGGCCTAGATATTTAGAAAATAAACTTTAAAACGAAAACGTGGCCGCTTGAACGGGTTAAAACGGAGCTATAACGAAGAAGTTATGAATTTTTCAAGTTAGACGACGAAAACTATTAATTTCAGAAATTTCAGCATGTTAATTTTACGAGTCAAAAATGAGGCTTAAGCGTTATGAAATGTGTCGACTTATAAAAAATATATTAGTATACTTTGATACGAAGCTAAGGACATATAAAACGTAGAAAACGGACTTGTAACGATTAAATTATACACGTTTACACAAAGTTGCCGTAACTTTATTAAATAAGCTAAACTAATATATTTCTATTAGACAAACCTTACGGCAACAAGAGACCATGTTGAAGGTCGTTTTTAATATTGATGTTGAACTTTTTATAAAGTGATGTCTTCTAGTAAAATTAAGTTCGCCAAGCATATTTTCCAAAATGTCCAACCGCTTGTCAAGCGGAGTTGTAATGAATAAATTACGGTCACTCAAACTTGGCCGAAAACCACCATTAAACGATATTTTGGACAAAAGTACCATACTTTACCTATATTTTTCTCCGTGATCGAGACCTTTAGGATGGAAACTAAAGCACTAAAACTTTGAGATAATGATACAAGCTTCCCAAAACCGTTGAGTTCCTTTCCTAACACTCGACGTACACCATTTTACGACTAGCTTTTCGAGACCGTTTAGTCACTTTCATGAAAATTTTCAATGACATTATTTTACGACGAAAAGTTATAATTTCATAATAAATCATTAAATGACTATCGTAAGATATCATTTCCACGTAAATACTTGTAAAGTATTTTATAACATGACGAGATGTCATAAACATATATTTCGACGATAAATTCTATTTTCAAAAGCGTACAAGTGGTATAGATTACATGTGGATTTGCATGCACGACATTGTTTCATGATTTACATTAGAACATACCATTCATAATAGGTCACGGTCAGAGGTTGCGCCTCATTTCAGTATTGCCATTATATCATCATAATCATTGCAACAAGTGAGTTTTCATAGCCCCGATTTATTCAAGTTTTTACTTTATTTCAAACCTACGGGGAGAATACATTGCACATCATTTTTATTACGATACCAAGTATATCAAATTCATTACATTGCTTAAGTTACCTCATTGCAAGTTAAATGTCCCCATTTCATAATCATGAACCGTTAATTTCATAGAAGAGAGGGTGAGTGGATAGATCTATCGAGGGTGACACCTCCATCCGGGTTGGTGGATTCCAACCGGACGGATGCATTTCATTTCATAATCATTATTTGAGTTGTTTGTCAAAACACTGCTGGGGCGAACATCAGTCAAGCTTCGGTGTCATGTGCTTAAGCAATTGTATCATTTTTGTGACATCATTGTCATACATAACTTATACTTGTGGTAGTCGTATTAAACATTTTCAACAACTCTATGAACTCACTCAACCTTTGTGTTGACACTTTTAGCAATGTATTTTCAGGTAACTAAGGCATTCACTTCATGGCATGCATGTGGACATATCATAGAGTCGCGGTGACGACGCGTCTCACATGGGATTTATACATTTTTAAAACATCGTTTGACTTGTACCAAACTTATTTCCGCACAAGTTGATTTTCATTTGGGACCTATACTTTGTAAACTCTGATTATTTTATTAAATCAAGCGATGTATTTTCCAAACGACACTTTAGGTCGTTCAATATAACTGTGATTGTGATGCTATGACAGTCAATCCCCAGGAATTCCATTTCGCTCCAAAACAGGTAATTTGGGGGTGTGACAGATTGGCATCAGAGCTTCGGTTATAGAGAACTAGGTTGCATCATTGACCCTAGACTATAACTACATCATCATAGCATCTCATCATTTCATCATAAGTGCATAGTCACTATACATGCGGTTTCATATGCACAATTTACGAGTTATTTACTTTCATTTCAAAATCGATTGTCACATAGATGCCTTCAAATACTCATCCGATCATACTCACATCACTTTGACATGGAGAATGCCCTGTCATTCCCTATCACAATTTTAACATCAGTTGACTCAACACCGATAACATCAGATGATGAGACTTAACTCTTTTAAGAGGACGAAGTTGCACCTACACCATCACGATCACCATTGATTCACTGTAGGATCAGGACAATTTTTATCATTCTGTTGGGACAGATCATACCATTTGGTAGGACTTATAGGCTTAGTCCTAATGGATCTATTAGGATGCTTACTACAAGGAAGATAATAGTATTTCATTCACCATCATCTCCTAACTTACCACTAGGATTTCCATCATCATCATCGTCGTCATTATCATCTAGAGCATCATTTGTACCATCACATCTCATATACACTACTCATACATATGACTTGTCGCTTGGGAAGCGGGCATGATTTGACACACCACTACCATCTATCACTAAGACTACAAAAACTACACTATCTTATAGATTTGAGGACTGTGAGAGTTTCAAAGTTGTTGTTGCTAGACAGCCTACTACTCCTACACTTGAGGCATGATTAGATCACTGACAGGAACCGATAATAAGTACCTTTCTAGCTAATGTAATCTTTATCATTTATTATCTTCACGATAATCACAACCTTTGTTTATTTCATTCCCTATTCCAATTGCCCAATTTTCAATCATTTCGCGATAATACATCATTATCTTAATAGGGGTTAGGCCAACTTTATTCTTGATCAATTAGGAGACTATTACCACTCTATGAGGTTCTCCCATGTATCCTACAAACCATTCAACAAATTTTATTTCAAGTTATTTTGCTACCATTTCACGAAATTATTTCACTTAATTTTATTTCAAGCTATTCTACACCATCTTAGAAACATTGTTTCATAAAGTTTTAAAACAAGTTGTTTCGTTACCACCCTATCAATTGGCTTTCAGTCATTTTATCAACTATTTAATACCATCATGCGAAACGATTTTCATGTTACTCTGAAAAATTATTGAGCCATTATCTTACAAAACAAAATGTTGAATACCATCTAAAACTTCGGAGGAACATAATATCATTTCAACAAAACCAAGCATCACATCATTTGTCCTCGATTATACATGGCCTGATCACCTATGTATAATTTAGGAAGAATTATGTCATGAAAGTAACAAGCATCATTTCAAATCTCTTAAAATAATCTTCACTCAAAAGCAAGGCTTTGTAATCAGATAAATTGTTCATAAACATTTTTTTTAACACTCTATAGAAGCCCACGCCATTCATCCCTCACTCAACCGATAAGTTAGAATTTGATGAGTTACCTTTTTAGGAAAGGCTTCCTATACCATCTATGAGGAGGATTCCTCGATACAAGAAAACAATGAAAGGATTTCAGATTTCCCCACAAGGACTAGAAGTATATAGTAAGACGTTTCAAAACTCAACAAAAATCTCAAGACATCACGAGACATTCCGAACCACTATCTTTGGATTAAAAGCCAAATTATATCATTTCAAAAGTACTAGCTAGACCGAGTTACAAGATTTAGTACGAAGCGAATACACACTAAGCAACACTATAGGGATAAACCAAGTCTTCTAAATGAGACTACAGAACATTTCACTAAACATGGCCTCAACAATATGTGAACTTTCCTACAATGAGTTTCCCTTAGAGGAAAAAAAAATTGGTTAAATTTAGGTTACCGATATAAACTTCCCCTAAGGCATTGTGTTCCTTAGAAATTCCAAGTAACCTCACTTCTATATCAAGAGATGCAACAGGTTTGAACATATCGGACAATAAATGACTCTCCATCTACAAGTGAAATTAGAACAAACATTCTTCGACATGGTATGAGCTGATATCTATTTTCTTGCTAGCATGATAGCAATATAAGTGATGAAATATTTTAGAAGCACTCAATATTGAAACAAGTCTTGAAAATCAACCACTACACCACATCACTTAAACATTTAAGGTTTTGTGACTTTACAACATAGAGCATGGAAACACTTCGATAATCAAACAATAAACATTTTAGTCATGGAGACTAAGCACCTCAGGCAAGTAAGACTCAAGTAATGACATTCGCTAGAACTAGAAACGCGAGGAATCACAACTGTTACCCATAATCTATTACTTTCTATAAGGTCCTTTTTGACAGATTTAATATTTTGCAATTTGGCATGAGACACGTGGTATCAATTCCAGTTGTACCTATTACAAGCTATTCGATTCACCTTAGACTTCTGACAATCATTTTAAGATTCCTTTGGAATTCACTAGGACATGATTACCGCCTATTATCCTCAGCTCATTGGTCAGAGCGAGAGAACAATTCCAACATTAGAAGATATGCTCAAGGCATGTGTGATTTTCTAGAAATGATTAGGCAAATCATACTTCATCGAACAAGTTGCTTTACAACAATAGTTATCACATGAACATATTGACGACACCATTGGAGGCACTCTAAGGTTGAGGTGTCAATCACTCATTCACTAGTCAAAATCAGGAAAGTCCAACTCACTAGTCAATGACTTATTCATGAAACAACAAAGTGATCGTACATATCAAAAATCAGTTACAAGTAACAACGTATAGCTAGATAAGCTACGTCGATATACGACGCAAAATATTGGAAGTATGTTCCATAAGTCGCAAACCATTAGAATTTCAAGTTGGCAACAAATTTATGTTCAAAGTCCTGTCTTGGAAGGGCGTGGTACGATTCAGAAAAACATTGGACGACTCGATGCGACCCAAATATCCTCACTTTTCACCGATAACATCGTAGAACCTAACATGGACTGAATTCAGGGACTGAATTCCTTTTTGGTTGGGCGAATGTGACAACTCGTAATTTCAGGCCATTTTAAAAAATTTGAAAATTTCACTATTTATCTCGGGAATTTACTATTCACCGGTTACTATTCAAAATTTTACTATTCACCGTTTTTGAAGTCGAAGTAATATTCTGAGAACGTATTTCAAAATTTACTATTCACGAAACACTATTCATTCCCGGAGAAAAACACTATTCAAGTTTCACTATTTCATCATTTATCGTAAACTAGGTTTACGAGTATCAAATTCGCGTAACCTTAATGGTTTAGCTGCGAATTCATGAACATTTCATCAAGGACGTTTCATATAGACTATGTTTGGTCTACATATCATTAGCATCGTTATCATCATTTCAGTTCATGCATGGATTTGCATTTTTCATGAAACGTTTATTTTTCTATTAAATAAACGCTATCGCGTAAACATTTAGTTTGAATATTGATCCGACACTTCCAAAAATAATCCTAATATATTTTTATACTCATTTTAAGACTATAAAAATTATATTATTAGTTTACCCGATGTTTTCAATTTATTTTGTATATAAATTGTTATATATAAATATTTACGACCGGTTTCGTAAATTCAACACGATAAATATTTATTCACTCAATTCTTGCAAGAAATGTATTTTTATAATTTTTACGGCTTCAATATATTTTATTTTGTTCCGTTAAAATCTATTTTTAGTTAACGCTACAATTAATACTTAATTATACATACAAATTACACATTATACATTACAAATAATACATTAATACATCAAAAATCCACCTCACCCCCCCCTAAGCCCCAAGGCCGGCCACCCCTTTTTCAACATAAGTGAGCAATTTGATTTTTGCTACTAAACATGTACACCTATCTATATATTTAGATATTTACACAAAAACACATAGCATCACACATTTGAAGGTGAAAAATAAATGAAATGCTCTCTTTTTCTCTCCAAAATTCGGCCAAGCTAGAAACCAAGAGGAAATCATATTACTTTTCAAGATCTAGTGTTTATCAAGCTCTACTAGTGATCTATGTTAAGGTTTTGAAATAAAAACCTATAGATTAATTAAGGTTTTCATCATTTTCTTCCACAACATCATTCAAGTAAGCATTTCATGATCATCATAATTCTTTCATATTCATTTTTATGTTATTTTATCATTTTTGCAAGAAATCATGCATGTTACATAAGAGTTTATACCACTTTTAATGTTTTTATTACTTATAGTGAAATATGATCATCCTATAAATTATCCCTTGTAACATATCACTTTTGATGATGTCTAGGAACCCATGACACCCTAAGAAGGTGTATGGTAGGATTAGAATAGCTTCGGAGTTGTTTTGAATTGGTTAGAATAGGTTTTGCGCGAGAAAAACTCATTTCGACAAGTTTTCTAAAGGGTCTGTCCATATTTTTGAAATCTGGAAATCTCGACAGTAGATAAAATTTTTTGGCCTAGATATTTAGAAAATACACTTTAAAACGAAAACGTGGCCGCTTGAACGGGTTAAAACGGAGCTATAACGAAGAAGTTATGAATTTTTCAAGTTAGACGACGAAAACTATTAATTTCAGAAATTTCAGCATGTTAATATCACTTTTTACGAGTCAAAAATGAGGCTTAAGCGTTATGAAATGTGTCGACTTATCAAAAATATATTAGTATACTTTGATACGAAGCTAAGGACATATAAAACGTAGAAAACGGACTTGTAACGATTAAATTATACACGTTTACACAAAGTTGCCGTAACTTTATTAAATAAGCTAAACTAATATATTTCTATTAGACAAACCTTACGGCAACAAGAGACCATGTTGAAGGTCGTTTTTAACATTGATGTTGAACTTTTTATAAAGTGATGTCTTCTAGTAAAAGTAAGTTCGCCAAGCATATTTTCCAAAATGTCCGACCGCTTGTCAAGCGGAGTTGTAATGAATAAATTACGGTCACTCAAACTTGGCCGAAAACTACCCTTAAACGATATTTTGGACAAAAGTACCATACTTTACCTATATTTTTCTCCGTGATCGAGACCTTTAGGATGGAAACTTAAACACTAAAACTTTGAGATAATTATACAAGCTTCCCAAAACCGTTGAGTTCGTTTCCTAACACTCGACGTACACCATTTTACGACTAGCTTTTCGAGACCGTTTAGTCACTTTCATGAAAATTTTCAATGACATTATTTTACGACGAAAAGTTATAATTTCATAATAAATCATTAAATGACTATCGTAAGATATTATTTCAACGTAAATACTTGTAAAGTATTTTATAACATGACGAGATGTCATAAACATATATTTCGACGATAAATTCTATTTTCAAAAGCGTACAAGTGGTATAGATTACATGTGGATTTGCATGCACGACATTGCTTCATTATTTACATTAGAACATACCATTCATAATAGGTCACGGTCAGAGGTTGCGCTCATTTCAGATATTGCCATTATATCGTCATTATCATTGCAACAGGTGAGTTTTCATAGCCCCGATTTATTCAAGTTTTTACTTTATTTCAAACCTACGGGGAGAATACATTGCACATCATTTTTATTACGATACCAAGTATATCAAATTCATTACATTGCTTAAGTTACCTCATTGCCGGTTAAATGTCCCCATTTCATAATCATGAACCGTTAATTTCATAGAAGCGAGGGTGAGTGGATAGATCTATCGAGTGGCACCTCCATCCGGGTTGGTGGATTCCAACCGGACGGATGCATTTCATTTCATAATCATTATTTGAGTTGTTTGGCAAAACACTCTGTTGGGGCGCACATCAGTCAAGCTTCGCTGTCATGTGCTTAAGCAATTGTATCATTTTTGTGACATCATTGTCATAAATAACTTATACTTGTGGTAGTCGTATTAAACATTTCAACAACTCTATGAACTCACTCAACCTTTGTGTTGACACTTTTAGCAATGTATTTTCAGGTAACTAAGGCATTCACTTCATGGCATGCATGTGGACATATCATAGAGTCGCGGTGACGACGCTGCCTCACATGGGATTTATACACTTTAAAACATCGTTTGACTTGTACCAAACTTATTTCCGCACAAGTTGATTTTCATTTGGGACCTATACTTTGTAAACTCTGATTATTTTATTAAATCAAGCGATGTATTTTCCAAACGACACTTTAGGTCGTTCAATATAACTGTGATTGTGATGCTATGACAGTCAATCCCCAGGAATTCCATTCCGCTCCAAAACAGGTAATTTGGGGGTGTGACACTACCCAAAGCAAAAAAAACTATAATGGCACAAAATGATAAGGGGAAGGCTTTGTTGAGTTCGTTGAGGAAAGAAGACTACCCAAATGAAAAGGATTTGGGTGTTAAGAAGGAGAAGGAAGAGGCTGACATCGTGTTATCAAAGTTTAACGATTTGGGAGAAAGGATTAAAAATCTGGAAAATTTGTTTAAATATCTTAAGGAAATGAAGGAAAAGGATGATAGGGAGAGTTGTGGGTCTAGCTAAGTGTATGTTTATATGATAGTAAACTTTGTAGTTGTTTAGAACATGAAATCAATGAATAAAAAATTGGGTTCTTATGGAAGTAATTGTGTTTGGTTGTGCATTGTATCTGCTTGAAATCGTTTTGCATTTCTTAATAGGTTTGACTTACCCAAGTCATACCACAATAGTAAGTTACAACTTGTTGCCTTTCATAAATTTGTTTGACTTGGGTAAGTCAAAATTCAAGATGTTACAATTTGAGACATCGGGCGTGTTCTTCCTAAACAATACACCATTGTCAATACATTATTATATAGTGCTAAAGCGTTTGCATTTTCAACACATATTTTTAAACCACTGCCTTTGCTTTTGCTGATACAAGGGGGTGTTTGGTTTTGCTGAAACAACTTTTGCAGATAAAAGGGGCTGTTTGGTTTTGCTGATACAAGGGGATGTTTGGTGATACATTATGATATAGTGCTAAAGCATTTGCATTTTTAACACATATTTTTAAACCACTGCCTTTGTTTTTGCTGATACAAGGGGGTGTTTGGTTTTGCTGATAAAAGGGGCTGTTTGGTTTTGCTAATACAAGGGGATGCTTGGTTTTGCTGATACTAATTAGACTAAAATGCACCCAATATCACAATACAAGAAAAGATTAAATACATAAAACTTAGATGATATTTTATCATTAATATAGTCGGTTACAAGATCAGAAACAACTACATCAAACCAAGACCAACAACTAAACAAAAGATCCAATTTACATACCCTTTTTACCAACCTATATTTCCAAAACTAGCACCCAAAAGACCGCATTTATCTACCCCCATGAAAAACCCAAAATTCAGGCATTATGCTCAGCCATTTTCTTAACAAAACTTTCGTTAAAATGAATAGCTTCATCAGTTTGACCAACAATCTGTATGAATTGAACAAGTTGGTGTGTGTGCCTCGACTGGATTTTCCTCAGCGCATCCAAATAGTCAAGCGCTATTCCCCGAGGTCCCAGAGCTTCGTTCTCTTCGATTAGCTCCCTACGCTTCATGATTCCCCTCTTCAGATGATCAATGCACCAAAGAACTAGCTTTTTCAAACCACACAGCCATACGATCATTCAACTTGGATGAACCAGAAATCTCCATGAGTTCATTCAAAATCAGGAAATCTTCCATTGGAAATTGTTTGTGTGTGGAAAAAGTGGTGGATGGGTATATCGGTTGGTGTGCACAAGTAAATAGCATCTCCGGTAAGAGACGGTCAAGGGTCTAATAGTGACTTTTGTTTCACACTCGGTCCCTGAATTTGTCATGGTTGCCATTGTCATACTTAAAACTCCCGCCCAATAATCACTTTAAAATACACAATTGGTCCCTCAAGTTGCCAAGTTACGTATACTACAACTTAGTTGAAGATTAAACAACACAAAACCATTACAAGTTTGACTTTGTTAAATCAAACTTCTAAAACATATCAATAAACTCCAAAACAAACATTGAGTAATGGTTTTGCAATTTTGACTTTACAAAGTCAAATATTAGGTAATGGTTTTGCAATTTTGACTTTACAAAGTCAAATATTGAGTAATGGTTTTGCAATTTTGACTTTACAAAGTCAAAATGCAAATACTACGTACAAAATAGCCACCATAAACTACAACCACATACAATACACACAAACAACAACATATGAACAAGCTAATTTTAAGCAAACCATATAAACAAATATTGTACCAAAATACAAAAACTATTTTGCAACATGAATTGTCATAGGATATTCAACCCATACATAAACTAAAACCACTCAAAGAAATCTACCACGGCTGTGGGGGAAAGCTCGGTGGAGTTTCAACAGCTTCCTAGCCAACTCCCAGTTCTTCCTGATATTTTCATTCCCATCATGACTCCTATCGCTAAGCTCGATATTGATTGTCTTTAGCTACCGGGAATACGCAAGTATAAACTTTATTAAAGTTAATTCATGCTCTGTTCTAGGAAAAGCTCGAAACACGATAGTCTATAACTGGCCATGACTGATTGTGTTTCTGTCTAAAACATTGGAAATTTTTTCCAAAGGTAGAACACTAAGCGTGTTTGCAGCCTGAAAAATCAAATAGTGTTGAGATACACAAACATGGCAATTTAGGAATGTTTATTTGATACATATGCATTACAGCATTACACTTACTCTAGTATCCAGCATTTTTTAATTTGGAGATCCACGAATCATTTCAATGATGAACGATACCATAACACTATTCCCAAAATCAACATCGTACAGCTTAAGGTTAATCAGAGATACAAAGGGCACATTCATCCTTGAATTAGCTTCATGTCTCAACTACAACAAGTTTTGAAGATTAAATTTCGTTACTGTTACACATTTAATTAACATTGTAAAATTATAAGTGTAAAACTTAAATTGTTCTTACCGTGCAATCACCAAAATCCAATGTAAGGGTCTCAAGATTTTGAAGTCTTGTCAGGTGAAATATATCGGATGTTGTGATTGTCGTCACAACATTATAAAGACCGAATCTCATGCTTGACTTTAGGCATAGAACAAGGCATAACTACACTATCTTATTCAACTCAAACTTATTTTTCCTAGGGTGGTCTTCTACTTTCTTTCCTTGATCATTCTTAGCTCGCGAGGTCCTATCTTGCTTTGTATTGCCTGGAGGCTTTGACCCGCTTACCTTAGTGTCACTGATTACTCCTGTAGAAGGAACGATGGGAATATTAGTTGGTTTCACTACTTTCTGCATTCCTGGTCTAGAAGTGTTGGGATCTTAGATTCTAGGAGGCACATCAAAGGTCACATGCTTGACTTTAGGCATAGAACAAGGCATAACTACACTATCTTCCTAGTACCAGATTTAGGACATATTCCTATTAAACATTCTAAGAGTTCCTGAGATCGTTTGACATATAAGCATGCATGCTCAACCGCATTATCAAGTGGTTTCTCTATCTTATCCTCGTCTACAATCTCACGGAGACATTCTAGACTATCCTTAAGGTACGAAAAATATGTTTGACATGAAAGTTCATTATTCCTAAGATGAGGGGGAATATACTTCACAGACATAGCATATTTAGTACAAGCAGTCACCTTTGGTGCAACATTCTCACTACTCGTGATTGGCATTTTCCCTTTTACCTTACTCTTCAAATTCTCAATTCCTTTTTGCAAAGAAGTTATCTTTTCATTCTTCTTGTCACGAGTGACCTTAATTGATTCATATAACTCTTTGAAATGCAGTTTAACCTTTTCATTTTCTGCTAGAAAACTCTCATTTTCATGTTGTAATACATTAATGATGTTTTGAAGATGAAAATTCTGAGAATTCTGAGAATCTAAAGGAGGAGGCATATGCGAGCCCGTCACTTCATTCTTTTCACCCTTCAAATGTGAAATTTGGGCTTTCAACCTTTTGATCGTGTAACAATGAGCTCGAATTTGTTCATCACGTTTGTTTATTTCAAAAACTCCATCAAACTCAGGAGCATCTGAAGATGTCTTGGCATTTGAGGTTTTACCATTTTCTTTAAGATGTTGATATTTTAATTGTAAATCAAGATATTCAACTTCCAATTTAGAAAAATATTTGACCATGTTATCATGATCATCCCTTTTGATTTTCTCATGCAATTTTGAATTCTTAGTCTCAAGTTCAATGACACAATCTTGGGAGACTTTCATAGAAACAAATAATTCATGAAATTGAGAAGCCGTAATGGAGTAATTTGTAATAGTGTAAAACACATCTTGAGCAAAACATCTAGAAATCAAATTATCATTTAGGATATGAAGATTCTTTCTCTCAATATCATTACTTTTGAGCTCACACTCAATCTCATTACTTCTGAGCTCACATTCATAATCTTTAACCCCATTTTCCATTTCATTAAACAACCTTTTCATTTCCTTAATCTCTATATCTATGGCCTTTTGAAGACTCTCAAATTGTTCTTTTAGTTGTTTAAAGAAAGGCATGACCTCAGTTAAATAACATTCTTTTGTTTGATCAAAGCCCCTTTCCCCTTCAGTGATTCCCGTTGGAGTGATTCTCTTCTTACATGTTTTCTCAAAGTCAACGAATAGTTGGTAAACTACATATAAGCTGACTAAGGTTTTGATTTGAGTGGGAAGAGTTCTAGGCACTAAATGCATTGGTGTATTTGGTGGATACACAGTAGCTGGAGGCAATTTCCTAAAGGGAGGATTCTTCTCAACACGTTCATCAGTTTTTTTCTTTTCTGTATCTTTCTTCCAAAGCACTTGTTCAGGGGTTAATTGAGTCTGGGGTCTAAACTTGTTGAAGACTATCCAGTTTTCCTTAGCATAATTGGGGGTTTTAAATGTTATATTATGCTCTACACACCAAGGATCTTTTACTTTCTTTTCCATTTTCTCTCTAGAGGCATTTTCTAATTCTTTATCTTCTTCAGTGCTTTCTACACAAGTAGGCTTTTATTTAGGCTTAAGGATTTCATTACCATCATAGATCACCTTTTGAGCCGCTTTTGCTTTCTTACCATACTCAGGATCAGATTCCTCTACAAGGCTAGTACTATGTTCATCGCTTAACACTCTATGCTTAGTGATCATGTGAGCAGTCTGAATGGTGTTACCTTGTACGAACAACTTGTTTTCAAGTTTGTTTTTCAAAGTTTTTAGGTTGGAAAAATTATTTAAAAGTTTTGATTCCTTAGCATTGAATTCTTGCTTAAGCACTTTTACATTTTCTTGAAGTTCTTGCTTTTGCTTAACAGTTTTATTAAGTTTTTCTTGTAAGGAATTTAGCTCTTGTTTTAATATTTCTTCCCTAAAATTACTTTTTCTAATAAGTGTACGTATTTGGTTATCCATCTCCTGCTCACGGGTAGTCAACTCAAACTTAGCACGTTGTTCATATATAGCAACTTGTTCCTTATATGCATTTAGTTCAGTGGTTATGGAATCATCAGGTGCATATTCAGTGTATTCATTAAATATATAATAATCTTTGATAGCAGAAGATGCACCACTTGGTACAATTATACTTTCATCTTGTTTCACATATTGATTCAATGATTTCCGTTGATTGTACTTTGTTGTGAATCTTTTGCACATCAACCATATCGTATAGTTTTAATACCTCTGATATGATGGATTCCTTGGAGGGACTGGCTTGTTGAGGTGGAGAGACCATTAGAGTGATGTTAGCTATAAAGATGGTTTGTGCCGTTGGTTCATCATCAACATCAGAGTCAAATGCATCACAATTTGCAACTTGAAAGACATAGGGATTGTTCTGAGCCACACCATGCACTAGTTGTTCATCCACATCTGCATCATAAGTTTTGACATTTCCTCATCCAACACTGCTCCATTATCTTGAGCTTGCACCAGTAGCATTTTATCCCTGAAGTACTCTGCATTCTGTGGATGTTTTGGTTGAGTGGAGTTCCTAGCAATGTGTCCTTCCACTCCACAATTTTAGAACTTGATTGGCTTCCCTTGACCTTGAGCCATGATCCTTCCTCGATTCTGATTGACCACATAACCAGCTCCAGCCCCTACATTCCCATAACCAGTTCCAACACCTACATTCCCATGTTCATTGTGTGGAAGATAAGCATTCTGTCTTCCTTGCACGTTTTGCACTACAACCCTTCTATATTTAACAGTAGCATGATTTTGTAGATTAGATGCAGTTCTGAGATGATTGTTGGTGTGGGGAGTGAGGTTTAAGTTTTGCTTAACCATTAGGGCCATGATAACGCTCAAATTGTACATGTTTTTAGTAGCGTTATCGGTGCTTTTATGTATGTTATTTGGCTATAATCATATGCTTTTTTTACTTAATCGCATAAAAGTGCTTATGCTAGTTCATTTGTAGCCAAGTACAGGAAGGTGGAGGAAAAGACGGAAAAAGAAGTAAAATACGAAGATTTATCCATGTATGAAGAATTCCCGTCAAAAGCAAGACTTGTGGAGCATATTCGAGAGGATAAAGTCATCAAGATAGTGGTCCAAAGCCTCAAGAATAAAGTTCAAGAAGTAAAACGAGAAAGAAATGAAGAAAAGAAGCTTAAACGAAGAAATATTGGAAGCCTCGTTGTTCCCCGACACACCTTCACCATTTTGGCCATAACTTTTGCATACAGACTCTGTTTGACCCCCTGTTCACGGCCACGGAAAGCTAAGAAAAAGATCTACAAGTTTGGTTTTTGTCATTTTCTGCGAAAAGCGTCCAAACGATCGGTAGGAGCCCGCAACCGTTTCGGTTGGAGCAAAGTTTTTAGACCAGTCGAAACGGCTGGAGCCCTGACCGATTCGGCTGGGAGGCCTGGTTCTGCCATTCTGATAACATCAAATAGTCATGAATATTAAGTGTCAATTTCCTCCAATAATGCTTGTAATTTATAACATTTATATGGATTTACGCCACGAATTCCAGATCTGGCCTATAAATACCCCACGAATTCCAGCATTTCTAATCATCCCATTCCACACACAACAACCAGAGAACGTGGAAAAAAGCTAAAGGCAGGTCTAGAGGAGCATATGGAGTTGTCTCCAAGGGAGAAATCACTCCCCTACGATAAGCATTAGCATTTTATCTTTTCTTTACTTTCGATTCATGTATTTCGTACCTTTGAATATTGAATTGATTTGTATGGTTAATATGAGCGGCTAAGCACCTCTTGGTGCTGGCCTAGTTATGATTCCTTAATTGTTTTGTTTACCTTTATATTACTTCTGTACAATTATTTCTAAGTGTATGCATGCATTGTTTATTGGTAGCCACCCTTGGTTCGGTAGTTTTGAATGGCGGTAGAGGCCAATTTCCTAGGAGATATGACCAATTGACCCTAGGTGAGTGGACTGAGACGGGAAGGGTAAGATATGACCAACTGACGACCCTTTCTACTTGTGCGATTTGACCAACTGATCACCTACCGTTTGGATGAACTTAAGAATTAGGGGGTGAGTGTTTTAGTTGCTAACGCCCGGGCACTCACTATTATAAATCTAGCTGTTGGGTCAAATAAATTGACCCAATCACCCTGAACAAGATTTGAAAATAAAATAGCCTAACTCACTAAAAAATATAGTGAGTGACTCATTGATAAAAGAAATCAGTGAGTGTTGTTTCATACTCTTTACTTACTAATACGGTGTCAGTGAGTAAAATATATGAGCTACAAACAACACCAGTGACACTGAGATTTTGACAAATGTCTCAGTGATCCTGAAGACCTATCTCTACATACAGACTGAAAATATTAGGTGGAACTTCTAAGAGAAGAAGTCAAACAAGTACAAGACTTTATCAAAAGAAGTGAGAATATTATGACACAAAAGTGAAAGATAAAGATGGATCACATGAGGGACCAATACAAGTCTTTGTTTCCTGTGTAATGAAGATGAACCACATGGGGGACCACATGTCACCATCATCACATGTCTTTGTATTCTTTTCCTATATAATGTTTGTAATTGTAATAGATAGGTATGCATCCTAAACACAATTCTTTGGACCAACAAGTGGTATCAGAGCGGGTGGATTTTTCTCTAATCCAGATCCGTTCAAATGACTGCTGATAGCATCCTTGATTGTCAAAAAAAATTCAGGTGTAAACCGTCAAAAACTGCTACTGTAATAGCAATTTTTGAGGGGGAGAAGACACTGATATTTGACAAGATGACAAAACAAAACAACCCACACCACTCATATCTTATCCACACACACATCCCAACACACACACAAAACCATATCCGGATCCAAAAAAAAAAAAAACAACACAGAACCAAAAACAACACAGATCGGTTTATCCATAAACATCTCCCACAAATCTGCACAACACAAAAAACCCACAAATCTACTCAACCATAAATCCAGAAATATCACAGATCCGAAAAAAAAAAAACAAAACAACCCAACTAATCCACACCTTTCACACAAAAAAAACTCTCGATCTACATCAAGATTTCATGAACTCCGACACATATCAAAACCCAGCTGCAACTGTCTATTCCGGCGATAGCTCCTGTGAAGCATGCCAAAGAATAAACCCAAATCCACATGACCGTCACCACTGATTACACCTTCACCGGAACAGTAATTGGTATTCTCATGGAAGCTGCAGCCACGGCCTCAGTGGAAAGAAAAGGGAGTGCTTAAAATCAGTGGTTATGAGGTTGAGAGGGAGAAAAAAATGGGTTGTCAGGTTAAGCTTGCATCAGGGAGTGATAAAGACGAGAGTGGCCAATGGTTGTATATACTGATAAGATTCAGTGGGTAGGCAGACAAGGACTTGTGATTTGTAATTATAAGTGTGTTTGAGTGTTTTTGTCAGGCTGAGCCTGAAAAGTATCCTGAGTCGAAGTTGTGTAGCGTGAATCAGGGTGTGTTAATTTGTCGGTTTAGGGATAGCCTGAACGGGTTGTACCTGTTTGTCTCTGGAAAAGTGTGAATTTAATCGGGTTGAACCTGAATGGAGGGCGTGGTAAAACTCAAGAGGGGCTGATAGTGTGTATCAGGGAGTGTGGTGGGTCAATGAAGTTGAGGGACGAGCTTTTGTAACATCAGGGTAAGTAATGATTTGGGTTAACTGATGACTGCGAATCAGTGTATGAAGCTCAGTGATGGACGATCTTCTAGTTAAACCTGAATAGAATATTCATGCTGAGCGTTGTGCAAACTGAGCGTAAGCCGATGTCCTGATTCAAGCGTGAAACATCAAGGAGTATTGAGGAAAATGAGTCACTTAAGTTCACTTAAGTTGAACCTGAACTCATTCACAAACCGAGACCCTGAAACCGAGGGTCTTTGAAACTTGGCCTCACTAAACACCCAAGTCCCTGAAAGCAAACCCGAGGGAGACTGGATATGGTCATGGAACTGATAAGTGTGGGTGTTTATCAGTGGTTAAACGAACAGACTCCAAACCTGAGGTTTTCGGAGTAAGTTTTTTTTCAACATCAGGATGCTAAGGTGTATTTCGGGCTGAGCATGAAAGTTACTGGATTTTCGGTCGCCTCTTGTTTATGAATCGTGAGTGTATTTGAATCGGACTTAGCCAACAAGAAACTTGAATGTGAACTCCCTGAGAAGTCGTTGAAAGAGTAGTAACCCGAGACCCTGAACTATGGTCTCACTGAACACCCAAGTCCCTGAAACCCGAGCCACTGAGCTCTTGGTGACTGAAACCCGAGTCACTGAAAATTTGTGAAACCAGGCAATGAACCTGGTCTTGAGGAGCACCTGGAAACCGAGTCTCTAAACTCATGGTGACTGAATCGAGTCGCTGGAAAACAAATGTGCATACTCAGGTCACTAAATTGCAAAGTGATCACTCTAAACCTGAACCAATGTGACTGAATGTTGTTCATGTCCCTGAAACCCGACTCCCTTTACATGAAGAGTTTTTTCTTGAGACTGAGCTAGAAATAAACTCGTGGAGTCCCTAAATGTATGACTCAAACCCAAGAGTCGAAAATCAGTGTGTGTTTCATAAGAGGGTGTAATGACAATAGTATGGACACTGATGTATCAAATTGAACCAGGTCCTTAATTAGCTTTGTATGTGAATGTTGTATCAGTGTGTCAAAACATGTATCAACATGTAATAAGTCAAAAAGGGGATGAGTGGACACTGATGTATCTAAAATGAACCAGGTCCCTCTTAGCATCAAAGTGAACCCATGGTCACTGAACCCCAGTCACTGAACAACCTGAACCCTCAGTCCTATACCTTTTACCAATCACCTTAGGCTATTTGTATATTCAAATAGGGGGAGATTGTTGGGTCAAATAAATTGACCCAATCACCCTGAACAAGATTTGAAAATAAAATAGCCTAACTCACTAAATAATATAGTGAGTGACTCATTGATAAAAGAAATCAGTGAGTGTTGTTTCATACTCTTTACTTACTAATACGGTGTCAGTGAGTAAAATATATGAGCTACAAACAACACCAGTGACACTGAGATTTTGACAAATGTCTCAGTGATCCTGAAGACCTATCTCTACATACAGACTGAAAATATTAGGTGGAACTTCCAAGAGAAGAAGTCAAACAAGTACAAGACTTTATCAAAAGAAGTGAGAATATTATGACACAAAAGTGAAAAATAAAGATGGATCACATGAGGGACCAATACAAGTCTTTGTTTCCTGTGTAATGAAGATGAACCACATGGGGGACCACATGTCACCATCATCACATGTCTTTGTATTCTTTTCCTATATAATGTCTGTAATTGTAATAGATAGGTATGCATCCTAAACACACAAAAATACTTAGTATTAGTTGATAGGATCATCCTCTCATTGAAACACAAGCATAGCTTGGATCAATGAGAGTTTATTTGTCATTCAATGGGGATAATATACCGAAATTATCCCCGTAAAAAGTTGAGGATGTTATCATGTAGTCTAGTTGGTATTGAGAAATCTTGTAACTATTGTTCTTCATTATTAATGAATTTGTTCTTTAATATATCAAGATTTACTCAATTCTTTGGACCAACACTAGCATGTAGCGGTACTTAATGACTTGGCTTAGGGGACAAGGAACAACAGGACTTATGAGGGGACACCTGACTTCTCCTGTGGTGGCATCTTTGCTGATAGGTTAGGGCGAATTGACCAAATGTTGTCCTCTCGACTTTGACCCCACCCGAAGTAATTGGAAGTAAGTAGACGTAGACATTACTAGCTAGGAGGAATAACTAGGTTAGCACCACTCTCCTCTATTGATTTATCCTTTGCCCTTATTTGCTTTTATCCGCTTTAGTAGTTTATTAATTAATTCCTTATCGAAACCATTACTAAATATTGTGACACCTAGACTTAGTAATAATCCAACACACATAGCTCTTGGGACGACCTTGGCTTTACCGATTACTACACAACACGCGACCGGGTACACTGCCCGTTAGTGCATTAGGGTAGACCATAGGTATAACGAGACTTTATAAATATTTAAACCTGGTCAGTAAAACCTGCATCAAGTTTTTGGCGCCGCTGCCGGGGAGTTATATTAGGATTTATATTAAGTCTTTCATTTCGTTTTAAACTTTTCTATTGTTCTCACGATCATATTTCGAGTTTTCAGGTACAATGGAAGTTGTTAACATCGATGACCTCACTCTTGAGGAATATTTAGCGTTGACAAGAGAAGAACAAGGGCCGGGTCTCGTAAGATACCGTGCAATCACCAAAATCCAATGTAAGGGTCTCAAGATTTTGATGTCTTGTCAGGTGAAAGATATCGGATGTTGTGATTGTCGTCACAACATTATAAAGACCGAATCTCAAATCTAACTTCTTCAAATTCCTAACTTTTGCAATATCCCATAGTCTCATCTCGTTTGTACTAGGACGATTCATTTTAAGAGACTCAAGTGAGGGACAACCAGCTATAAAGTCCCAAACTGTACCGGTTAGAAAAGTGATATGAATCAATTCTAAGCTCGGTAGATTTGGAAAGCCATGAAAATATTCCAAAGTAGCCATAGCACAAACATGAAGTACCAGATGTTTCAACTCCCTACGAGAGTAAAGTTGGGTTGGGAACGTAACTCGTTCACCATACCAGTTTGTAATAATCAGCTCCTCAACTCTATGCTGAGCCAAAAACAAGAGCTAATCACGAATCTCTTCATAATGAAAGTCGTCTCTTCCAAGCATTGATCTTGGCTTTACAGAGATGACAAACATTCTTATTAGACCCATAAGCCGATTTAAGAGTCTAGTAACAAGCCTCCCATCAAACTCATATGTTAAATAATAAAAGAAATCCTCATCAACTATGACATCGGTGAGCAAAGTCTACTTAGACCTCCAGTTTCGCGCTAAACTAGAGGTTCTCACCGCGTCTAATAAAGGCAACCAATTCAAAATGTTACTGATCACTATATCTGGCATGTTGCTAATACGATCGATCGCCATGTTATTGTTGGAAGTTGGGTTGGTCTTTTGAGTTCTGGAAATGAGGATTTAGATTCGGATTTCAATTTTCAGTAGAAGCGTGTTTCTAGATAATGGTGTTATTATGATTGGTAAAGTTGTTTGTTGGGTGGGTGTATTGGTTCGCGCGAAATTAAATGCTAGCGTATCAGGGAAGAAACGGATAATCACATTTGGTCCCTGAGTTGAAGTTTGGGTCAAAATTGTGAATGGTCTATTATACCGTCGAAGTAAAGCCAGAAAATTCATGTTGACTATGTCAATCCTGGTCATTGGGCTAGTTACGAGTAAAAAACACAAGTTTTGGACCTCCAGCGATGATAATGCCTAACTTTGTCCCATCACGATGCGCATGAACAAGTTTAGGGACCAACGGTGTATTTTAATCTTTATTTTATGTAAGGAAAAAAAAGGTGTAAGATTAATCGGTCGAAAACTCGAAGGCTGGACATAGTCGTGACATCAGCTTTATCTCGACGATATTGCCACAGTCGATGACCGAGTTATTTTTTTTTTATTTTTTTTAGAAAAAATTACACGTTTGGTCCATGTGGTATACCCCAAATAACAACTTTAGTCCCTAAGTCGTTTTTATTACACCACAGATACCTATTTTTGAAACCTTTCACTCATTTAGTCCCTCTTTTGGATATACGTTAGTTCAGTCCGTTAAGTGTTTTGCGCTGTTAGTCCTTCGTTAATAATTTTTGCACCGTTAGTCCTTATTTTTTAAAATATAGTTTTCCCCAGTTAGTCCCTCCGTTAATAATAGTTATTGCCCGTTTTTTTACGTTTTTTTCCGTTTTTATTCGTTTTTCCCCCTTTTTTTTCTTTTTTCGTCCGTTTTTACGTTTTTATCCCTTTTCGTCTATTTTTATATGTTTTCGTCCGTTTTTTTACGTTTTTATCCGTTTTTTCATGTTTTTATCCGTTTTCGTCCGTTTTTTTACGTTTTCGCCCTTTTTTTTACGTTTTTATCCGTTTTTGTTTGTTGTTTATTCGTTTTCACCAGTTTTTACATTTTTGTACGTTTTCGCCCATTGTTTTACGTTTTGTCCTGCTTTTGTCCGTTTCGCTCGCTTTTTATCCCTTTTTTTACGTTTTATTCGTTTTCGCCCTTTTACGCCGTTTTTTTTTTTACGCTTTTTGTCCTGTTTTATCCATTTTCGCTTTTTTATTCGCCGCTTTACGTTTTCTTCCTTTTTTCGTTTCGCCGTTGTTTTTCTGTTTTTGTCCGTTTTCATTCATGTTTTTCCGTTTTTGCCAGTTTTCATCCGTTTTTTATGTTTTTATCCTTTTTCGTTCGTTTTTTTATACGTTTTCGCCCCTTTTTACGTTTTTCTTCCATTTTTTATGTTTTTGTCCATTTTGTTTCGTATATGTTTTTCGCTTTTTACGTTTCCGTCCTCTATTACGTTTTTTCTGCTTTTTATTTGCTTTGTCGAATTTAGATAGTTTCGCCTTCTTACGTTTCGCCAAATTTTTTACGTTTTTGTCTATTTTTTATGCTTTGTCCGTTTTTAGGTATTTTTCATCCGTTTTTAGGTAGTATTCGCCCCATTTTTTACATTTTTATCCGGACAAAACTGGCAAAAACGGAAAAGAAAAAAAAAGACAAAAACATACGAAAACGGACAAAAATGTAAAAAAAATTGCGAAAAACAGATAAAAAAATTAACAAAAAGGGATAAAAACGGACAAAATTGTCGAAAACGGATAAAAACGAACGAAAAAAAATAAAAACATAAAAAACGGATGAAAACGGGCGAAAACAGAAGAAAAAAAAAACGAATGAAAACGGATAAAATCGGACAAAAACGTAAAAACGGGCGCAAACGGATAAAAAACGGACGAAAACGGATAAAACGGACAAAAACGTAAAAAAAATGGGTGAAAATGGATAAAAACGTAAAAAACGTGCGAAAACGGATAAAAACGGATTAGAAACGTAAAAAACGGACGAAAACGGATAAAAAACGGTTAAAAATGGGCGAAAACGGATAAAAAATGAACGAAAACGGATAAAAACGGACAAAAACGTATAAAAATGGTCAAAAACAGACAAAAACGAATAAAAACGGACGAAAAACGGAAAAAATACATAGAGAAAAATGGAAAAAAACGGACAAAAACATAAAAAAAAACGGGCGATAACTATTATTAACGGAGGGGCTAACGGGGGAAAACTATATTTTAAAAAATAAGGACTAAAGTTGCAAAAATTATCAACGAAGGACTAACAGCGCAAAACACTTAACGGACTAAACTAACGCACATCCAAAATAGGGACTAAATGAGTGCAAGGTTTCAAAAATAGGTATCTGTGGTGTAATAAAAACGACTTAGGGACTAAAGTTGTTATTTGGGGTATACCAGAGGGACCAAACGTGTAATTTTTTCTTTTTTTTAATTCAAATTTTTTAAATTAAAATTTAAAATTCATTAAAAATAAAAACATTACAATACTAATTAAAACTTAAACTATAACGTAAAAATGACAATTGTGAGAAACTAGAAGGGGATGTTGAATAGTTTCACCGCTTTTTAATTTAGTTATCAAATTTTACTTGTGAAAAACTTCGATTCAATCCTTTGTGAAATCAAACCACAACAATATGAATTCTACTTAATAAGACTACAATAAACACACTACAACAATTGAAAGTAAGTAATGAAAGTAAAGAGTGAGAGATGGAAATATCAAACCGAGACAAAGAGATTTATAGTAGTTCGGTCACGAAGCTCTTATTCGCCCTACTCCACTCCTCGAGTACTCAACTCGGGAGTTTCAAGCACTATGTCAACAAACTCCCTTGAGGCGGAGAAAACCATACAACGTCGCTTATCACAATTTCTAACATTAAGCTAAATGTCGAGTAATAATCTAACTAATACCAATCTCACTCATGATCTACTCGATCCTTGCTAACCACACAACCTACTAGATCACCATGATCTAGACTCGATCAACTTGATCAACACACTAACTCACAAACTACAAGAAATCTCCAAGATCTCAACAAGATCGCAATGATCCACACAAGTATGCTAAATAAGACTCAAGACTACTTGATGTATATCAAGATATAACAAGTATGTAACAAGTGTTACAAGCGTACACTACTATGACTACTACACTTAGTATCTTCTTGATACAATGTGTTCTTCTCTTGCACTAGGAAAGGAATGAAGGTGATCACTTGATTGGAATAAATGATCACTCTTAAACAAAAGAAAACTATCTAAATGATCAAGGAGTGTGTGTGTGTTAGGAGAATTAAACTCAGAAAGTCTTGTGTGAAAAAGGATGCCCAAAAACTGGTATTTATAGGGACAAAAAATTTGACCGTTACAGTGCACGGTACCATTAAATACCCGACGATACCACTAAATTTAGGGGTACTATGGTACCGTCCCAGACAAAATGCTCATATTTTTGTTTTGAGTGGTGAAAATTTATTTGGGGAAGTTAGGAGCTGTTTGGGGGGGGGGGGGGGAAAAAGCTGTTGGGAATTTTAAACTTATTTTTCCAATTAAAACATTTCTTTATTATTCAAAAATAATTTGTAAAATATTTTTTTGAAAAAAATATTTTGTCACATTAAAAATGTGAAGCTTGAAACACAAATTCACTTCTTTGATCAATTGTTAAGTTGTAGATTTGTTTGTTCATACATAGAGTGATATATGTAGAAACGGGATATTTCGACTAAAAACTCGTTTATGTTAATTTTGACGTAATGTGTTTTTACATTTCGTTATCATCAAAACGTAGAGATATCGAAAGATAGAAATAACGTTTTTAGACATTATTTGCATCAACAATGTTGGATCGATGTACTCTAACCAAACTAACTTTAATAGCTTGTTAAGGGTTTAATAACCTTCTGATAAATCCTAAGTTATTAACAATGAAAACACTGAGTAATCTCTATTAAGTACGCGGAATTTACTTAACAAAGCTAAGAAGATTTAACTTTATTAATAACACTAAAACTGCTTTATTACGCATATACTTTAACAACTCTAAAACTCTAATAATGATCGTACTTTAGAATTCTAAACACACATAAAAACTCTTCTAAAATCGTATATAAAACTCTTATCTCTAATACCAATATAGGGGTCCTTTTATAGGCTTAAGGATAACCCTAATCGGTTTACAATTCTTATCCTTGTACGTCAAGTAAACAATACTTAGAAAGTTCTAGATAAACATTACTTTCTATCTTTAATTAATTACAACCGACTTTAATCTTTGCAGTACTTTGATGAATAAGCAGTACTTTGACTTTTACTAAGCAGTACTTTGACTTCTTCAACACTTTGTCTTTCAAGCAGTACTTTGTTAATCTTCGACTTTAACTCTTCAGTTCTTTGACTTTCTGTATCCCAACAATCCTCCCCTAACTTGAATTTTACTTGTTTGATTTCAAATTCCTTTGTATATTTAGCTTTAACATCTTTGTCTTCAAAGAGGAATTGTGACTTTATCTTTAAATTTTTATCTTTGCAGATTCTGTGCTTATATCATCATCAAAGTAGTCTTTATATGTATAATTCTTTTTCAAAGATCAAGCAAAGAATCTTCTTTCTTTTCAGAATATTCAACAAGCTCCATCTTTTCAAAGAACATAAGACAATTTGTACATTTAATTCAGTTAAGTTCCAGTCTATTCTCATCACTTCCAAGTGTGTAAACTCCTGTGAGAGGTGAATCATTGAAAATTTAATGGATTTAATGTCTCTTTACCAAAGCCATTAACTCTGGAGTAGCCAAATGTTTTGATGTGTAAGATCATGGTACACTGATAACCATATGAGTTTTAGCAAATCATCAGCTATCAATAGATTTGATTTGTCTTTACCAAAAGTTGTACCCTTTTGGACTAGTTAGTTCTTTCATCATGGTGAACTAATTACCATATAATGGTTTTTCCACAACCTTTACCACAAGCCATTTTCTTGTAGGCTAGACAACTCTTCATATTACTGATATGGTGAGTTGATTACCATACAACTTATTAGCAAGTTGTCAACTATAAAACGGATTTGAGATATCTTTACCAGAGCCGTTTGCTCATGGATTAGCCAATCCTTTTGTAACCATGGTGGATTGATAACCTATTGGTGTTACCACTCAAAACCATTTATTTCTTTTTAACCTTTGTTTCAAAAAATTTTAACACTTAACAAAAGTTTTCTTTTCAAAATCAAGAATCGGTTTAAAAACTAGCGCAGTACTTTGATTAAAGTATCTGTTTGATCGCCAGCATATTTGAATAAAGTATGATATATCAAAAATTTAATCAATTAAGATTCATACCGCTTATTCATCATCAGAATTGTAGTCCATCGATAAACAGTTTGATGACCAAACGTGCAATTTTATTATCTTCTTCAACTTCCATTCCATGCTCCAACATCCTCCTCATGAGATCTGATGTAAGAGGACATCTTCTATCTGCTAACATGTGAATCATAGTCCCATCTTCTAATTCTAAAACATGCACTCCAGATTCTTCAAAGAATCTCCAGCAAGTAATCTCCCAATCTTCTTGGTTTTTCCAAATCTCAAGAAGATTTGTTTCTTCAGTTTCTTCCCAAACAAGCTTGTGAGATCTCCAAGCAAGATTAAACCAAATCCTTCTATTGGATTGTGTTCAAAATATTCTCGCACCACATGATATAAATGAAATAAATCCACTCTATCAATTATATGCAATAAATTCAATAGCATATTGAACACCTCAAGCTTTCATCTTCTCTCAGTGAAACATCGATAACTTCCATCCTTTGACTGTACAACTTCAAAAGTAGTTATTGGAGATTTGTTCATCTTTATTTCAAAGATCATCTTTAGAATACTCAAAATCTACAATCCTAAAGTAATTCCTCAGCTCATCATTTATTTTGATCTTAATTCAACTTTCTTTGATGATCGTTGATCTTTAACTCCAGTTATTATTTTTCTTTTTAACCTTCCTTTTCTTTCTTCTTCTTTGTAAGCATCATCATCTTTAAAATCTTTGATACCATCAACTTGTTTCTGATAATCTTCTCTCGACAAAGATCATACAACTCTTTCATCACAACATACTTCAACTTATTCAATCCAATATATCCTTGCTTCTTTAGATAAGCCATCATTGCATTCCTTTCCTTTGCAAGATTTGGTCTTCTTGGTAGAGAAGAAATAGGAATAGGTGACTCTAATATTTCTCAAGATCTTCAAAGATTCAATTCTTCTTGTAATTTCTTAGTCGCTTCTCTATTCTCGCTCTTCTTCAATTTCCTTAGCTTCTATCTCTTTAGCATTCAATTCAATTTGAAACTTTCTAGCTGCTTCCTCATTCAAAGCAACTTGAGCAATTCTTATCTGTATAAAGTAGGTTTCTTTTCTTCTTTGTCTCTACCAATTTATCGCTTCCTTTATCTTTTGATCAATAACAGTTGAGAAGCTCTTGGTTGTTCTTCTCAGAACTCCCGGAATGCTAACACCCTTGGCCTTGATAAATCATGCAAAATCTCAAAGAATGGTTTCATCATCACTTGCGTATGTATAGGTTTGGGTGTATCGCCTTCCTTTTCTGGTATGACGGTTGAAGGACCGGCTTCCTCTTCGCTAAAACAGTTGAAGGACCAGCATCCTCTTCAAAATCTATCAACCTTGGTGAAATTAACCCTTGTCTGTAAGTTCCTTGAAAAGCAAGATTGACGCCAGCATCTTGATCATCAGACTTTGAACTTGAACATCAATAACTTGCTCTTCAAGCACCTTGAACTTTGATTTCTTTCTCAGTACTTTCAATAACCCGTTCTTCAAGATCTTGAGTTTGAATATTAGTACCTTGAGGTTCAGCTTCAGATTCTTCATTCAAATTCTTATCTTCCAAATTCCTCCCCAATTGGAATGAAGATGGCTTTCGAACCTTTTTGCCTTTGGTTGTCTTCTTAAATTGCCTAACTGGCTTGCCTAGCTTTCTTTGATACTTGACCCATAGACGATGATGTTGAACCAATGGCCAGACAAAATTCTTGAGTCTTCTAAACTTAAGCTTCAACTTCTTAATTTGTTTAGCTTGAGCCGCATGTGTTTTCTTCAAGTTGACGAACTCCCTTGTCAGAACATAATTATCCAATACCAAACCTTCAGGGGGTATAGTAGCTGGATCTTTTTCAGAAGATGATGAGAGAATAGGTACATCTTGTTCTGGTGATGCGATAGGAGGAGTAGTATGGTGGGATGAGGTGGTAGAAACTTCAGTACCTTCATTAACATCAGAACCTGGAGAAGCAGTACCGTGTGTTGAAGTTTGTTGGGTCTATTATAGATTTGATGATACAAAACAAGAAGAATGAAATATGAAGAACTAAAAGTGACAAGAAGGGAAACTACAAAAAGATGAAGGATTTAGAAGATTCTAGAAGATATGCTTAAAAGAATATTTAGTTTCCTAATTGTATTATGATTCCTCTTGTAAACCCTAGATGTCTCTAGTATATAAAGAGACATAGGGTCATTAGTTTTATTGTACGCACAAGATGTAAACCTAAAAGGTGTGTGTGTGGGAACCTAGGCGTAGGGATTTGGAAAATGCCTAGGGTTTAGTGGTTTAGTTGTCTAGTTAGTTAGTGTTAGATCAAGTCTTTGATCTTTATTATAGTTAGTTAGTTAGAGATGGTGAATGAAAAACCTTTAGCAATAACATTGATGTTCTTTATTATTCCGCTGCGTATGTATATGTTATTGTTATCCCTAGCTGAGCTTTTAAACGTTTTTCTCAATTGGTATCAGAGCGGGAAGCTCTTAATATAGGGATCTACAAGGTTTTTCGAAGAAGGAGAAAAATTCGTATTTAAAAAATTTTCGTAAGGTTTCTGCAGGGCTGTTTTCAAACAGCGATAACTTTTTCGTTAACCGTTGGATCGGGACAAAATTATAGGTGGATGTTCTCTATATACCAATCTAACTTTTCACCGAAGGGATCGTCGATCGGAGCTCTGAATTAAAAGTTATAAGTCGTCGAAGTTGGCTGCTGGCAGAGGTTTTCAAAAACGATTTTTCGGGTTTTTATGATTTCAACTTCTTTGATTTCATGCATACTTGTTCTAAATTCATTATGGAAGAGTTAATTATAGATTGGGTCAGTGATGCATTATTTTCTTCTAATTGGTTGGCTGGGATCACGTTAACGTTTTAACATGGGTTGGTGAATTTACTTGCCATCCTTATATCTGATTGGTCAAGGTCTAATCATGGGACAGTGGAGCAGAGAAATTGTCTTAGTATATTTATTATCTCTTGATATACAATCATGGGTTTGTCATCATGTGCTTATAACCTCGTACTTATTTGGAATAGGGTTGGTATCTTTATTAATTGGTCAAATCGTAAAGGTTTGCGAGAAAATGCAAGATATGGTTCACAGTTGGTACTGCTCGCTCAACGTTTATACTACCAAGGATGTGATTAAGACTCGTATAAAGGATGGATTTTTTTTTAAGTCCATTACGTGTTGAAGATGGTATATTATTCTTGGTGAATAAAAGATTATTCCTGGTGGTTCTAAGTATGTTTTGGCTGAGGTTCAAGTCGCTCGTGTATCCAGTTTTGGGTTAGTACTTCCAGAAGTGATTTTGGTAAAGAAGAGTTACGAGAAAAGGAAACTCAAGAAGCTTGGAAAACCTCGGTCTTAGAATCTGAAGTCACTTAACGTGGAGATAGTTGTTTGGCTACTGTGTCGTCATTGGATTGAAGAAAAGTTGCATCAAATTGACTACTGCAACTATTAAAAGTACTGCTTTTCCCGAGTTGAAAGTATCAGGCTGCGAGGTTTATCTTGGTACTGCAACTTAACTACTGTTCGTTGTTACTTGTGTTACTTGTGCATGTGATTGATGCAAAGACAGGTTATAATGTTGAAATTGGTACTTATTCGTGTTATGCGCATGGTATATAGGACGGTGGCATCAAGAAGAGTAGTTACTGACTCGTTTGTGGAAGATGGATATATAATTGATTGGTCACATGGTACTAAGATCGTTGTTGGTGCGTCACATGGTTGATGATATTATTATTAATTCATGTACAAGAGTATTTAATGGGACGATTATTGAGTTAAACAAAATAAGAAGATCAGATTCGTTTTTAAGGTATCGATTATGTTTATCGTTGAAAACGGTTTACTGAGTGCATGATGTTTCAATTAATACATTAATAGAGATCTGTCGTTTATGGCATAAATGTTTCAATCTAATTTGCAAATTTGCTAATTAGTAATTGTCGTTTATGGATTGTCGTTTAGACCTACAAGTGGTCGACTGATCAGAAGCATTTATTTGCAAGTGGTATGATAACCTAGTACCTATTAATTTTCCAAATCATGAATTAGTTATTTTTAAGTGATCAGAAGCATTTAATTGTTGGTTCTTAATTTTAATTGGTCGGTGGAATTAAGTTACTCTGCGGGTCAGTGGCAAAGAAGATCATGTGTGTGTGGGATTTTCTATTTACCAATCGCTTATAATATTCGTTGTCAGTTGTGTTTTTTAACGAACATACATCTAATATTATATTGGATTATGTTTATTGGATCACTTTTGTTCAAGTTTAGTGCTGCACTTATACTATACGAGCGTGAGATATTATTGGTGAACGTTGGCGGCTTTTGTTGATCTCGTATATTGCTGTTGCTTGGAAACTTAATATTGTTCGAATGTTAATACTGTTCGAGTATGGATGTTAATACTGGTTTTTACATGGCGAAATTTATTTGGATTGGCAGTATAATGGTTTATTACGAGGAGATTTGGAATTAAGGGGAAGTTGAGCATATTAATTGTTATGGTTTTTGGACGACACACACAGAGGTTATTGTTCACACACACAAGGAGTTTGGTGATTGGTTCTTAAAGGATTCAAAAAGGCTCGTATTTGATTTTTATGGATTAATTGATTACGAAGAAGGTTGAATATCATTTATTTGATGTTGTAGTTGAGTTTCACAGGTTTGTGTTCTTATCATATAGCTTGATGAATCTAGCAATGTGTGATTTTTCTTATGATGCTCTATGCACACATTGGCTATCACTTAAAGGAGTTACATTGTAGTGCTCAATGTCTCATATTAGTTGAGGATTTTGTCAAGGGATTGCGGTCTACTTATATTTGGTGATTCGTATAAGTATGGAGTTCCGTGGATAGTACAAGATTTAAGACACAAGTTTGGAAAATTCTACTTCTTCATCAAATTCGTTATACTCGGTTTTCTTCACAAGTGATCATTACATAAAGCCTACAGATTTTGAAGAATCAAGAAGATGGTTAACATATGGGTTTTAGGGGAAGCTTATTGTTAAATGTTTAATCATCTACATGCATCACTCAAGGGGAAGTGTTTGATTTTTACTACTGTTGATCATTATTATTACTGCTAGTTGGAGTTTTCTACTGTTTTGGATCTATTTTTCTTATGATGCGTAATGGTGGGCGATTTGAAGCATTGAAAGTCTTAGATTGGAAGTATGATATTGGTTCGTGGTGGTCATGATCATTATTTGCATACGTTCCCTATTTGGATAATAACAAAAAGGGGAAGAGATGTTTGAGTGACATGTTCAAGTCAAGGGGAAGATTGTTTCATTCATAGTGAGATTTAATTATCTCAATTTCTCTACTTCGTCTAGAGAAGTTCGTACAAGATTTGTATTTGTTTTGTCATCATCAAATAGGGGAAGATTGTTGGGTCTATTATAGATTTGATGATACAAAACAAGAAGAATGAAACATGAAGAACTAAAAGTGACAAGAAGGGAAACTACAAAAAGATGAAGGATTTAGAAGATTCTAGAAGATATGCTTAAAAGAATATTTACTTTCCTAATTGTATTATGATTCCTCTTGTAAACCCTAGATGTCTCTAGTATATAAAGAGACATAGGGTCATTAGTTTTATTGTACGTACAAGATGTAAACCTAAAAGGTGTGTGTGTGTGTGGGAACCTAGGCGTAGGGATTTGGAAAATGCCTAGGGTTTAGTGGTTTAGTTGTCTAGTTAGTTAGTGTTAGATCAAGTATTTGATCTTTATTATAGTTAGTTAGTTAGAGATGGTGAATGAAAAACCTTTAGCAATAACATTGATGTTCTTTATTATTCCGCTGCGTATGTATATGTTATTGTTATCCCTAGCTGGGCTTTTAAACGTTTTTCTCAAAGTTTCTTGAGAGGCAGCACTTGGAGAAGCAGTACCTTCAGAAGCAGTACCATCTCTGTCTTCACTAGCTGCAGCCTCATCTCTAATAGCTTCAACAATCTCCATCATTGAAGTAGTCAATGGAGTATCTCTTCCAGTGAATAAATCACTCTTCCTAGCCATGAAAGTGAAAATCTTGGCTGGTTGCACCACAACAGGTAGTATATCAGTAGGCTTTGGTACATCAGCAAGTTGTTTGTTCAGGAACACTTGAATAAACCTTGTATACATCAACCATTTTGAACCATGTGAGATGTGTGAGAGCATTCCATCTAGGATTAGTCTTGAAAAGTTGAAAATTCGATTTGTAGCTAATCCCACTATAGCAGATGCTATGTTAGACCCAAATTGCTCCCATGATGTACTTTTAGCACTATTACAATGAAGAAATACATGAACTAAATACTTCCAGTGAGGACTAAATAAAGGTTTGTTAGGTCACTAGATTTACAACACAAGCTTAGTAGAAAGAGATAAAGGCGATTGAACAATAAACCAAACACACACACACGATATAAGTAAATGGTTATGCGTAGAGTATGAGTGAAAGGAAATAAATTGAACAACCAACCCTCAAGTGAGGGTTATACAAGAGTATTTATAGGAGGGAAGCTAGGGCAACACTCCTAGTTCCCATCCTTTTCCTTATTGGGCTAGGCCTAGGCTTATGGGCCTTCTACATAAGCCTAAGGCAATTAACAAACATAAAGGCCATAATTAAGCTAACTATTACATGTGAATCACTAACACTTGATTAAGGTTTAGGAGTGATTCCAACAATCTCCCCCTAAGCGTTAGTGATGAATGAATGTAAACGGTGAAGGAGCGGATGTAATAGTAGCTTTGACGTCTTCTGACATTCTTCTTTCTTGTGAGAAGAATTGCCTTGAATCGAACAATCTCCAAAGTGTAGAAGAATTGTCTTCTTTGAAACAGCTTCGCTTTGACGCGTCATCTTGTCTTTGTTCTTTGATCATTGTTCTTTGTGATGGTAGTGATAGTATGTTGTTGTTGTCCGCATCAAGTCTCGTGTCCGCTTCATCGCTACGGTGTCTCCACGTCATTCTTCAACACGCCATACGCTTTTTGACGTTGAATTTCAGATCGATGAAGTTCTTTAACTTTGTAGATTCTTTGGTTGACGAAGAATCATTCTGACTTTTATGTTGCTTTTAGTTAGAACTTCCATTAGTGATGATGTTCGCATGAGCATGTGAAGAATCAGCACGATCATCCGCCTCAGAGCTTCCATAAGAGGTAAACATAAGAAAGGTTAGTAATAAGTGGATTCCGGCACTTACAAGTTCGAACTTCAAGAGTGTTAACAAAGATAGTGTGAAAACACAACTCTAATTCTCACAAAGGCCGCCTCGAATCGAGTCCCACAAGTGAGATAACGCGATGTACGGGTACATCTACGATTCGATGAGTCACGAGGTACACCAAGCATCACCTCACGATCAGAGACCGTTTGAGACCACTAAGCGTAATCCACGGGGAGTTACCGGTTGCCGTCAGGGCTGTTTGATGTTGACCCGGCAGAGTTTCCATTCAATCATTAAGGATCACAATTGTGAACCTCTCATAAATGTTCTCGACAGATTGCTAAGATCCGTGAAGGACTCGATAACGCACACCGATGTTCTTATTGTTTGAACAACAAGTGATGAAATGTCAAGTGTACCTAAGAGATCTTTTGATGAATCTCGTGGCTCTAGACTCAATAGTGCGCTTTTGGTTTTCCCCGGAAGGAGACTAGGAGAGGGTCTCCTTCTTCAATACCAGTAATCTCTAAGAGATAGCCGATAGTTTACGTAGGGTTCCCTGTGAGAATGAAACAAGCTTCTGTGGAGAGAAACTTGAGTGGCTAAGAAGGTTTAGTGCATGCATCACTGGGTCCATGGAGACTTTTAATCTTCAATACCGGTGTCATCTAGTGACAACCAAGAGTATATGAATTGAACCCGGTTCCGCCTAAGTTGAATAACTGAGGGCTATTTCTTTTCACCCTTTTCTTTGCATTTCTTTTAATTCTTCAACTCCTTCTTTCTCCAATTCTCATTTCTCCTTTTTTATAATCATACCTAAGGACTTCTAATTCTAACTATTGGTAGTGTCCTTGGGTAGATCCCTCTGGCTCTGGCAGATCATAGAACGGTTATTCCTAACCTTAATCACCTTATAACTCCATTGCCATAAAACCATTTTCAAGAAAATCTCTCAAAGGGTTTGTAAATGAAAACATGTTTGAACCACTGTGAGAGTTTTATCTTTTAGCCGAAATACTCCCCCTCCACATGTGCTTTAGAGTTTTGACGGAAATCTGCACCGTGGAGGGAAGAGCGCACTTTTGAATTGATCGACTCAAGATAGACATTCCCCGCGAGACACGGTTACGTGGCATAGTTAAAGAGTTGCATTGTCAGCTTTTAGGTGAAAACTAGCTCTAATAACTATCTTGAAGGTGTGGACAACCCCGAAAGGTTGTCAAACCCGCCAAGGTTCATGTCTACCAAGAGTTTCTCGAATGGTACATTCTACTCGGACAAGTCCTTTATGAGACACGTTTACATCACTAGCGAACTAGCTTGAAATTATTACCCATCCCGAACAAGTCTTTTCGAGTTACTAACAGTTAAGATCTCATCAATTCATGGGTTAAAGTCTTTTCACACGAGAGTTCATATAGTAAAACACAACATATTTCTTATCACGTATTTTTCTCTCCCTCAAAAATGGCATATAAAGTGTTATTTTTGAAAAGTTGAGAATAAATATGACCATTTCGAGTGTTGCGGGAAGAATGACCACTGTGAACAATTTGTGAACAAAGATTTTATGTCAAATACTCCCCTCAACGAGTGATATAAACGGTTGAGGTTGTGTAAATCATAAGGGGAAGTACTTGTTCTTTTGAGTAAAACCTTGAAAAGTGAAAGGTTTGATAGGTTTTACTCAAAAGTAAGAAGCTTTCGCTCCTTTTATAAGGATTGTGGCAATCAAGCGCACCACGTGGTCCTTTATTTACAAGTGCGGGTTGTACAATGTAATGTGTGCACAAGCCATAGACATAATAAATCATACATCCAAAGTTATAATGAAAGAAGCAGTTCAAGAGGTACCAGGTAGTCCAGATGTTGCTGGAGTGTGAACCGGCTGAAAGCCGGTGATGTTAATCTTGGGTCGACCACCAACAAAGCTTTCCAATCTTCTGAACCGATCCCTTCGATACAACCGTTCATCAATCATCGTGATGATCCTCTTTACATCCCTTCGATCCTGAGAATTCCATCGCTTAGGAGACCCAATCTTTTGATGTATATCCTTCAACCGATAAGCCAATCCGCCCCTAACCATCTTCAAAGTGTGATCCCCAAACTTGTGAAGATCTCTACACGCCATTAAGCAATTTCTTTGAAGTTCACCGCGTAAACGACCGAATGGTTTGTCGATGAGTGTACATTGTGAGAGCTGGTTGATGTCGGGAAGATCAAGCTGTGGTGGAGTGAAGTTGACACGCGGTCCGATAAGATTCAACCGCTAGCCGGAGATCTTCTACACGCTCTTTGATGACTATGCGCCTCGATGAAGATGAGCAATGACTTGATGAATTCACGTTGTACTTCAGTTGAAAATTGTCTCATGCGACCAGATTTCTTTGGCAAGGGACATGTCTTCAATGTCGCTGATAGACAAATTCTCAAAGTCACTTTAAAAATGCATAATCCCTTTAGTCTTGCCTTTTGACCACAATCTTCTTGAGAAAAGTGTAGTCCCATTTGGACGAAAGATCAACATGTTTGATGGCAACGATACTTTTAGGACCTAACACTTCATGTTGAGATTTCGAACCCGCAGCCGGTAGTAGATTCTTCTGCGCTCCCCAATGGTGAATCCCATTCATTGCATCTCGGTTGTACTCTTCCACTTGGTTGGAGAACAAGTGGTTAGATCTTTCCCATGGCTATGCGCATTCGAGTAAATTGTCACGGGAATGGAAGTGTCAAAGATGTAGCGTATTTCCTTGACCATCGCCACCGTGTAGAAGAAATTCTAGGTCTTTGTTGAAGAAATATCGGAATGGAATTCTAGGCTCATTTGGTTGGCCGATTGTTGGTAGTGGTTTAGACCACTCGGTGTAATATGGAGGGTTGTCCCGCTTCGTAAAGTCGATGTTTGCTTCGGGGTTGAGCCAATCCATGTTATTAGACATAGCTCGAGCAATGTTTTCAAGGTGTATTCGACCTCCGATGGCACTTTCTCGAGCTATCTTTTAACAGCTTGAAAAGCTTCATTCTTGATTCGCCGAACTCGATTTTGTCATCTTATTTATTCGAATTTTCTTGCATTATCTTAGCATGCTCCAATGTATTACCGTCTACCGGATCTTGACCTTCAGCAGGGTAGGGAGTGGAATTAACAAGTGTAGAAAACCATTCAAATTCCTCTGGTTATCGTCATCTAGCCATGATAGGACGCCTACCTTGGCTCTTCTTCTCGCCGTTTCTTAGGCCTAGATGAGGGTTTTGGTTTCTGACTTTGTCGGGAGAGGCGGGTTGTTGTTGGGGCTCATGGTATTCTTCATCATCACCACCCGTATACTCAAAGTGGTCACCGGTTTTTCCGAGTCCGGGATGGTGTCTCAAAATCCTGAGGTTTATCTCGAAGAGGGAGGAGGGATCTTTGTTGAGCAGGAGTCCTTTGTGGTGGAGGTTGCATCGAAGTACCGAATGGATGATGATTCGCGGACTTCTTCGTGCTTAGGCTCATTATCTTTATCCCGATCTTTGTCTTCGTCATCTCTTGAACGCTTAGGCCTTACAGCCTTCTTCTCTCAATGATGACTTGAGTTGGTATTCTAGCAATGCTTCAAAAACTTAGCTTCGGGAGGCAAACGCGTGTGAGCGCTTTCACATTTGGGCTACTAGCCTGGTTCACCAATTCATCATCTGAGAAGATTGTCGATTCAACTGGATTGATGCTCAAATTCATTGGAGTTGATTTCATGGCTTGCTTGGCTAAATGTAAGAGATTCGGATAAAGTTGTTTGGTATACATCTCCTTTGTCAGCTTCGAACGACCTCCATTAAGAACTTGTGAGAGTATCCTTTATCATCTCGTCCATGCTCCCTTGAAGATCATCCTTCATAAGCTTCTGGACATACTCCCTTTCAACTTTCATCTCGTCTTGCTCATCATGAAGATGTTGTATTTGGTCAAAGAAGGAAATTCAACTTTCTCAGAGAATATCTTTCTTCTCGACTCGCTTACGCTTTAATGATTCGATTCTTTGATTGAGAGATCCAAGATGGAGTTGGCTTCTTCACTGATTTGGATGAGGATTTGGTTGATTTCTTTGATGGTGGTGGTGAAGAGTGAGAAGATGAATCCGATGATGATGAGATGTGAGGAGAATCCGGGTCCTTTGGTGGCTCGAAGTTCTTCCTTTGATCGCGGCAGACTATCTAGAAGAAACTTATCATACTCAACATCTTCTTCATTTCCGACTTAGCTTGTTCATCGCCTTTGGCTTTGGCTGCAGCTTCTTCATCGCCTTTACCTTCTCTAACTTCCAGATTCTCGGTTCTTCAAGAGTGTCCTCCACACGTTTGTTTTGTACCAAAGTGGTGGCACGCATCCCTTATCGGGTTGATTAACCGCATCGGGACTGGTGAAGGTTGAACTTCACCACTCGACCCTCCGGGGCCACCCATTTGTTCTTTAGCAAATTGTTGTGCTACGTGTTGAAGTCTGCACTAATTTGAACTTCTTCCTGTATGATTTATCCAGTTGCTCTTCATCCGAGCTTGAGCTTTCTTCATAAGGCACAAGTATCTGAGTCTTCCTTTTCCTTGATCGCCTTTGAGGACTAGGAGGTTTAGATACTGTTGCTAGTGTCATCTTTAGCAGCTTCGTGAGTAGAAAGTCTCTTCATCCGATGCACCCTCGAGTCCTCGTCACTTAGTCGTCTTTGCGGTTAAGGCTTAGATATGAATAGGAACGGCTTCCTTGGTGGGACTCGTCCCTCTTACGTGGAGGATTCCTTCTAGGGAACGTCCCTTCGACTCTCGCTTGCAGCCCTTCCTCCACTTCCTTCCTGGTTTTCCTTATAGGTGTTCCAGAAGACTTCTCATCGAGATGACCAACTTTGCCTTCTCTTACTGCTACCAGATACCTTTTGTATGTCTCGAGCTTTTTGATTTCATTAGTCCGAAGGTGATCGGTAACACAGACCCTCGTTTCTTTGTTGACGATTCCTTGATTCCGACCGATAGGGTAGGCTCACCAACATATCATGATTGTCGGGGTCATTGAGCCTCTTGGGAATATCAGTATGAAGTCCAAGTGCTCTCTGGATCAACAGTTTTGTGTATCCGACATAGGGAATCTTTGAGCCAAGTTTCTTGAGAAATGACATCATGTCTTCCCATAACAATGCTTCAATTTCGATGTCCTTTTGATGATTAATGACCGTAAGATTTGTAGTTCTATGAGCTTGGGATGCTTATAGCCACTATCACGACCAGAGACAGACTTAGTAATGATGATGTAGAGGGTTCTCCACGGTTGAGGAATGTTCTTAAGCTCCACATGAGAGTGCTTAGTAATTATTCCTGAAGCTTCATCATAGCCAATATCAATCAGAATTTGAACTGCTCTTCAAGAGGTGTGGCATAGAAGTCGCTTGGCTCGATTTCAGAATTAGAAGAATGACCGTAGATCCGCATGTGTGATGGTGATTTGTTTGTGATTGAGGTTATACCACCGCACTTTGACCTTTGATCCTTTGCATTGAATTCCAGAATTGTTGAATGTAGATCTCTGAACAAGAGTGTGAGAGCATGTTCGGTACGGATGATTCTTTAGAACATCCACAAAGAATCGTGGAAGACTCTTAGCATGAAATAGTTTCAAAATCAACTCTTAGATTGTTCTTTCCAATCTTCCTTGGATAGCCATTAGGGAAGATATCGGCAATTGTGAGAACCTCAGGTGCATCCACATTCATTTGAGCAGCCATGTCGTGATCTGAAATAACATTAGCCAAAAGAACCAACATATCAAAAGACATAATGTTAGTCAATAGAAGGTTTTATTGTCTAATTATTGAACGTATAAAGTCAATGGTTGTTACGAGTCGAAAGTCACTTGTTTGTCTAATAGTCCAATGACGTCGTGAAAAGTTTCGTGAGTTAGTTAACTTTAAGTTTTAAAGTTTATGTTATCACATATTCATACAACACATAAGACATTTAAGCTTATTAGTGATATTAGTGGTTTCGTGACGTTATGATTCATTTATATACAAGTTTGCACGCGTAACAATTAATTATGAAGGTTTGATCAAGGCTTGTGCGTAGAAATGGTAGCTTATGCGTAAACAGGGGTTATATGCGTAGACACAAGCTTACGCAGTAGGAATCGTCTTTACACGTAAGAAATGTTACGCCGTAGGAACAGAGTAACCTTATGCGAGAGCTTACGCCAGAGGCGTATATACACCTACGTAGGCTTACCGTAAGAGTAGACCTTATGCGTAGAGGTCATCAACGCATATCCTTCACAGATATGCGTAGTCCCTTTTAGAACCTTACGCGTAGCTTACGCGCTAAGATTTCTCTTACGCATAACTTTCTACGCCGTAGGTGATCCTTATGCGTAGAGTTTCAATGACCTTGATTCTCGAAGTTTTATACGTAGCAAGCCTGAAATGTCATCATCATAACATCATTATTAACACTAACATTCATCTTATAAAGTATCATGGCATGAAAGCTCATTACACAGTTTACTGCGTGAGAAGTCATACGCGTAAGTCCAAACCCTAAAGTTCATGAATTACGCATATGATTTCTAGCCATAGGATATGCACCAAAGTGTTTCGTAAGTCTTAGAAGCATAGTAAGTTGTTCTATCCAAGTTTTAACATCAAATTCAAGGCCAATCAAGAAAACCCAATTCGCATGAACTTGAACCCTAATTTCCAATTTATGAATCATTAGTGTTTCTGGGTGAAATCTGGGTTTAAGTTTGATCAATTCAACTTAAAAACAACCTATTAAAACAATCTTTATTACCAAAAACATTCTCATATGAAAACACCCAAATCACGCATAAACCCTAGTTTTCCTGATTCCATCAATTCGTATTTCTAGGTAAGTTTTGAGGATTAAAATGGTATCATTGATGTTTTAAGAACGTTTTGACACAACCCTTTTAACCACAAACTCCCATTCATGATTAGGTGTTCTTGTGCTTATGCGTAAACCACAAAAGTCACAATATCTCAAGATTAAACCGTTGATTCATGAAAATTCAAAACCATAGTTTAAAAACTTGTTATGAACACAAAAACACTTACAAATTGATGATCCAAAACACAGATTTCTTGAACGATTATTAAGCGTAGGATGAAGTTTGGTTTGAGTATTAAATGTGAAGTGAAAAGTTAGGTGGGGTGTTTTTATTAAAATGACTTTAACCTTTTGCGCTTTTGGTCCCTCCACCATTTCCATTTTCATCCAAAGCCATATAACTTCCATTTTGGTTACCAAATGATAGATTTTAAGAAAGAAACTTGACGACACTCCCCTTTGACTTAAGAAAATAATGAAAGGTTATAAATTTTAGTCCGAGGAGTGTCAGTTGAACCAGAAAATTTACCACCATTGATAAAAGAAACAACCGGGATAGGATAACATGCAAGTACACGGATGTTATGAAACAGTTAAGTGTTTATTTTCTCCCTGATCTGTGCTAAACCGTCAAGCTATCTCACACAAGCTAGCCACTTGTGAATGGCTAACCGTAAGAAACTTAAAACAGTTAAAACACAAATGCAATGAAGATCAGGAGAATATAATGAATTCTCGGGTCGTTAAGTCCCACCTGAGACTCAATGGTGTGTCAAAACTAACTCAGATGATAGAGTGATCACTAAGGATAGTGATCAAGAAGGTTTAGATTGAATAATTACACTACTGATTGATTGGAATGAGATTGGAAACAGAATTGGAAAACACAACAATCGGATAAAAGAAACGTAAACGACGCTTAAAACTACGATAATGCACAAAATAAAAAGTGAGATCTAAAAAATAAAAGACCTAAAAATATGAAAATGATATTTTTGGAATCCTAAAAATAAAAGAAAATTATTAGAAAAAGAAAATTATTTTTACAACTATTTAATTAATTGTTATTAATTAAAAACTATTTTAACTATTTAAAAATGACCTAAAATAGAAGAAAATACAAAATAAGGCTAGAAAAATAAAATTATAACTGAGAAAAATCTAAAATATTATAAAACTAATTTTAAAACTAAAAATATATTTTTTTACACTTTTTATCTAATTATTACTAATTAATTACTATTTAAAATACACTTAAATTCTAGAAAATATAAAATAAACCTGGAAAAATAAAATTTCAACTTGGAAAAATCTAAAATATGATAAAACTAATTTTAAAACTGAAAAGATATTTTTTATGCTTTTTAATTATTTATTACTAATTATTTAATACTTTTAACTATTTAAAATTATAATAAATACTAAATAAACAGAGAAAATTATGAAACTTTTTCTAAAAATAACTTAAGGTGACAGAAAACTAAGAAAAATATAAAAACAAGATTTGCTTATTAATAAGATGAAAAGAAAAATCAAAAAGCTAAAACCTATTAAATAAACGCTATCACTATTTTTAAATTGATGTTTTTCTGGATTTTCTTTTTGAAAACTGTTTAACTACTTAAAATATGAAACTTTAATGAACACAAAGATTTTATAAATAAAAAAATAAGCTATTTGAGAAGCTTATGAGCCAACAAGTTATTTAAGAGCTTATTTTGGTGAAATAAGCTCAAACAAGCTCACAGTCAAAATGTAAGCTCAAATAAGATACAAGATGCTACAAGATACTCAAATGAAGTTAAAAGATAAAGATAAGCACACTGATAAGCTAATAACAAACAAATAAGCACTTATGCTAAACAACGTAAATGGGACAAGATTAGAGCTTATTGGAAAGCCCTAGCAAACAAGCTAGAAAATGAAAACCAAGCTTGAGACTTCAAGATGGCTTGGTTGGCTTTCCAAAGAACTAAGAATCACAAGCTTTAGCCAAATAATAAGCTCTGTGCAAGCTTATCAAGTTGGACCACCCAACTGTGCACAGGGCACCATTTCAAAACAGGCACTCACAATAAGCTAATTAAAAAGCACTTAAAAAGCTGATTAACAGAGAACTAGTATTTTTATAATTTAGTTTAGCAACTAAACTTTGATAACCCAAAAGCTTTTAAGCTAAATCTCACTATTAAACACACAGTAAAATTATATTTTTAATTCAAAAACGACCAAAATGAAAATTTTGACTTTTATAAAAACTAGATGAGTTTGACTTTTATGAACTTTTGATCACTACTACTTACTGATTATGTTGTTTTAAGGTGTAATAAGGCTGATTTGATCTGTATTAACAACTTATAAACACAGATACATGATCATTAAACATGAAATTCCAACAGTGAACAAGAAAGATGTGATCAATTGAGATTTTGACTTTTCAAGAACAAGGACTGGTTTACTTGGTTGAAATGAGATATTAGGATCAAGTGTGACACAGAACAAGCACAAACAATAAACACAAACAAGACCTACTATGGTTAAAACATGCAAATCCAAACACCCTTTAAGTGACAGTTTTGGAACTTTTTCAAAGCAAATCACAAATTTAAACCATAAAACTGATTGCAGACCTTATAATATCACTTATTAGGACTAATGAAGCCTTAAACAACAATCATAACAACATTAAACTAAAAAATGACCATGATGCTATTTTTACTGTCAAAATGAGATTTTTATAAACTACAAACTTAAAAGAACAACAAACTGATTTTAATGCTTAAATACACTTAACTCTAACTAATGAACACTAAGAAACAGAAATTACAACTACTAAACAACTAAAGCAGTGGAATGCAAAAATGAACAAAAAGGCTTACAAAAGCTATCCAACTGGAATCACAGAACTAGGAGCCAAGAACACTCCTATAGGCTTACCACTAAGCCACTAACCCAAGGCCATCCAAAATTCACCCTGCTCCAGCTGTGAACACCTTTTCCATATGATTTTTTTATTTTTCAACTATTTATTTGGTATTTTTTATGATTTTTCCTTTTGACTTCTAAACTGGTTTTAAGTGTTTCTAAAAGCTTGAAGAAGCTTTCTGGGAGCTTATATGTACTATATCAGTCCATAATAACAACTAAAAATAACATTTGAATCATATGAGATTTTTGAAAGGAAAATATGCATAAACTGGAAACTTGAATTGAAACTGAAATTGATGATTTCAAAAGGTTTATTACACACTAAATACTTGAAATACAAAGCTTTTAAGTTAAAACATACATTGAAAACAGAGTTTAAGCTAAAACGACATTAAGTAAACTAAAAATTCTAGATAGATTCTCCCATTGCTTCTCTCTCCTTTATAATCAACTTTTTGGACTTCTTGTTGACCTCTGAATGAATCCCACCTCTTCTGAGCCATTGGATTGGCTAAAATCATCAGAACCATACATTTGGATTTTTGGCGCCAATTTCTTCTTGAGCAGGTTTGAGTCAATTAAAGCTTTTTGGTGCTAGTGGAGGTGGAGGGGACAAGGTAAGGTGGGGAGATATGATAGGAGCAAGTGGATTTGAAAAAGTAAACAAACAAACTTTCGGTTTTGGTTTCACCTTGTGTGTGAAGGAGATGAATAGTAACCTGGTTTTGGCCATTGACTTGTTTTGACCGAGGTTTAATAATAACGGGGTGGGTCAAAATGGATTGTGACAGGGATCAAAATGTATTTTGACCTAGCTCAAGGGTCAAGGTTCATGTGGGATTGGGCTAAGGTTTGGGCCAGCTGGATAAGTGATATGGATTTGGGCTTTGATATTGATAAGGGTGTCCGGTTTGGTTTGATAGTATACAAGGACCAATTTTGCAAATTCTCCAAACTTGAGGGACCAAACTGAACTTTTTCCAATGTTATCAAAAGGACCAAACTTGACCAACTTGAATAGTACAAGGATAATATTTGATAATTTCCACTTTTAAAATATCCAAGGACTAAATTTGCCATTTTTTCAAAGTTGAGGGACCTTTTCTGCCATTTGACCAAAGAATCATTCAAGGACCAATTTTAACAGCTTAGAATATTTCAGGGACCTTGAATGATAAAATTTCACATTTTTGGAATTCCAGGGACTAGATTTGACAACTTTTAAAACTTGGGGGACTAAAACTGCCAATTTTGCAAACTTGATACATTTTTCATCCTGATTTTGATCTTTTAGCATTTAAAACACATAAAACACTGATTTGTGATATTTTCATCATTTTGATGCATTTTTGAGTGTTTTCAGATGATTTTGCAGTTTAGATTGTACAAAAATGATGAGTATTTAGACATTCATCAATCCCCCATACTAAGATATTGCTAGTCCCTAGCAATGATTTGAACTTTAATGGATTTTAAAAACTCTTTACCAAAATCCATCACTTCTGGAGTAGCCAATTGTTTTGATTCAAGTAAGAACCTTGGTACAACGATAACCAAATGATTTTGAGCAAATCATAAGTCAGTAACGGATTTGATTTTGTCTTTACCAGAAGCCGTTTGCTTCTGGACTAGCCAACTCTTAGATAAAATATCTTTGGTGAGTTGATTACCAATTATGGTTTTTCCACTGCCTTTACCACAAGCCATAAACTTGCGGGCTAGCCAACTCTTCACTTTTAAGGATATGGTGAGTTGAATACCATACAATTTTGGGCAAATTGCAAGCCGTCAACGTTTGATATATCTTTACCAAGAGCCGTTTGCTCCTAGATTAGCCAATCCTTTTGTGGGTTAGACATGGTGGATGATTACCATTTGCCGAGTAAGTGAAAACACTTACCCAAAAAAATTTTGGCCAAAAATGGGGGAATTAGGCGGTATAATACATGATAAAATTCGTGAGAATTCCCCCCACACTTAGAAATGAATATTTCCCTCAATATTCAAAGTACCGGCGGTTATGCCGAAACAAAGAACGTAAAAGGGAAATACTACTACCATTTTTTTTTTAGAATTTATATATATAACATGTGGGGCAACTCCCCCACACTAGGGTGGTAGAACAGTGAAAGAAGACAGAAATATGGGTGAAAACCCATATGGTGTGTGCTATCGTTTTTGATTCCCGAAGTCGCTAGCTTGACTCGATCCCGCATTCATTGGTTCATGGGGAAGCAACGTGGGAAACCAATCTCGATCGGACTTTCGTTCACAATGTTAATAAACATATGAACATCGAAAGTTCCACACCGGAGACATAACCGCTGCATTGTTAATAGTAGAAACTATAAAGGATGATACCGGGGTCAAAGATGGTGTCCTCATTCCTAAAAGAGAAAAGGAAAGAGCAACCACGCCCTTCGTGAAGAATGGAATAAAGATATGCATCACAATGCAAGTCCATTCCTCATCAGTAAGAAGCAAATTACCATTTTTGAAATTTTTAAGCTTAAACTTGAAGCTTATGTGGTGATTGTCAATAAGATGTCCGGAAGGGAGAGTAGGAAACGGTTCTTCAATCAACAGATTTTCAAGAAAGAGGATGTCTCCTCCTCGAATCAAAGTAAGTATTGTCAATCCTTGTTGGAATCGACTCATCACTAAGAAAATCATCGACTTCCTTCCAAAATTTGTCATCTTCCTCATCCGAGGTGAGAGAAGAAATGGGGGAGTCGGAAATGGGACAAGAAACGAGTGGATGATCATTATATAGGAGATTTCTAGTTTCTCCAAGATCGGCTTCAAAATCAAAGAGATCATCGTCACTGGCTTCTGAAAGTGGACTGATGTGAGTGAGTTCATCGGTGAACTCCTCAAGAAGAGGATCGACTATGGGAGTGATGCCTCGATATACTCAATGTCTCCATAAGATTTACAATCATCGCTAAAATCGGAGAAAGTCTCAAAATGATCATTTGAACACTCAAGAGGGGAAGAAGAATCACACATATGATCGAATTTCCCTGTGACTCTCTCAGGATTGGGACAAGGTCCTCAACACTCGACTTTATAAATTCGTCCGATTCCTTTTCGTGAACAGGTCAAGAAGCTCATCCCCCATGTTTAGAGAGTGAGTGGGAATATCGGGTGTGATAACAATGATGAGGGAGTTTAGAAGGACTAGCATACATATGTTTTATACTTTCCATTTGTTCTTCGGCTAGTAATTCCATCATAGTCTTTTCTCCTTGATTTTTCATGGAATGAGTTTCAACTGATGAACTTGATGAACCGTTATAAAATTGTAGGATATCAAGGATATCTTCATCATCATCGCCATCGGAATGAAACGGAATAGAGAGCTAGATTTGGCTGCTTTTTCTTTTGCAATTGATTCCCTAATAGATTTTTCAAAGGCAATTTGGGAATCTAATTTAGCGATCCGCTTCTTCGGCTAACAAATCTTCCATGGATTTTTCATTTGGATTATCTTGGGAGTGTTTAGATTCCTTCAAATCTTTCACTAAATCCAAAAGATCAAGGAGAAGATTTTGAGGAAGTGGCTCAGTGGTATCGTAGAGGTTGGTCATGATACGAAGAGCTGTAATCGCTACAAGGAAATGGATTCCTTGTTTGACAATCCGAGCTAGAGTGAGGACCTCCACAATACTCACAACAAGAAACTGATGGGTGAAGTGGTATGTGTTGTAGTCATAATCGTATCGTGAACCGCCATAGACAAGCGTGTTTCGATTGACAATCGAATCGGAATGTGAACCACCACAGTTCACAACAAGAAACTCTGAGTCTCACAAAGGTGGTAGCCGATGGAATAAATCAGTTGTGTTATGGTAGGAATAGGGATCCCGGTTATAGATGCACCGCTTTCCTGATTCCACCACGCTACAACTGGGGTAATTGCCACCATTATAAGGACCACCACACCATTGACAACCAAGAGGGTGAGGATAAGACATAGAAAGAATCAAATGGTTTTAGAGGGTAAGAAATGAAGAATCAAAAGGGTAAGAGGGTAAAGAGGAATATTTTTGGTATTTTTGAAAAACATGATGTAAAAACAAAGAATGAAAATATTTTTGGTGTTGTTAACACTTTAGGAAAAGTGTTAATGAACTTTTTGATAACTTTACAAAAAAAACTGTTTACAAACGATGGTATATGTTCAAGTATGGATCTGAGAATGTTTAAGACACGCTAAAGCCTCCCCGGCAGCGGCGCCAAAATTTGATCTGTGCTAAACCGTCAAGCTATCTCACACAAGCTAGCCACTTGTGAATGGCTAACCGTAAGAAACTTAAAACAGTTAAAACACAAATGCAATGAAGATCAGAGAATATAATGAATTCCCGGGTCGTTAAGTCCCACGGAGACTCAATGGTGTGCCAAAACTAACTCAGATGATAGAGTGATCACTAAGGATAGTGATCAGTAAAGGTTTAGATTGAATAATTACACTACTGATTGATTGGAATGAGATTGGAAACAGAATTGGAAAACACAACAATCAGATAAAAGAAACGTAAAACGCACGTTTAAAAACTACGTATACGTACAAAATAAAAAGTGAGATCTAAAAAATAAAAGACCTAAAAATATGAAAATGACATTTTTGGAATCCTAAAAATAAAAGAAAATTATTAGAAAAAGAAAATTATTTTTACAACTATTTAATTAATTGTTATTAATTAAAAACTATTTTAACTATTTAAAAATGACCTAAAATAGAAGAAAATACAAAATAAGGCTAGAAAAATAAAATTATAACTGAGAAAAATCTAAAATATTATAAAACTAATTTTAAAACTAAAAATATATTTTTTACACTTTTTATCTAATTATTACTAATTAATTACTATTTAAAATACACTTAAATTCTAGAAAATATAAAATAAACCTGGAAAAATAAAATTTCAACTTGGAAAAATCTAAAATATGATAAAACTAATTTTAAAACTGAAAAGATATTTTTATGCTTTTTAATTATTTATTACTAATTATTTAATACTTTTAACTATTTAAAATTATAATAAATACTAAATAAACAGAGAAAATTATGAAACTTTTTCTAAAAATAACTTAAGGTGACAGAAAACTAAGAAAAATATAAAAACAAGATTTGCTTATTAATAAGATGAAAAGAAAAATCAAAAAGCTAAAAACTATTAAATAAACGCTATCACTATTTTTAAATTGATGTTTTTCTGGATTTTCTTTTTGAAAACTGTTTAACTACTTAAAATATGAAACTTTAATGAACACAAAGATTTTATAAATAAAAAATAAGCTATTTGAGAAGCTTATGAGCCAACAGTTGGCTTAAGAGCTTATTTTTGTGAAATAAGCTCAAACAAGCTCACAGGCTGAAACAGAAGCTCAAATAAGATACAAGATGCTACAAGCTACTCAAATGAAGTTAAAAGATAAAGATAAGCACACTGATAAGCTAATAACAAACAAATAAGCACTTATGCTAAACACAGAAATGGGACAAGATTAGAGCTTATTGCAGCCCTAGCAAACAAGCTAGAAAATGAAAAACCAAGCTTGAGACTTCAAGATGGCTTGGTTGGCTTTCCAAAGAACTAAGAATCACAAGCTTTAGCCAAATAATAAGCTCTGTGCAAGCTTATCAAGTTGGACCAATCTAACCTGTGCACAGGCACCATTTCAAAACAGGCACTCACAATAAGCTAATTAAAAAGCACTTAAAAAGCTGATTAACAGAGAACTAGTATTTTTATAATTTAGTTTAGCAACTAAACTTTGATAACCCAAAAGCTTTTAAGCTAAATCTCACTATTAAACACACAGTAAAATTATCTTTTTAATTCAAAAACGACCAAAATGAAAATTTTGACTTTTATAAAAACTAGATGAGTTTGACTTTTATGAACTTTTGATCACTACTACTTACTGATTATGTTGTTTTAAGGTGTAATAAGGCTGATTTGATCTGTATTAACAACTTATAAACACAGATACATGATCATTAAACATGAAATTCCAACAGTGAACAAGAAAGATGTGATCAATTGAGATTTTGACTTTTCAAGAACAAGGACTGGTTTACTTGGTTGAAATGAGATATTAGGATCAAGTGTGACACAGAACAAGCACAAACAATAAACACAAACAAGACCTACTATGGTTAAAACATGCAAATCCAAACACCCTTTAAGTGACAGTTTTGGAACTTTTTCAAAGCAAATCACAAATTTAAACCATAAAACTGATTGCAGACCTTATAATATCACTTATTAGGACTAATGAAGCCTTAAACAACAATCATAACAACATTAAACTAAAAAAATGACCATGATGCTATTTTTACTGTCAAAATGAGATTTTTATAAACTACAAACTTAAAAGAACAACAAACTGATTTTAATGCTTAAATACACTTAACTCTTACTAATGAACACTAAGAAACAGAAATTACAACTACTAAACAACTAAAGCAGTGGAATGCAAAAATGAACAAAAGGGCTTACAAAAGCTATCCAACTGGAATCACAGAACTAGGAACCAAGAACACTCCTATAGGCTTACCACTAAGCCACTAACCCAAGGCCATCCAAAATTAACCCTGCTCCAGCTGTGAACACCTTTTCCATATGATTTTTTTATTTTTCAACTATTTATTTGGTATTTTTGGTGATTTTTCCTTTTGACTTCTAAACTGGTGTTAAGTGTTTCTAAAAGCTTGAACAAGCTTTCTGGGAGCTTATATGTACTATATCAGTCCATAATAACAACTAAAAATAACATTTGAATCATATGAGATTTTTGAAAGGAAAATATGCATAAACTGGAAACTTAAATTGAAACTGAAATTGATGATTTCAAAAGGTTTATTACACACTAAATACTTGAAATACAAAGCTTTTAAGTTAAAACATACATTGAAAACAGAGTTTAAGCTAAAACGACATTAAGTAAACTAAAAATTCTAGATAGATTCTCCCATTGCTTCTCTCTCCTTTATAATCAACTTTTTGGACTTCTTGTTGACCTCTGAATGAATCCCACCTCTTCTGAGCCATTGGATTGGCTAAAATCATCAGAACCATACATTTGGATTTTTGGCGCCAATTTCTTCTTGAGCAGGTTTGAGTCAATTAAAGCTTTTTGGTGCTAGTGGAGGTGGAGGGGACAAGGTAAGGTAGGGGATATATGATAGGAGCAAGTGGATTTGAAAAAGTGAACAAACAGCTCGGTTTCGGTTTTCACTTGTGTGTGAAGGAGATGAATAGTAACCTGGTTTTGGCCATTGACTTGTTTTGACCGAGGTTTAATAATAACGGGGTGGGTCAAAATGGATTGTGACAGGGATCAAAATGTATTTTGACCTAGCTCAAGGGTCAAGGTTCATGTGGGATTGGGCTAAGGTTTGGGCCAGCTGGATAAGTGATATGGATTTGGGCTTTGATATTGATAAGGGTGTCCGGTTTGGTTTGATAGTATACAAGGACCAATTTTGCAAATTCTCCAAACTTGAGGGACCAAACTGAACTTTTTCCAATGTTATCAAAAGGACCAAACTTGACCAACTTGAATAGTACAAGGATAATATTTGATAATTTCCACTTTTAAAATATCCAAGGACTAAATTTGCCATTTTTTCAAAGTTGAGGGACCTTTTCTGCCATTTGACCAAAGAATCATTCAAGGACCAATTTTAACAGCTTAGAATATTTCAGGGACCTTGAATGATAAAATTTCACATTTTTGGAATTCCAGGGACTAGATTTGACAACTTTTAAAACTTGGGGGACTAAAACTGCCAATTTTGCAAACTTGATACATTTTTCATCTGATTTTGATCTTTTTGCATTTAAAACACATAAAACACTGATTTGTGATATTTTCATCATTTTGATGCATTTTTGAGTGTTTTCAGATGATTTTGCAGTTTAGATTGTACAAAAATGATAAGTATTTAGACACTCATCACTCCCCCTCAACACTTGATCGGAAAAATACTGAATTTTGAAAGATTATAGTGTTGACGGAAGGAATGTACTTGCAATGTTGAAAGAAAATAGATAGAAGAATATTTTTGTTGTTTTATCAGGTTTTATATTTTTGTATTTTGTTTTTGGAAAAATATTTACAAAAGAGATTTTGGTGTTTGACAAGTTTTTAAGACTGTTTTAGGTGATCATCCAATTCCTCTTGAGTCAAACACCTCATACCAATCCGGTGGACCAACTCATTAAACCTAGCAGGAGGCAAGGCTTTGCCGAAAGTAGATCTGCCAATTGGTATTCTCACCCACAAAATATAATTCAACAAGCATGTTCCACATGGTCCTTGATGAAATGATATCAAAGATAGATGTGCTTTGATTTCGAGTGTTGAACTGAGTTGCACGAGATTGCAATAGCACTCCGATTGTCGCAAAGACATCAGATTCTCACAATACGTAACCATAATTTTTGAGTTGTGTTCTCATCCAAATGACTTGAGCACAACACGCCGACATGGCTACATATTATGCTTCGGTTGAGGACAGCGATGTACAATCCTGCTTCTTCGATTGCCATGACACCAGTTTGTCACTGATGGCTCCCGAACCGTCAAGTTTTATCACACAAGCTAACCACTTGTGAATGGTCAACCGTAATAAACTTCAAACAGCTAAGGAACAATGCAATGAAGTCCAGGAGAGTTTAGTGTTTCCCGTGTCGTTAAGTCCCAACGAAATAAAATCCTTGAATAATCAAACGAATAGTGATCGGGAGAATTTGAACGAGAAATGGGTTATGATTATGAATAATTTTACCTAAAGAGAAAGTTTATAAATTACAGGGGCTTAAATGCAAATTAAAGAAAATTAAAGATAAATTATATTAAATAAACGCTATCACTATTTTTAAAATGATGTTTTTTATTTTTCTTTTATAAATTTAAATTGAAAACTACGTAACGCATAAAAAAAGAAAATGTGAAATTGAAACAATATTAATCCTAAAAATATAAAAATTACATTTTTACAAACCTAATGATAAGAGAAAATTTTGAGAAAAAGAAAATTATTTTTATGACTATTTATTTAATTATTATTAATTAAAACTATTTTACTTATTTAATAATACCCTAAAATACAAGAAAATATGAAATAAAGCTAGAAAAATGAAATTATGACTTAGAAAAATCTAAAATAACTAAGAGAATTTTCAAAAACTATTTTTGTATTTTTCTGATTATTTTTCTATTTTCTATGAATTAAAACTATTTAAAACTAATTAAATTGCTAAAAATTACAAATTTAACTAAGAAAATTTGAAAAATTATTTTTGCTTTTATATTTATCTTAACCTAGGAAAAATGAAAACTTGATTTTTTGAAACTTTTCTGATTTAATTGTATTAAAAGCTAATTAAAAATACCTAAAAACTGTTTTAAATGAGGAAAAATATCAAACAGTGCTGGAAAATTATGAAAAATTCAGGAAAAGTCTAAAATAATATTCTAAGTCTATGAAAAATATAAAAACAAGTAGCTTATATGTGAGAATATGGAATCAAGAAGGACAAGTGCTTATAAATAAGTACTCCAAATAAGCTAGAGGTACCAAATGAGCACCAACTTATCACAAAAGCTATAATAAGCTAAAACTACTAGAAATGAGCTAAATTTAACTAATCTATACTACTGAAATGCAAACTACAAAGATTTGGTGACTTAAACTTAAGTACCAAAACAGTTTTAGCTACTACTTTGTAGCTTGAAAATAAGCTACTCAAATAAGTTGAAACTCAAATCCAGATGTTGGAACCTAAAGTAGACCTGGCTAGCTAGTTGTAAACCAAGAATGAGCCTGAGATGAGCTCAACTGAGCTCTTGACAAAGCTCGCACAAACCTGCACACCACAAAGGACCAAAGGCATGGCACTTTTGATCTAATTGACAAGCTGAGAAAGAGCTTAAAATGATTACCAAAAATTGCACAAAAATCACTTTTGAACACCCAACCAGTTGAAGTTATTAATCCTAAAGTATCAAGAGCATTGATTCAGAATTGAGACCAACAAAAATCTACAAAGTTTGGTAAAAACTGAGTTTTTCACTTTTTTTTGACTTTTGAAACAGAAATGAAAGTTTGACTTAAGTGAGATTTGAGACCAATTCATGAACTGATTATGATGTATTATGATGAAATGAAACTAATGCAAGCTAACTTAACTAGTATAACACCTAAATGTGAGAGATGGTTGACTGAATCACACAGAGATGGAAATTAAAACTGATTTATTGTGATTTTGACTACTAGAGTTCTCAGGTGCAATTCTAAAACAGATATGAATAGACTAAACCTAAACAAACCTAAAGCAACAAATCTTAGCCAACTGAATATCTTTTAGCACAAATCTATGCCCTATTCCAAACACTACTTTAGCCACTGAATATCAACTATCTAAGTTTAATCAATAACCAAAGCCTATAAAATTCTA
>OU343223.1:247118976-247238978 GCA_910596185.1 Chrysanthemum makinoi
TCAACAAATGTTTTGTCTCATACATTTAAATCACTTGAGATCCAAAATATCAAAGTTTGAAATTTTTATCGGGGAGAAAATGTGATATAAATGTGAAAGATGATAAAAAATGACCATTTTCTGTCTCAAAGTGCATACTGCTCTCTAATATGTGCTAAACTATTTTCGAATCTCGAAGCACATATACTACTGGTGGTTACCAAGGTAACATCGGTATTGAAGACAAGACATCATGGACCCAGTGACGCACTGCACTTCAACTTTCCAAACCACTCAAGTTCCTCTTAAAAGGGCTTGTTTCACTCTCACAGGGAACCGACATAATCTATCGACTTTCTCTTAGAGACTGTTGATATTGAAGAAGGAGACCCTCTCCCTAGTCTTCGGCATAGGAACCAAATATGCACAATTGAGTCTAGAGCCACGAGATCATCAATAAATCTCATTAGGACACTTTCAATGAAGACTCTCTGTTTCACACAATGTGGAAAGAGAGATTATATCTTATGAGTCCTACGCATTATCCTTGTGGTATTTCCAGAACATCTAAGTGATATGCATACATATTCACGATGAAGATGGAAAGCCTTCTGGAGCCAACATCAAACAAGCTCCTGGTAGGTGGCATGTGAGATCTATCTATTAGATCAACCATGTGACAACTGAACAGAAACAACGGAGCAATTCAATTTTTTGAATCAATCCTGGTTCAGGTTATGGATTGACGGATACCTTTGAAAAACCGGTCGTTGTGCTTAAAAACTCTTTTCTTTAGCACATCGACTGTGTACTTATTTCTCAAAATAAAAGGTGTTTATGATTGATAATTGATTTTCATTAAAACCTTCGTTGTGTTGCAAAAATAATTTCTATTGAGCAATACACGATTGTTTTTTCAAATTTATTTTCATCAATCAGTGAATCTTATTTCGCTGGTTCACTCACTCCGTGTTGTCTTCTTTGAGACGTTCCGGTTTGAGAACAGCTAGAGCAGCTGCAAAACCCTGTCAAGGAGATTCTTCGGAATCCTACCTGATAACAGGCAGTACTTGTACTGATCAACGGGGAATCGTGGGCCGTGTACCTCAATTCAACGAAGGTGATCAAAGACACTTTCGTATGTTTTATTGCTAACTGTCTTATGCAGGTACGCCCCGACGTTTGCAGCTGATCAGAATGGAGCGGTCAATCCATAGCCGCATGCTCACACAACACATTCATATCTAAAGAAATCATGATTAGTGCATCAATGACTCTGATATTATCACTCCATGCTACGCTGGCTGCGCCAATATCATGAATCAACAGAAGCTTCCGCTACTCTGATAAGAAGAAATCATGATCCAGAATGTGAGCATGTCGGTTCAAATGTCACAACATCATATGCTGGCAACACAACAATGGGTGATGCTGAGATTTGATGTGAATGATCTCTAGTAATGCTCAAAAGGTCATCAAGGTGGATCAGCTCAACAACCTCCACGAAACATACATTGTAGTTGAACAATGATGAAATCACCACAGAAGCACATAGTTTGAATACTTTGATGAAGAGAAGTCTGGGAGCTCAAGACTGAAGATTTATTAGAATTCTAGGATTCACAATGTAACTCATGGGGTGACCTCCCTTAGGGGGAGATTGTTAGGAATTAGAAATTCTATTGTAAAGCATCGGTCACCCCAAGTATAGTCTAGCTTGAGTTAGCTCGTAGACATATCGTATATTATGTTAGTTGTTAAGTAAGTGATTAGTTTAGTTTTAGTCTAGAGTAACACCGTGGAGGAATGACGGGTCTTTACCCATTGTATACCTGATCCACAGGCCGTCAGGAGGTCGTTTAGTTTGTAACCTATAAATACCCTCTACCTTGCAAGGTAGAGGGTTAGATGTTCTTTGGTAATCTAACCTTACATGAGTTTCTCTTTCTAAGAATATCCCACTTTCTCTCTCTAACATCATCTATACGCCCAAGTTTGTTTGTGTGATGATGTGTATGTGAAATCCAATATGTTACACTAATTTTCATATATTATGAGCGATAAATCAGATACTTAAAGCGTATACAGGTGCTTGCATACTGGGTGGTCATTGGCATCCAATTGATGATTGGATCTTCTGTCATTATGGCCTTCTTCCCGACCAAGGTAAGCTTATAAACTAATCATAGTATAGTTTTTCCATAATCCACATGCTAAATTTTCTTTTTTAACCATTTATAGCCTAATATATATAAGATAAAAATATAATGTAGAGTTACGTATTATGTGATTATAACACGATTAGCTTATTAGCTAAAAAGTGTGACTTGGTATTAATAAAGTGTAAACTCTTTTCAAAAAGCTTAGCAAAACACCCTGCAAGTGTTGATATTACGAAATGGTTTCTATCAATTGTATTGAAGGAAACATAAATTTACTGAAATTCATTTAAATTGTTTGGCACAAACCTCCTTTTTTTACGGCGTAGGGTGATCATTGGCATCCAATTTATGATTGGATCTTCTGTCATTGTGGCCTTCTTCCCGACCAAGGTAAGCTTATAAACTAATCATAGTATAGTTTTTCCATAATCCACAAGCTAAATTTTTTTTTAACCATTTATAGCCTAATATATATAAGATAAAAATATAATGTAGAGTTACGTATTATGTGATTATAACACGATTAGCTTATTAGCTAAAAAGTGTGTTATGAATAAGAAATTCCATATTAAAGTGTCGGTCACCCCAATTATGGTCTAGCATATTTTAGCTCGTAGACTTGTAGTTTGTTACGTTATTTAGTAGTTAATTAGTTAGTTTGTAGCGTTGTTTAGTGTAGTGTAACACCGTGGAGGAAGGACGGGTCTTTACCCACTGTATGCCTGATCCACAGTTCGTTAGGAGGACGTATTGTTTGTAAGTATAAATACCCCTTCCATCCATGGAAGGGGTGTGGCTTGGCAATCTAACCTTTTACATTTTATTAAACCAACTCTCTACCAAGAACACCATCTCTCTACTTTCTCTCTCTAAAATGGCTATCATGTATTTTGATCATCCAAGACCACCCGAATCATCAACACAATAATATATATGATCCTACAAATGGTATCAGAGCCAAGGTTTTTGTGTTGTGTTGATTTGTGGGGTTTTTGAAACATGTTAAAACTATTTTTGTAGTTTATGGTCGGATAATTATTGTTGTCTATACGCATGGTTAAACAGTTTTAACAATCTTTTTGGTCAAAAAATTATCTTGTGACTTATGTTTACATCTGGTTTGTGTATCCTTATTTTGGTCCAAAAATGTCCTGCTCTATCATTGTTTTCACACCTGTTTTGGTGTCCATTTATTTTGTCCAAACTGTAATATTGGTATATCACTTTTGTAACCAATCCATTGCATTGTTTTTGTGGTCAAAACTGGTCATAACAGTCATAAGAAGCAGTTATAGTGTGGTCAAAGTCATTTTGTTTGGTCAAAACTGGTCATAACAGTCATAAGAAGCAGTTGTTATGATGTGTTTCTGGGTTTATTTTGTATATGGTCGGAACTTAGTCGGAAAATTCATCGGAAAAACTCACAAAATCTACCTAGCGACTTGGTACATTCACTGGTGGCGACTTATATTTACAAGTCATCTAGATTCATTGTATATGTCTAGCGAGTTGTGCTAGCGAGTTGTTAACAGAAATATAAAGTGACTTGGTGAAGGTTTGACTTTTGAGTCAAAATGAAAAAGCTAGCGATTTGTTATAGACCTAGCGACTTGTTGTGTTTGACCTAGCGACTTGCTTTGAAAAATTTGCTTGCAACTTGACTCAAATATTGGTAGCGACTTGCTTCAAATATGTTAGCGAGTTGTTTTTATAAAAGAGGTTAGCGACTTGACTCAATACTCAGCTAGCGACTTGACTATTACAGAAAGGAAGATGAAGAAGAATCGACAATATGACCAAGACCACAAATAGAGTACGTAAATAGTTTGAGTTAATAGTTTTCTAACGTTTTATTTATATTTTACGATCTTCTAATGTTTTGTCGATAACAAAAGTAAAATCATTTTAACGAAACAAATAGAGTACGTAAATAGTTTGAGTTAATAGTTTTCTAACACAATTAAGTTGTCACATAAAACACTAAAACAAGTATAAGTGATTTTATGATTTAGATACATATGTACAACAACTAGTGTTTACATATTGGGTTAAACATATACTTAAACTAAGTATACTAAAATGGGCAAAAACTAAGTGTATGCTAAAATGGGTAAATACAAGTATATACTAAATGGCTAAAATACTAACAAATGGTTTTGACCCATAACCCATAGTTTTATATATACCACTTAACCAAGTTCATTGTATCTAGAAAGAAAATCATGGATCAACCCATAACCCATGACCCATAACCAAAAATACCCATGGGCAAGAGACCACGGATCCCTAGCTTTGTGCTAGCCGGATCCCTTGTGGTAGGGATCCGTGGGATCCGGGGAACAGAGAGAATTTTCTCTATAAATAGAGAGCCATTTCTTTCTCTATACATGGTTTTCACATACTTCCCCAAAGTATTCTAACCCTCTAACCTCAGATCTAAGTGATCTATGTAGTTTGTCTTTTGTTTTGTGTGATCTTCTAGGTTCCTCTTAAAGGAGAGATCACCACCTCTTGAAGACGTGCAAGCTCAAGTCCATGAGTTGCCATGCTTCGTCATCATCAAGACTACTAAGGTTCTCTTGTTGATAGTTCTTCCTTTCTCCATAGATGTTGGGTTGAAGGCATTAGTGAAGAATGCGAAAGTGTCAAGATGAAAGCATTAGTGAAAGGTGCTCATCATCCGTGTCAAAGCATTATTGAAGGATGCTAAAGGTGTCAAGACGAAGGCATTAGTGAAAGGTGCCAAACGTTGTGTCAAAAAGCATTAGTGAAGGATGCTAAAGGTGTCAAGACGAAGGCATTAGTGAAGGGTGCCAAGCGTTGTGTCAAAGGCATTAGTAAAGGATGCCAAAGGATCAAATCAAGTAGCATTTGGGGAGAATGCTTAGGTCGTATAATTGATGAGGTGCATCGTTATACATATGTGTATTTGTTTATCTACAAGGATGGTGATATCCTTGATGGTGTTGTAACAAGGAGTAGATCTCCTTGAGATTAGGTGTTGTGTTGTGAAGGTGTAGTTCACCTAAGGTGTGAAAGAACTAAGGTGCTTAGCCTAGTACCTAATAAAGGGTAGGGGACGTTGTGATAGGATTAGTTCTCCTAAGGTGTGAAAGAACTCGGTGGTTAGCCTAGCACCGTATAAAGGGTAGGCGACTTTGTGTTAGGTGTGGTTCGCCTTGGTGTGAAGGAACTCGGTATTTAGCTTTTATGCGGAAAAAGGTTAAGCGACGTTGTGAAGGCTTCTCCGCCACAAGGAGTTGGTGTAGTGCTTACGAACTCTCGAGTAGGTGACTCGGGGAGTGGAGTAGGGCAAGGAAGGTGTCTTTGTAGCCGAACCACTATAAATAACTTGTGTTGTGGTGATGTGCTTCTTACTCTTTATATTTCATTTCACGTTTATATATCCATCTATCAACGTCCAACATAAACAATCAAATAGATTGACATAAGTCGATCTAAATATTTAAAAGGAAGTTTTAAATTGGTAAAACTATTCAACCCCCTTCTAGTTTTCCACAATTGGCATCAGAGCTTCGTTACCAAGTTTCTTAAAATATGTTGTACTTTAAAGACTTGATACGATCCATGTATGTTTGAAAACTACAAAGAAGGATTTTTATTGTTGGTCATATTTTCTTTTAAATCATTTTGTTGGACATTGATAGATGATTCTAATCATTTTTGCTCTTAAGAAATCTTCGTGCTAGAATCTCTTCAAAGTCTTCATTCAAAGATTAATGAAGTCAACATTCAAGGAAGGATCTAAAAGTAATCACAACCTATGTACACCAAGTACAAAGGATTACTTTAAAAGCTCATGAAGTATTTTTGGTATTATACCAAATCAAAAAGCATAGAGGTATGTTTTACTCTTCATTAGATAGGTTACATGAGTCCCATTTATTGGCATAAGTTATCTTTGCTTAACTAATCACTAACATCATTAGAAGTCTCTTTCGTCACCTTTAGTCTTTTTCAACATAGGGGATGATATTATTTTTTTTGTCAAACTAACGCCGTCATCACATATGAACCCTCGAGATGTAATTCATCGAAAATCATCATTCAAAAACAATCCTCATCAAATACCTCCATTTTTTGGGCAAGCTAATTTATAAGCCTACTACAAAAATAATACCAACAACTCCTTTCGTCCACAGTAGCGGATCCCTCTAGTTGTACTAGCGGATCCCAATACAAAAGGATCGGGGGAACCGTGGAACAGAACTCAGCTATACGCTTTCAAAAATTCACCACTGATCTTTTTCCTCTATTCACATAACACCAAAATGACTAAGCTACTGAATCCATCCTCATTAGCTTCCATACTCTCAAGTATTCCTTCCTAGAACATCATTGTAAGTAATTACATTAACTTGTTCTAATTTTCATCATCCTCATCCTAGGGTTTATGGTTTCTTAATTTTTAATCAATTAATCTAATTAGGGCTCTTTAAATTAATCAAGAAAAGGGCTTTAACAAAAATCTCACAGGCTCACAACATTGTTAATACAAATCAAAACCATAAACCCATCCCAACTAACTTTACCTAATTGAAAAATTTGTATTTTTAGGACCAACCATGCCCAAAGCTACTCAACAAGATCATCATGACACCGTCCACTACCTTACTCATTACTATCGTAAAAAGGGATTGACCAAAACCGACCGTAAAATTTTCAAAATCCTTGTAAAATGACTTATCCACGAAGGTCGTGTAGTCAAGGAATGTTTCCTTGAAGATACCGACATTCGTCAAGTTTTTTCGACAATCAACTTTGATTGTCTCCTTGACATAGATGAACAAATTTGTCCGGTTTTCATTTTTGAATTTTACAAAAGCTTTAGGATCATTCGAAACGTCGATGATAGCATTTCAATCACTTTCATCATCAATAAACAAAACTTCACTCTTCCTCTCAACACCTTTGCTCAAACTCTTCGCATTCCTTGTGAAGGAATTTGTATGTACTCTCAAGATTGGGCAATTAACGCTCAAAACCTTGCACTTGATCCTAAGCCTCTCTATAACCCTCCTATTGATGAACCCGAAACCATCCGAGACACTATTTTCAAAATAAGAACCGACCAATCCCTTTTCGACCGAAACAAGAAGCTCATTCACCGTAATCCCTTTCAAATGGAACTTTCCGAAATGCACCCCATGTTTAGAAAATGGGAAGAAACCCTTAGGGGAAATGTCATTAGCCTAGTTGGAAACTAAGATCATCCAAACGCATGTCTTGTGCAAATGATCTATTGTCTTATCCATCAAAGGCCATTTAATCTTGCCTATTACATGGTAAGGAGAATGGCTGGGGTATTCAAAGTTTCCAACATGGTACTTTCGTATGGTATGCTCCTAACACGACTTTGTAAGTATGTTGGTACATTGCAACCATCTCCTATCAACGATGACCATTATCTTTCCGACCACGTCATGGTACCTCTTACCAAACGACCCTCTAAACGGTTCACGGTCAATAGAGAGCAACTGGAAGCTCTCTCGGACTCCTCGGCCGATGAAGAAGAAGATGATGAAGAAGATGTCGACCCCGTAGCCAACATCAAATTGGAAATCCTTGAATACCACAAACAACTTACGACCATTCCAAACGAGACCACGGAATTTAAGCAATTGAGGGGCATGATTCAAAACCTCGCATACAACCTCACTAAGCCATCAAAAAGGAAAAGAAAGGATTGACGAAAGAGACAATAGGATTGTGATTGTTTTCTTTATCTTATGTTTAAATGATTACATTTTAGCTCTTTCGGTTTATGATTACTTTGATATTGTCTTTAACTAGTGTTTTGTGATAAACATGCTTGTTTCTACTGTTTATCTGTGGATTTACTAGTGTGCATAAACTGCGCATCATTTCTGTGTAGATTCTGTGTTGGTTCTGATCTGCAGATGCCGGATCCCTAGGATTACTGCCGGATCCCTCCCTTGAGGGAACCGTGGGATCCGTGACATCAGATCAGCAATACATCATTCAATACATCAAAACCTGCTTTAGATAACATCACATTAGCTTAGCATATGATTTTAGAACCCAACTAAGTCCACTTCTAGGATGAGAAAGGCTTAGACTCACTAAAGGCTTACTTAAGATCTTAGTCTTATTTTATCAACACATCTAAACTCACCATATTTTCGCTTCTACTACTCACAAACTATTTCTCACCTCTCAAAACACTTAAGAAGATAAGCTAAGCAATTTTAGGAAATTGTTTCTAGTCATTTATATCTCAAGATAAGACAAAAATTAGTTTTTCAATTTTTGTAGTTTTAAGAAATTTTCTTAATATCACCTCAAGCCTAAATCTGATCACCAGGATCATTTTTTTATGACTTGACACCTTCACAACTCTTAATGTTAACCTTAGACAACCATTGGTAGTCATCTTGTCCCATCCCCCTTCCATAAAAGCAATCATTTGCTACAACACTTATTACCTCTAATCATTCAAGTACCCTTTCATCCTAAACCTTTAGGGAAACTGAAACATTCAAAATAAGATAGGCTTTAGCTCCTAGAAACCTCATTTCAAACCTGTCATAACTGTTGAGAGCCGGATCCCTAGGATTAGCTTAGCCGGATCCCTTCAAAGAAACCGTGGGACCGTGTGACGTTTATGTCAAACATAGCTAAAAACAATCATCTCAACTCATCTTCCTAACACTCCATTCCATCTTAAATGAGTTCCTAGATCAGTGAAACTCTGAATCTCAACCTTGCGCATGTTGATCATCACACTACCAAGGACATTAGTGGATTAAGTCTTAAATGCAAGTTGCCAAGATCTTTCCTTTATAAGCCATAGAACACTTTAGTCATCAAACACCATTACTTGTAGTTAAGACTTCCAAAGCTAGAGCACAAATCGAAGGTCAAAAACCTTGAAATCCATTAATAATGATTTCATCTAAGCCACTGTCGTTGGCCATAGATCACGGTTCTTAACCAGGCGGATCCACCTGGCGAGAAGGATCCGCGAGATCCGTAAGTCAGAAAGCAAAAATCACTTCCATATTCATTAATTATCCTCCTAGAATGATCAAAACCCAGAGCATGCCTATTCCTCTAAGTGGTCAATAATTTAATTTTTCTCATTCAAATCATCAGCACTATAAACCAATAATCTTAGGATTAAAACCATCACTCTCAATCACATCAAAAAGTTCTTACTTGTGCCATCGTCCACCATGACTAAAATCCCTATGCTAACTCATCCACTCAAAGACAAGAGATCACTAGGGTACACAAGAAGTTTCCTCAACCGGATCTCATCTTGGTTAAATCCACCAATGGTAGGATCTCTCCCACACCAAGGAAACCATTTAAGAAGAAGAGTGTTCTCACTAGGATTTCATCACCTAATCCTACTAAACCAAACACACAACCAACATCATTAGTGCTTAGAACCACCTCACAACCATTTGAAGATCCTCAACCCACTTCACTTGAATTTTCACTTCAAGAAAATCAAAACCATGACAAGGATTGTGATCATTGTAAACATAGGGAAAGAACGATACATGAACTAGATAAATTGATACATGAACTACAAGCTCAAAATGCTGAGAAAACTCTTACCATCATTAAAAACAATTAAGCTTTTAAATTAGAATCTTAAGTTTGGGGTAAATTGTTAGCATTAGTAGCACATGTTGGACTAGTTCATTCTCTTAAGTTTTAGATATTTAGTTTAGTTTATCTCTTGTTTTTATTGAATGGACATCTATTTGCTATGTGTTGTGCGTTGTGATATGTATTGCTCATATATATATTATCCTCATAGTACCATTCCTTGACATTTTCTTCACTGTGAAGAAGCGTAATAGTAGCGGATCCCTCCCAAATACCTAGACGGATCCCTCCTTGACAGAGGAACGTGGGATCCGATGATACAGGAGCACAAATTTCTACTAACTTGAGGTCTCTTTTGCAGAAAGGTATGCACTATACTCTTGTTTTTTCTAATCTTTGTTTTTGTAGTTATTCCAAATACACATGAAGATATTGACACCATAAAGCTAGGGGGAGCTTTGTGTCATACGACATTGCAAAATAAACACAACTTAATCCAATTTGGATTACGCTTCATGACACCCATTGCAACATTGCAATATTCAAGGGAGCACATTCTCGTCACTTAGGCGAACCATTTGCAAACTTAGTTGCAAACACAATTATTTATACTACGTTATGTCCTTGGCGCCCTTACATAGGGATGGACTGCGTCAAGGGGAGTTAAGGCAGTACCATTCGGTCACTTGCTCTCTTTTACATTTTACATTTTTTATATAAAAATTGTGTATTTTTCTTTTAACACTTTTGTTTAGACAAAAGCGGAGAAGAAAGTAAAACTACAAATTCAAATTTTTCACAATTTTAGCTTTTCCTTGAAAAATAATTTTATGTTTTGTCATCAACCAAAGGGGAGATATGTTAATAAAATAAATCCGTATGCAAAAGCTTTATTTATGCCATTTTCACGATCTTCTAATGTTTTGTCGATAACAAAAGTAAAATCATTTTAACGAAACAAATAAATACAATGAGTTTTCTAACACAATTAAGTTGTCACATAAAACGCTAAAACAAGTATAAGTGATTTTTATGATTTAGATACATATGTACAACAACTAGTGTTTACATATTGGGTTAAACATATACTTAAACTAAGTATACTAAAATGGGTAAAAACTAAGTGTATGCTAAAATGGGTAAATACAAGTATATACTAAATGGGTAAAATACTAATAAATGGTTTTGACCCATAACCCATGGTTTTATATATACCACTTAACCAAGTTCATTGTATCTAGAAAGAAAACCATGGATCAACCCATAACCCATAACCCATGACCCATAACCCAAAATACCCATGGGCAAAGGGGAGCGGACCACGGATCCCTAGCTTTGTGCTAGCCGGATCCCTTGTGGTAGGGATCCGTGGGATCCGGGGAACAGAAGAGAATTTTCTCTATAAATAGAGAGCCATTTCTTTCTCTCTATACATGGTTTTTCACACATACTTCCCCAAAGTATTCTAACCCTCTAACCTCAGATCTAAGTGATCTATGTAGTTTGTCTTATGTTTTTGTTTGATCTACTATGTTCCTCTTAAAGGAGAGATCACCACCTCTTGAAGACGTGCAAGCTCAAGTCCATGAGTTGCCATGCTTCGTCATCATCAAGACTACTAAGGTTCTCTTGTTGATAGTTCTTCCTTTCTCCATAGATGTTGGGTTGAAGGCATTAGTGAAGAATGCAGAAAGTGTCAAGATGAAAGCATTAGTGAAAGGTGCTCATCATTCGTGTCAAGCATTAGTGAAGGATGCTAAAGGTGTCAAGACGAAGGCATTAGTGAAGGGTGCCCAACGTTGGGTCAAAAGCATTAGTGAAGGATGCTAAAGGTGTCAAGACGAAGGCATTAGTGAAGGGTGCCAAGCGTTGTGTCAAAGGCATTAGTGAAGGATGCCAAAGGATCAAATCAAGTAGCATTTGGGGAGAATGCTTAGGTCGTATAATCGATGAAGTGCATCGTTATACATATGTGTATTTGTTTATCTACAAGGATGGTGATATCTTTGATGGTGTTGTAACAAGGAGTAGATTTCCTTGAGATTAGGTGTTGGTATTAATGAAGTGAAGGTGTAGTTCACCTAAGGTGTGAAAGAACTAAGGTGCTTAGCCTAGTACCTAATAAAGGGTAGGCGACGTTGTGATAGGATTAGTTCTCCTAAGGTGTGAAAGAACTCGGTGGTTAGCCTAGCACCGTATAAAGGGTAGGCGACATTGTGTTAGGTGTTGTTCGCCTTGGTGTGATAGAAATCGGTATTTAGCTTTGTACCGGAAAAAGGTTAAGCGACGTTGTGAAGGCTTCTCCGCCACAAGGAGTTGGTGTAGTGTTTACGAACTCTCGAGTAGGTGACTCGGGGAGTGGAGTAGGGGAAGGAAGGTGTCCTTGTAGCCGAACCACTATAAATAACTTGTGTTGTGGTGATGTGCTTCTTACTCTTTATATTTCATTTCACGTTTATATATCCATCTATCAACGTCCAACATAAACAATCAAATGGATTGAAATAAGTCGATCTAAATATTTAAAAGGAAGTTTTAAATTGGTAAAACTATTCAACCCCCCCTTCTAGTTTTCCACAAACTTGTCTCAACTATGTCCCTCTCTATCAATCAACAATATATCTCGACATCAATTAATAGATCTCAGAATTAAGTCGTGTAGCATCAAGACTCAAAAGCCCTCTTACACGATTTTTGATACATCACAGATCCATTGGTTTATTGGAATTCGAAATGGAATTTAATGTTATCGATCTCAGGTTCATCCCTTGTGTGCGGTTGATTAAACACATAGATCTAAAAAGATCTATACACATAAAGATGTAACATCATTGATCTAAAGGAGTTTGATAATATACGAAAATAAAGAGTTGATTTTAACAATTATGTCAATATCAAGTCTTTGATTCGCTTGAGTCATGTCACATAAACTACTTTATGGCAGTCAATTGTTTGATCCTCTTAGGTCAATTAAATCTTCGAACAAACTGAAAACAAGAGCAATAACAACTTGTGCTACTCCCTTGGTTTTCTTGGTTCGTTAGTTCATTATAATCTCTAAAACATGTTGGGATAAACAAATACCTACCTTGAACAACTGTTATTAAACCCATGGCTGCCTCTAGTCTTTAACCATCTCTTTGGCGTTGATGAAGGACCAATACCATCCCTGTGGCATGTATGCAAGGCTCAAGCCATCCCTATGGCGAGCAAGATGGTCCTTTCTTTTTGTGTGATAATGATTTATCTTATCATTCGGTTTTGACTAATAATATTCGGATATGTTTTTGAGGATGTTGGAGACTGGTTGTTCTTTGAGATTTTTAATGAGAGGCGAATTATTTTGTGAGTAATTTGGGTTTGTGAGAGAATTTTTAGGGCAAGAATGAGATTGGTTTTTGACTGTGATTTGTGAAAGTGTACAGGAGGGAGGCGGATGGTGTTGTCATTAAGTTTTGAGGACATGTGAGAAGTGTGTAAGTTATACCTGATATTTAGGGTAGTGGGTATTATGGATTTAATATGGGCCTCATATAGATGCATCGAATTTGTATTATTGATTGATAATGGGCCCGATCATACACATTATCACATGGGCCAGAACGGATATACTCTAATATGAAACGTTATTTAAATTCTCACTCAATTTTGACGAATATACTTGTATTGTGTCAGTTTTGAACTTTATTTGGATATCATCTTATGCTTTGTCACTGCTTTGAGATCAATGGATCTAAGATGGGCTCTTGTTCTTGCAAGTTGGATCTTAATATAACAAATGATTATTGGTAATATGAGATAATGAGAGATGTTGTGGTATGCGGTTTGATACTTTGGTGTACACATTTTCACAAATTATATTATATAACGGCTTGAAGTGTTTATTGGAAAATGTTGACTACGGGGTTGTTTGGACGGTATTTCTTATTTGGATTTGAAGTGAGGTTTTCCGGGCGCGTTTACTTATCTCGTCTTCTTTCTTTCTACCCTTTCGCGAAGATGACTTGTTTGGGCATTTACAAAGTGTGATAAAGACTTGGCTATTTAGTTACGGTTGTGATTCTTTCTCGCTTAACCCACAACGTAACTATCACTTCGGTGTCTCACGCAGTTGAGGATACGTCAAGAGGTTTTGTACATTGGGTACACCGTTTCTTGTTCACGAGGATTAGTACAAGTTTAAGTAACAAATCTGAGGAATTTTACTTCATGATCAAGTTTGGTATATCAGGTTTACTTCACCAGGAGGTCACAACATTAGCCGAGAGAATACGTGAATGATGTGTTTACCAATAATGTTTATTGGATGGTTGATGATATTGTTGATGTTGGATAATGAATTGTTGATGAACCGCTGCATGTTCTCCTAAAACAGATATTCACCGAAACCAAAGTTGTCATAACACATTCAAGCAGATATTGTTTACGGTTTTGTCTTGATTTTGTAAAATCCCGCGAAAGAATCTATTTCTCGGTTTAAATCATAGACTTGTAAAATCCCATGACAAAGGAAACATCCTGGTAATAGTAAAGTGCATTTCCGGATCTATCTTACGGTTTATTCTTGGTTTTGTAAAATCTCGCGAAAGAAACTATTTCTCGGTTAAACCATAGAGTTGTAAAATCTCGTAATGATGGAACCATCGTGGAGAAGAGAAAGTGTAATTTTGGATATTACTTGATGCTGGTGCTACGGTTTCTACTTCGAAGAAGGGATAAAAGGGTGTACTTCATGAATTGGGTGTGTGTTTGGATTCTCTTCATGGCAGTTTGGTTATTACAAGGTTTTACGGAGGTATGTGCTTTTAACCATGGTCGGGATGAAAACCATTATCAGAGTTCACTTAAAACGTCAAAGGAGGCTAGAATTGTGCTTTTAACTAGAAGATGTGACAACGGGGTTAATTCACTATTATTTATTTGAGTTGAAGTGAAATATCACGGGCAAGTGTACTTAGTATCACAAGGTATGGGGATGGATGGATGAAATTCTTCAGATCCTTGTTAAAGCTTATTATTAAAAAAGAAGACTTGGAAATCTAGTTATTGTTGGGTGTCTTTTACCTTTTCTTTTTACCACTTGGGGGTGGGCTCATACTACAAAATAACTATCACTTTAAGGATTACGTTATAGTGCTCGGTGTCACATTCATTGTGGATTTTCAAGAGGTAATATACGTCTTATACTTGATGGTTGGTTGGTTGAAGAGTATAGAGTACATAGAGAGTACTTAGAGATGCTAATGGAAATCGGCACCGCTCTTTGTTACATATGTGCAAGTTTAAGTCACGAGTTCGGGGTAGTTTACTTTAGGATCAAATTCATTATATATGCGGGTGTGCACCCCAAATTTTGTTTTCTTGTGGAATGGAATTCACAGGGGATAATGGCTTTGTCATAGCATCACAATCACAGTTATAATGACGACCTAAAGTGTGGTTTTGGAAAATACATGGATTTGATTTAATAAAATAATCAGAGTTTACAAAGTAGGTCCCAAATGAAAAATCAACTTGTGCGGAAATAAGTTTGATACAATCCAAACGATGTTTTAAAGTCGTTAAAACCAAGTGGGACAGCGTCGTCCTGCGACTCCATGATGTGTCCCAAATGCGTGCCATGAAGTGATGCCTTAAATACCGAGATTAAAACATGCTAAAGTGTCAACACAAGGTTGAGTGAGTTCATAGAGTTTGAGTTGAAATGAAAGCCGTTGAAATCGTTTATGCGCAAGCATTGTAAATCGTTGATATGTAAAGACTATCAAAATCGATTATGTAGCAAAGGCATTGTAAAGAAGCCCATACAAAACTTGCAACTTGTGTTCACAACTTGCAGAATGTGTGTAGTTTATGTTCCAAACATATGATGTCCAATGAATTCACATAATAATGCATAACTCAATGTATGAAATGCGTTTATGTAGCAAAGGCATTGTAAAATCCACTTTCAGTTCAGTTCCAAGTCCGCCCATACAAAACTTGCAACCATTGTGTTCACAACCTTCGGAATGTATGTAGTTTATGTTCCAAACATAGGTGAGTGTGGTTAATCGTTCCAAGACCGTTAGTCCATGAATATACCAAGACCGTTAGCTCAATGAATATACCAAGACCGTTAGACCAATGAATTTACCAAGTCCGTTAGCTCAATGAATATACCAAGTCCGTTAGCCCATGATTATAATATGGAAGTTCTAAGTGTGGCAAAACTGTTACTATGCATGACTAAGCATTGAGGTTGACTAAACATGTAATTTGTAAATAATCATGAATGTAATAAAATAGTCGAGCATGTATCTCCCCCAAAACATTTATGAAAACAAGTAAAAGTGGGGCTATGGAACTCACTTGGTAAGCTGTGAAATGACAGAGTAGTACACGAGGTTTAATGTGATCGTTAGCAGGGACCTATACGAATGATATGATATGTCATGTGTTGCAATGTAATGTTATGCATGCACTTGATATGTTATTTATACCATTTACGAGTTTTGAAAATATTACTCGTTGTCGAAAAATACTCTTTTGACGTCTTGACCCTTCAAAAATGACTGCAAGTTTTACGTCAAAATGTCATCCTACAATGGTTTATAATGATTTTGGTGAAATTACCACTTTTAATTGCAAAACAATGCGTCGGAAAAATCATGAATTTAACAAAATGGCTTTGGAAAATAGTGGTATTAAGTAAAGCGATTATGATTAATACGTCGATGGTTAGAAACGAACTTCGACTGTTTGGAAAGTTTGTATCGATATCTAAAAAGTTTAGTTCAGGAGTTTTTAGTCCAAAGGTCTCGGACATAAAGATAATAAGGGTTAAAGATGGTGGTTTTGGCTAATTGAGTGCAGAAAATTAGTTACGGCAAGTTTATGAAAAAAAGTGCATATCTTTGTGTTTCAAATCGTTTTCTACGTTTAATATGTCCTTAGCCGTATGAAGTAAACTAATATATTTTTGAGAGTGAAATAATTTGTGAAGCTTAGGCTCATTTTTGACCCAAACAATGTAAAAGCAGTTTGCTGAAATTCTAGAAAATATATTTTCGTCAAACTTGTAAAATCCATAACTTCTTCGTTATAAGTCCGTTTCATCCGTTCAACGGTTCGTTTTAAAGTATATTTTCTAAATATCAAGGCCAAAACTTCGTACCAACAGTAGGGTTTTCCAGAAATTCGAATTAAGGACAGAACATAAAATATAGTTATCGAAAATAGTTTTTCTCGGACAAAACCTATTCTAATCCCTTCAAATCAACTCCAAACTAATCTAATCCTACCATACACCTTCTTAGGGTGTCATGGGTTCCTAATCACCATAAAGACCAAAGAATACTGGGAATATTTATAGGATGACCAATATGTATATATAACTTCTAAAATCATGTAAAATGGTATAAACAACACAAGTCTTGCATGTTTGCTCCAAAAATGAAGAGATGAATATAAAATGAAGATGAAATATATGGAAATGATAGAAATATGCTTACAAGTACTATGATGAGGTGCAAAGAACCAAGGTTTATCCTAAATACCTAGGTTTTATTTCAAAACCTTGATTAGTAATACTAGATTGATTAAACACTTGTGCTTGCAAAATCTTTGATCTATGAGCTTGATGTATGGCCGGTTTTGGATGAGAGAAAACCAAGAGAGAAAAAATTTACTTGACTTGTGGAAATGAAAGTGAATGAATGATTAATGGTGAAGTAAAAATATGTACAATCAAGAAACATTTACCACTCTTTTAATGGTTACCATCCCCTTGGGCGGTTTTATGGGATGTGGTTCCCAATTATCTTTTTTTTTTTTATATATTGTATAAGTTTATATTTACTTGTATATTTAGTAAGAAAGTGTAAGTAAATGTAGGAAATATGTACAAGTAAAGGTAAAAATGGAAATTTTTAGTACAAGTAAGTTTTTAGTAGGTCAAAATAAATGTAATGAGATAATAAAATTGTAAAATACTTTCCTTGGAAATTGGTGATAAAATAATTATCGTTACAATTTTAAGAAAACGCGTAATAATTAACTCTAACGATTTATATACGAAATAAATTCAAAACACTAGAAATCTCAAATATAGTTTATATAACTAAATGCAAGTTTAAAATACATCGATTTTTGAAAGTAAGCAGTTAAATATTTAAAATAACTCACGCGATAAAGTTTATTAAATAAAATTACGTTAAATGTGAAATGAAATATCATGAATGAACCAATGTGATGCAAATGATGTCAATGAAATGTAGACTAAACTTAGTCCATATGAATATGCGTGATGTCATGATCATGAATTCGCCGCTAAACCTCCAAGGTTACCGAATTTGAAACAAAGTAAACCAAGTTTACTATGAACGTTGAAATAATGAGATGTGAACTGTGTTGAGAAATGACCTGAAAGTACGGGTTGTCACATCGGGTTTTCTCCATCAACTGTCACTACAAAGAGCCTACTGAATGATAATGGTGATTGATTACATGTTTTGCCAAGAGATTGAAAAGAAAGAGATTTATGACGTCTGTTCACATCAGTTCAGGCCTCGTACTTCAACATTATGACGTATGAACACAACAGTTCATGCCTCGTTCTCTAAAGAAAAGAAAAGTGTACGTGTCAGTGCGCTTTATCTTCTGAAGAAGAGAAATCTTCTTAATGACCATTCTCATCAACATGCTTCATGCTTTTTCCATGCGCTTTCAATTATCAAGTGAACCGGGCTACTGTTGATTGTTTTCTTATTCCACTTGCTCAACCATAATGACGATGGCAACATCCGGTGCTAATTTTGGGGAGAAGTAAATGTGAAGGCAATTACATTGTTGAAGATATTCACTTGATTAATCAAGAATGGCAACTCCATTATGCAATTCTTGAGGGGAGAAAGAAGTGTGAAATTATGCATGGTTGATATTATATGAGAATAAATGGTCAAACGGCTCCAAACTCATGTAAGAACCGAGCTTCTTCTTATCGGGTCATCGTTACATGGAGTTTCTTCTATGAGCCGTTGGTTGACATCTTCACACAGGTTGATATGATTATCGACAAAGTGCTTAGGTTAATGCTTCAACGTATACATCAACATGATGATTCAGAACAATCTCTCTGTTCTTGTTTGATGTGATCGGTAGTTTGGTGTTACCGGCTTGTGTGTGCTTTATTTGATTCGCGGCCTCGTTGCCGATTTCCTTGATGAACTTCTTTCTATTCTTGTTTGATTGGGAGGGATTTTAGTTAAGGGGATTTGCAAGATGTAAGTTAATTGGGATGCTTTTTGGTGTGAGTTGAAGATGTTAACTATCTATTCCCCAACTAGAGAATTTTGAAGAAGGTCGAGTCTACGTTTCGGTTCTACATTTTCTGTGTTAGAAGACTAAAGACGAGTTGCATTTAACGATCTAAAGACTTCTTCTTAATCTGGGATGTTATCTAACAGATTGTCGGTGTAGGGGAGAGTACTAATTGGGGGAAGTGATATGTCGAATTTAATCCCCAATTAGACGTGTGTGGGGAGAGCACTAGTGGTTCGGCTACAAGGTCACCTTCTTTGCCCTACTCCACTCTCCGAGTCACCTACTCGAGAGTTCAAGCACTATGTCAACAAACTCCTTCACTTGGCGGAGAAGCCTTCACAACGTTGCTTACACTTTTTCGGTACAAAGCTAGATACCGAGTCGTAACAGGTACCTGGACCAAACCAACACAACTATTACACAACAAATATGTGAAATATCAAATACAAGATCTTCGCTACAGAAATCTTGCGGAGTGATGATTAGGTTTTAAAATGTACCTTTTTGAAGGGTCATTTAAGCCCTTATTTGATCACTTTTGTATCCGTTATTACTTAATATCGTTCCTTTTTACTTTTTAGGTCTCTTGAAGGCAAATTGCTATAATGGCACTTATTTGGACGAAAAGGCATGGATATACGAAGAAAATGGCCAAAGTCAAGAATCGAGACACTCAGGCTGCTGAAAACATAAGGTGACGGCATCACTGCTTATTTGCGACGTCGTCGGAGGATTTTGTGACGGGACAGAAGCCAAAACTCTTATTTTCAAGTGACGACGTCAAGTTATAAAAGAGTAGGCCGTCGCAACTCAGACGGCCTAGATTCAATCCAGACGGCGTCAGAAGCTGAAGAGGACGACGTCACAAGCATAAGGTGACGCGGTCGCAAGTCTAACGTGGCCAAGAAGAAACCCTAATGGCGGCGATCCAACGACGTCACAAAACATAAGGTGGCCGCATGCATGTGTAATCTTATATATAGAATCCGAATTTTTCAGTATTTGTAGTGTAGTCTTTTGGAGTAAAAACCTAAACCGAACCAAGGATGTCTTGTACAGTATTTTAGGGTTCCAAACCCTATCTTACATCAAGATAAGTGCTTTACTTCATTAATACAATTATGTCTTTGATTATTTGTGTGTATGCTTGCATGTTCTCCATGTCCGGCTAATTTACTTTTGTGTTTGCTTAGGGAATATGAAACTTAATTATTGAATATTGATTGGTTGTCTCTTATCTTAGTTTGTTAATGATCTAGAAATGCGATAGGTCATTAGATTTGTGTACTTAATGCTTGATTAAATCTTTGTGAACCTTAGAATATAACTCCTTGAGTAGTTGTAAGCTAAACCATCCAAAGAGTGCCTTAGAGTAAGAGTTTATTATCCCTAGTGGGTTTTGTAGACGAGACCCTTTGGTAAGTTCAAAGAGTTAGGGAGAAAAGCATACCCTACAACTTTAGACACACAACGCAACTAAGAATAAGGACGTGACAATTCAACCACCAACAGGAGATAATTAAGGAGTAGTAAAACCTAAGTAAACACATCTTTAAACTATCATACGAGCACACAATAATTAGACATAGACTACATACACCTTAGATTAGATAATTAGATAAGTAGAGTAATCGGTAGAAATACCAACCCCAAAATTCAAACCCCGAGATTCGTACCTTTCAATTTCCTAAAAAACATAAAAAGATAAAAATAATCTTCCTCAACCCCAACCTTAGCGTAGTAACTTCTCACTAGCATTCCTATTCCCCTAGAGAACGATATCAATACCCGTGGCTTACCCTAATACTACACTACAACGATTAGGTTCACTGCCTAGGGTGTTATAAAACTTGCTCGAAGAAAAGTAAGTTCCTTTGACCCCGAACGACGCGTGTAGCGTTATCAAGTTTTGGCCGTTGCGAGGAATAGAATAGCTAGTTAGTAGTCCACCTCGTTTAGGTTTCTTTGCTTGATTCCTAACAAGTAAATTTTTCTCATTCTTAGCTTTCTCATAGTCTATCCCCTTCTTCGTGACTTTTGTTAAGTAACACCATCACTTTTCATCATGGAAGGTGATAACCATCCACCATTCATCACCCTACCACCCAATGACCCGCCAAGAGCCCGTACTCTTGGTGAATACTCGAGACCAAGCCACCTAGGCTATAGGAACACCATTGAGCTTCCCGACCAAGCCCAAACTACGCCCCTGCGATCCGACACCATCCGGTTGGTGCAAAACGGATGTGCATTCCATGGACTTCGCTCCGAAGATCCAAATCAGCATCTAAGGGATTTCCTTAAAATTATCGATTCCATCGACCTTGATGTCTACTACTCGGAGACCCGCGCGCTGCGTCTCTTCCAATTTTCTCTACGGGACCAAGCTAGTAATTGGCTTGAGCGACTTCCAGCCGACTCCATCTCAAGTTGGGATGATCTCACCTCTCGCTTCCTTGCTCAATTCTTCCCACCGGGGAGAACCACTAAACTTAGGAATGACATCTTGATGTTCCAACAACATCAAGGTGAATCTCTTTACGAAGCATGGATTCGATTCAAGGACTTACTTCATAAAGTCCCTCATCATGGCATTGATCTCTGGCTCCAAGTCCAACTCTTCTATGATCATGTCAGTCTCTCTCTCCAACTAACCATTGATTATGCCGCCGGTGGAAGGCTAAGTAACCTCAATGCTGAGGCATGCTGGGAGGTTATTGAGGACCTAGCTCAATACGAAGAGGAAGGTTGGGAAATTCCAGTTGTCCAAGAGAACGGGTCAACTTCCCGAGCACAAGAAATTATGAGTATGGAGGCCCAAGTGAAGGCGTTAATGGAAGTAACCACTCATGCTGATAAGCATGTGAATGTGGTCAAGGAATTTTTGCTCCCAAGAAAGTTCGGACAAGATGAATTCGAGGACATAATGTTGACATTTGTCCACAAGAAAGAAAAGGAAATAAACGCATACTCGAAGCTCAAATTCGAAAAACTCATGACACTTTCTTGGGCCTAGTGACAACTTCATCTGGAAATCCGTGAGAAGAAATCGCAAAGAACAATATACCTAAAAAGGTAGAAAAAGGTATATGCGATACGGGAAAACGTTGGGATAACACCCATACCCTCTCCAATTCCAAAGTAGCTTGAGACAAAACCCCCAAGGAATCACATTCTTGTTGTCATAACCTCTCTCTTAGTCCTAGGGAAGTTCCTAATTTTGATGAGCCGGAGCCTCAACCAAAAACCTTACCCAATTTTTCCGTCTTTAGATGTGAATCTTGGAATTGAATTAGGCCCCAATCCACCTATCAAAATAGATAGTCAGTTGCTTGATAAAGGTGGTAGACTCTAGGCCATGTAGAGTGGAAGCTAATATAGGAGTAACCCATGACCTTACACACTTATATCACCCATTCATGGTTGATAACAAGAAACATTATGGGTTTAAACCGGGTTTAATAGGTCAAGATGGATCCTTAACTAAGAATCTTTTAAAGTTGATAGAAGATGATCCATTTTTAAGAAAGAGATTCGATTCACCCGCTACACCCATAAAATTAGGTAAGGTTAGAATGAATAGAGCACACCCCTTTGAGCATATAAATCACCCATCACCTTCACCTCACGTGGCAAATTTCCACCCTCAGGGTGTGTCTTGCTACTATCACCCGCACTTAAACTTAAGTGTAGGGAAACCGCCCCCTTTATCCGTTAAATAAGGGTAGAGTCAAGCTCGTGACTCGAACAAAAACAAGCGCTTCTTGGGAGGCAACCCATATGTATTTGTTTTTCATTTTCATTTGTGTGTCGTATATCTTTTATTAATTGTTTATTCTTATGTTTGAATTTGTAAAAATGCTTTATTTTGTCTTTAACCTCGTCTTAATTACATATAAAGGTATTTTACATAAAGGATAAGTGTAGGGAGGATTACACACGTTTTCAAAAGAAACGTAAACATAAGAATAGCAATTCATTAAAAGATATATATGTGTGTTTGTTCGAGTCAAATGCTTGTATCGAGTCATAATGGATGTTTTGCAGAAATTTTTCCAGATTCTAAAGATGTAAATTTTCTAGAATTATTTCCAGAAAATCGCACCGGCACTGCTTTTTGTCGGGATAACTGACGCTGCCAGTCGAGAACCTGACAAATACGGCGTCGGGAAGGAGTAAAAACGACAGTTACTTTTTTTTTCATTTTCTGAGCTACTTATAAAATTTTGGAATTTTCTGTGTCTTAATTTCTCCAAAAATTTCTGAAACATCCATTCCACAAGCATTATATCCTAGTTTAGTAGAGTCTTATATATATTATTACCGCCTATTTTACGCGAAGATTTCGTTTGTTTTCTTCAATGTGCGAGTGTTTTATTTATCAAGAAGAAGAAACAAAAGATTGGAAGGAGCTTATCACGCATACAGTTTTCTTGGAAAGGATTTAACCACCACTTTACACGGATTCTACCGAGCTAAGCAGGGGAGTAGTAGTTTCTTTCGTTTTTCATTACCTTCCATTATCATAACTTTGATACTTTCGGGGAACATTGGGTACAATGTTCATTTAATGTAGGGAGGGAAAATAAAACGGGAACTTTGAAACTATGCTTATCCTTTATTATTTGCTTTGTCCAAGTGTATTTGTGTAATAAACCAGGAGAAAATGTCGGTTAGGGTAATTTTGGCACCAAATTTTTAATTTTTCATGACATATAGGAGTGGGCCATTAGTTTTAACAAAAGCGTCTCATGGATAGGAAGTTGCATGACTAGCACAAAAACCCTTTACCACCTAAATTCCACCAAAAATGTGAGGATCGCCCTTAGATTAGTAGGAATTAAAGCATTCATCTGTGATGCTTAGAGTGTGAACCGGTAGTATATTAGATTCTAGAACTTGTTTTGTGATGCATTCCGAGATCGCTAGTAAGACTACACTTGTGTGGTTAGGAATAACTAAATGATAAGGGGCATTAGGATAACCCTTGTTTGATACCCGTAATATAATTACTTCTTCCACATCGGTTGAGTAATTCCCCCACACCCTTTGCGTTGTACTCATCTTTAGTACACGATACCCCTAGTTAACCCCTCAGAGCCTATCCTTTTCGCAGTTCTCGTGATGTTTTGGTTTTTCCAGAATATCAATGAAGAGCATTGTTTACACCCCACCCCCAAATATACACCCAAATCGCCTTAGCCTACCTTGTATGCACTCACTTTTAGTGCATTTTTGTTATGACCCTAAACCCTTAGTTCAATTATCTTGTTGCTTGCATGAGTTGCTAAGTCGAGTCATATCCTTTGTACACAGTTTTGGGACGATTGGGACTCATGGGAAAAAGTTGAAGTTTATAAAATGATAGAAAGGGAACGTTAAATTCCCTTATTTGCGTAATAACATACCCCAAGTGTTTTTGATCTTTTCAATTCGGGTCAAATTAGCGTTAGAGTAATAAAAACTCAAGTGTAGGGATGTGCCTATAAATCCCTATCATTTTGATGTTACCGTAGTGGATGGTAGAGTAAAAGTGTATGAAAAAAAAAAATCGAAAAAAATAGAAAAAGAGAAAAGAAAAAATAGAGTGTTCAAAAAAAAAACATACGGGCTACCATCCTACATCTATCCTTTAAATATATGTTTGTTTGTTTCAGTTAGCTAGAGTTTAGAGTGTCGAGTCTTGGCTTAGCAACGCCATTCTTCGTATGCATTTAACATAGAGATTTTTGACTTGCCACCACTAAAAAGCCTATCCCACCAAACCCTTTGTTTCCCTACCATAAGCCTAACCTTACAACCCTTTAAAGACCTCTTTGATAGTCTTTCCTAGGTGCTTACGCCAAAGCGATGGAGGCTTGATCTATTCTCAAGCCTATGGTAATCTATGTACTAGGACCGGTTAATGAGTGTTTATCTTCCATTTCCAACTTGTTATATTTCATATACACCCGAGAGATGTGAGTATCCAAACACCCTATGTGAGGTGCTAGTATGTAATTTCCGTGCTTGTTATGACTTTTAAGGGGCTTATATGTGTTGTGGACTGTTTTAAACCAATGCTTCATGACCCCTAACTTATAAATTAATTGGCTAAAGCACATTTGCTTGAGGACAAGCAAATACCAAGTGTAGGGATATTTGATAAGGTTTTAAAATGTACCTTTTTTAGGGTCATTTAAGCCCTTATTTGATCACTTTTGTATCCGTTATTACTTAATATCGCTCCTTTTCACTTTTTAGGTCTCTTGAATGGCAAATTGCTGTAATGGCACTTATTTAGATCAAAAGGCGCGGATATACGAAGAAAATGGCCAAAGTCAAGAATCGAGACACTCAGTCGCTGAAACATAAGGTGACGAGTCATCTGCTTATCTGCTACGCCGCCGGAGGGATTTTGTGACGGACGTAAGCCAAAACTCTTATTTTCAAGTGACGACGTCAAGTTATAAAAGAGTAGGCCGTCGCAACTCAGACTGCCTAGATTCAATCCGTGACGGCCGAAGAAGAGGGACGGCATCACAAGCATAAGGTGACCGCCGCAAGTCTAACGTGGCCAAGACGTAACCCTAATGACGGTGATCCGACGGCGTCACAAAACATAAGGTGACGCCGTCGCATGTGTAATCTTATATATATAATCCGAATTTTTCAGTATTTGTAGTGTAGTCTTTTGGAGTAAAAACCTAAACCGAACCAAGGCTGTCTTGTACAGTATTTTAGGGTTCCAAACCCTATCTTACATCAAGATAAGTGCTTTACTTCATTAATACAATTATGTCTTTGATTATTTGTGTGTATGCTTGCATGTTCTCCATGTCCGGCTAATTTACTTTTGTGTTTGCTTAGGGAATATGAAACTTAATTATTGAATATTGATTGGTTGTCTCTTATCTTAGTTTGTTAATGATCTAGTAATGCGATAGGTCATTCGTTGTGTACTTAATGCTTGATTAAATCTTTGTGAACCTTAGAATATAACTCCTTGAGTATTTGTAAGCTAAACCATCCAAAGAGTGCCTTAGAGTAAGAGTTTATTATCCCTAGTGGGTTTTGTAGACGAGACCCTTTGGTAAGTTCAAAGAGTTAGGGAGAAACGCATACCCTACAACTTTAGACACACAACGCAACTAAGAATAAGTACGTGACAATTCAACCACCAATAGGAGATAATTAAGGAGTAGTAAAACCTAAGTATACACATCTTTAAACTATCATACGAGCACACAATAATTAGACATAGACTACATACACCTTAGATTAGATAATTAGATAAGTAGAGTAATCGGTAGAAATACCAACCCCCAAATCCAAACCCTGAGATTCGTACCTTTCAATTTCCTAAAAAAACATAAAAAGATAAAAACTAATCTTCCTCAACCCCAACCTTAGCGTAGTAACTTCTCACTAGCATTCCTATTCCCCTAAAGAACGATATCAATACCCGTGGCTTACCCTAATACTACACTACAACGATTAGGTTCACTACCTAGGGTATTATAAAACTTGCTCGAAGAAAAGGAAGTTCCTTTGACCCCGAACGACGCGTGTAGCGTTATCAAGTGACAAATCAATCAAGGACCCCTTGCTTGGATGACTTGTAGAATGCTCGTGATCTCGCCTTAGAGAAGGACCTATATGAGGATCACAAATAGAAAGAAATAAGAACAACTCTCTAGATCAAGTGATCTATATGTTAGAAGAGAATGAGAGTGTATGAGAGATTTAGTAAGAAGAGGGGTGAGTTAGAATGAAGAAATGGCTCTCTATTTATAGGCAAATTTCTTCTCTGTCCCACGGATCCCTTCCACTTGGGATCCGTCTAGTGTAATCCTAGGGATCCGTGGTACGCTCCTCTTAGCCCATGGGTTTTTTGGTTATGGGTCATGGGTTATGGGTTGGTCCATGGGTTTTCTTTAGATTCAATGTATCTAAGTATATATTGTATCAAGTCTTCTTTGGTATGGGTTAAGATCCATGGGTTATGGTCCATGGGTTATGGTTTTTACCCATCCTAATAAACTATTACAACAAATGCTTAATTATTACATTTTTGTATTTAAATGGCTATATGTAAATGCTTTACAAAAATAACATGTATCCTTATAATTATACTTAAGATAACATTACATTTGTTATCAACAAAACACAAAGAGATAGCAAAATATTAATAAAAAATATTAATAAACATTTTACGGTTTTACTTCTTCTCCCCTTTTTATTTGTATTAACAATCTCCTTTTTGTTGATGACAAAACATAATGTTAAAACAACAAATTGTAGTGGTATGTATGCCACTTACAAGCATGTAAAAATAAGAACAAGACTTGTTCTTGAAAATGACTTCAAAAAGAAAAATAATACTAAAAATAGAAAATAGTAGTAGTGATTCCTTCCATGCTTGCATAAGGTTATGGATGGAGATTTTTATGAGTAATGGTATTGATGCGATCAAGGATGAGGTTGAGTATGAAACGCATTTCTTCCCTAACTTCTATTGCAATTTCCCTAGTGGATTAGCAATGTTCACAATGTAAATTTTGTGGGTAATGAGTGCGGAAGTTTTCCGGGTTGTTTTGATTTGAGTTATGTGGAATTTGTGGTGGAAAGATAGGAAAATATGGATCAATATCCGGAATGTTTGTAAATGGTGGTGGAAAAGAACCTAAATGTTCTTGTAATGTGATGGGAGCTAATGGTGGTGATGTTTCAAGATCTTGAAATATAGTATTCGGAGATGTGGGGGTGTTGAAAAGACTAATTCTTTTTCTTTAGGTTGGTTAGATCTTGTTGGAGTCTTAAGGAGTTCCAAAAGAGTTATTTTAGGTGGTGATGAAGTTGGTGTACTTGTTGGTGATAAGGGAGGTGCTATAATGGAAGCATCTTGTGGTGAGTTATTTGTTGAGGATGACTCATTTGAGGTTGGTTTTGCTAAACAACTAGATCGGATACTAATCCGTCTGGATATCCTAGCATTTGATTGTGGTATTTTGGATGGTGGAAGTACAAAGGTTTGGATATCATGATTTTTTGTACTAGATGATTCTCCTAAAGGGTTTTTGGATGACATGATGAAATGTGTTTGTGAGAAGGAGATGGAGTATGCAAGCATTTTGGGAGTTCTATATATAGAAAAAAAAAGCATTGTAATGAATGCTTGACCTAAAATGTGGATTAAAATCTAATGATTAGATATGAATTCAAGGCATGTGATCATGAGAACACAAGCATTAAAGAGCATACTCCCAAAAATGAAACAAATGTGGATTTTTCATCCAAAGTGAAAAAATAGAAGTTGAAAATAGCTTTTGTTTCACGGATCCCACGGATCCTTCCCTTGAGGGATCCGTCCGCATGAAGGAATTGGGATCCGTGGGTCAGTGATTCAGCAAGACACAAAATTTTCCTTTTGGAAACATTTTTGCCTAGTGTGTGCCTATATGCAAACTATTTGGAGTTTCGGTTATCTCGACCCTAAAAGAAATAGAAAATAAACTAGAAGTATAAAACCATCTTATTGAGATAACCCGAAAACACATATTTAGTACACGAGTACGTAATTTTGTGTTATCAATGCTCCTAATTCATTGTTGCTTAAATGAATGTACCCGAAAACACATATTAGTTATGTGTCCCCTTTAGCATTCAAAAGACATGAGATGCAATGAAAACGGGTTTTTACTTTGTATTAATAATGAAAAGAAAAACGATTTGTCCTATACGTGAGAAATTGCTTTTGTGAAATTGATACGGGAAGGTACCATCCTTTTAGAAAACATTGTGAAAGTAGATTTTCTTTGAAAATGTATATATATAAAAAAAATAAGAAAGCTATAAGTAGAAAACTCATCTTGGGTTTTGAAAATTCCCGTATTGTTTGTGAGTTGTGCGTGAAATAGAAATCCTAGACTCAGAAAGAAGAAGGCCAGTGTTTACATACCTTGTAGAGTCAATTAAGTTACTGACGTTTGTTCCATTAGACCAAGACCAAGACGAAGTAGGTTGAATTGTTCCCGCTTCAACGGTTTGGTGAGGACGTCGGCTATGTTGTCTTCGGATGCTACCTTCTCAATAGAGATGTTCCTCTTTTGAACATTGTCTCTTAAGAAGTGATGACGAATCTCTATATGCTTTGTGCGAGAATGCAATACCCGATTCTTGCTTAAGTCGATGGCACCTTTGTTGTCACATAGGATGGCTATGTCGCTTAGATGGATGTCATAGTCTACTAACGCTTGTTTCATCCATAGTGCTTGTTGGCATGCTTTGCCCGGAGACGTACTTCGGCTTTGGTTGTTGATATTGCAAGTGCCGTTTGTTTCTTAGAAAACCATGATGTTAAACAACATCCCATAAAAGTACATACCCACTTGTACTTTTTCTATCAACGTAATCACCTGCATGGTCATAATCTGCATATACAATTGTTTCTACTCCGTGCCCTTAGGATACCATAATCCTAATTGTGTTGTACCCTTAATATATCTAAATATCCTTTTACGGCTTCTAGGTGTGATATTTTAGGGTCTTCTTGAAACCTAGCACATAAGCAAACACTAAACATGATATCCGGCCTACTTGCCGTGAGGGAGAGAAGGCTACCTATCATGCCACGATATTTAGTATTATCTACGGATTCTCCGTCTTCATCTTTTGATGTCGGATGACATTGGAGTCCTAATTGGTTTTGACTCTTCTAGACCGAATTTCTTTAACATCTCCTTGATGTATTTAGATTGATTGAAGAAGATACCATCTTCTACTTGTTTTATTTGTAGACCAAGAAAGAAACTAAGTTCTCCCATCATACTCATCTCGAACTCGTCATGCATGATTTTAGAGAAATCATCACACATGTCTTGACAAGTGGATTCGAATATAATATCATCTACATATATTTGTACTATGATTATATGTGACTCTCTTTTCTTAGTAAAAGTGTGTTGTCAACTAACCCCATGGTGTAGTTGTGTTTTACTAGAAATGACTTGAGTCTATCATACCAAGCTTTTGGAGCTTGTTTAAGACCGTAAAGGGCTTTCTTTAATTTATACTCATGTTTGGGTTTTTCAAAATCAATGAAGCCCTGAGGTTGAGCTACATATACTTCTTCATTTATGAAACCATTTAGAAAAGAGCTTTTGACATCCATTTGATAAAGCTTTAGATCATTAGCACAAGCATACGCAAGTATTCTTATAGACTCTAATCTAGCCACCGTAGGTCTCATCAAAGTCTATTCCCTCTTGTTGGTTATACCCTTGAGCAACGAGTCTAGCCTTGTTCCTAGACACTACTCCGTTTGCATCTAATTTGTTTTTATAAACCCATTTGGTTCCTATTATGGTTTGATTACTAGGTGGAGGGACAAGTGTCCAAACATCATTAGAAACAAATTGATTTAGTTCTTCTTGCATAGCCATTACCAAACTTTCATCTTTTATGGCTTCTTGTGTATTCTTAGGTTCTAAGGTTGAAACGAAACAAAACAAGCTACTTTGGTTTTGAACTTGAGACCTTAATGTTCGTTCGTTTAGTTTTCCTATGACTTTATCTACGGGGTGATCTTTGGACTCTTTAATGTTTATTATTTCATCACTTAGAGGTTCTTCTTCTTCACTTATCTTTTTCTTTATTACTATGACTTCACTTTCTATAATCTCGTCATCGACAAGAGGTGGAGAGGGTTTGGGTGGACTTTCATAAAATTTTATATTTAATGACTCTTCTACCTTCATTGTTTCTTTGTTTAATATGACGTAAGCTTTGCTATTTGGCGAGTAACCTAAAAAGATACCTTCGATTGATTTAGGATCAAATTTTGTAAGGTAATCTTTAGTGTTAAGAATAAAACATTTACTACCAAAGACTCTAAAGTGATTTAACGTAGGCTTTTGCCTCGAAGTAACTCATATGGAGTTTTTCCTAAGATTGGTCTAATCAAGACTCGATTGAGTATATACGTTGAAGTATCAACGGCATTACACCAAAATGTTTGAGGTATGGATTGTTCATTAAGCATGGTTCGACTCATTTCTTGTAGAGTTCTATTCTTTCTTTCTACTACCCCATTCGATTGTGGAGTGCGTGGAGCTGAGAAGTTGCGAGTAATACCATTAGCGCACAAAAGCTCAATTGCACTTCATTATCGAATTCCCTACCATGATCCGTCCTAATAGACACTATGGGACTTCCTAGTTGTCTTTGGATCTTTTTGCTTAATATTTCAAAATAGTTAAAGGTTTTCGTTTTGTTCTTTAAAAATTTTGTCCATGTATACCTAGAGTAGTCATCCACTATTACCAAAGTGTAGTAGTTGCCTCCATAACTTTGGATAGCGGATGGACCAAATAAATCCATATGAAGTAATTCTAGACACCTAGTTGTGGACACCATGTTTTTAGCTTTATGACTCGAATGAGCTTGTTTTCCTACATTACAAGCATCACAAAATGATGTTCATATTTTAACTTAGGTAGATCTCTTACTAGATCTTTGGATGATAGCGATTGAAGAAGTCGCATGTTGGCGTGACCCAATCTTCGATGCCATAAGGTCGAAGTATCATCCATAGAGGTAAGACATAGTTTTTCTTTAGGTTCATTACCGATTTTAATGACATAGACTCCATGTTTCCTAATTCCTCTTCATATGGTTATGCCATTTTTAAGTATCTTACTATCGGATTCGGTAAAAAGTACATTGCACTTTTTATCACATATTTGTCCTATACTTAAGAGATTAAAGTTTAGGTTTTCTACATGACACACATCGTTAATGGTTAGAGATTTATTAGAAATCATACCTTTACCGATGATTCTACTTTTGCTATTTGCAAACACCACATTGCCTCCATTTATGGATTCATATGTGGAGAATAGATCCCTATTGCCGGTCATGTGCCTCGTGCACCCACTATCCTTGACCCATTCATCGGGGTCTAGGTCGACCTTTAAGCACACCTAAAACAATAATAAACTCAAAAGTTTGGTCCCCATTTGTTCATGGGTCCATTAGTGTTAAACATTCCATTCATGTTAGACATGTATGGATAAGATGAGTATGCATTCCATGGAGCAAAGTTTTGAAAATGAAAACCGTTTTGCATGTTTTGATTCCATCCCATTTGATGGTTACTTTTCGGGTAAACGTTATTAGGTCTGCTAAATGAGTTAGGTTTTGAAAAAGACGAAGCTTTGTTTCTTGCAAAAGTAGGATTATATTTTGGAGGTGGTTGTCTAGTGGTGACATGATTTGGTTTCTTCCTATTAACTATAACAAACTCAGTTCTAGATGAAAAAGCTACGTTATTGCTTGTTTGCTCTGCAGATCCACGGATCCCTTTCGTACACTAGCCGGTTCCCTTTTAGGGGATCCAGGATCCGCCACAACAAGGGTCGGTTTTCTAGTTCCTTAACAAATTTTGTTTCTTTACTTTCACTAGTTGATGGATCAAGTTATTGACTACCTAGACCCTTTGATTGTTACTGGTTTTAACGCTATCGAGTATTGTATCTAAAGTGTTCGTGCTCATTCTAGCAATTTTAGAATCTAAGTGATCCACTAGTGTTTGAAGTTGAACGCAAAGTTCACATTCACATTTTGCTATTTTACCCTTTTCTAAACGTTTTAGTTTAGCTTTTAATTCTATGACTTCTTTATCTAAACGTTGACTTTGACTCTTTAAAAGCTTGTTTTTGTTAATTAGTTTTAAGCTAATATTGCATAGTTTGTCATATTCATTATGCAATGAGTCGTCATCAAGTGATGAACTACTATAGTATTCGTGACATACCTCATCATTTGCCATGAGACAAATTTCTTCGTCTTCCTCGTCGCTCATTCCCCACGCAAGCCGACAAACGCCTTTTGATCATCCCGTTTGGGACACTTACTAATAAAGTGGTTTGGGTCCCCACACTTAAAGCAAGTACGATCATCCTTTGGATTTTCGTCCTCTTTGCTTTCTCAAAGCCTTTCTTATCGTCATACGGTTGTTTGACGATCTTCCCTTTCTTCTAAAGAACTTTTTAAAGTCCCTTACCGCCATAGCATACTCTTCGTCATCAATACTGATGAGTTCTCCTCATCGCCGAACCTTTTGGCTTTAAGGGCAAGAGATTTGTGTTTCTCTTTCACCTTTGTAGCTTCGGAATCTTTAGCAAGGACAAGCTCGTAGACTTTTAGGTTGCCTATGAGTTCATCGAGGGTGAGGATTGTCAAATCTTATTATTTTTAACTTGTTGGTTGCCTTGATGAGTTACAACTAAAGAATTCCAAATTTCTTTAGAGGTTTTAAGCATATAAATTCTTTCGAATTCCTTTTTCGGTAAAGCATTATATAAAACCATTTTTGCTTCACTATTTTTAGAAAGCTTTTTCTTCATTTCATCGCTTAGTTTATCATGAGGTATGTGAACTAAATTTCCTTTATCATCATTTGAGGTAGCCTCAAAATCACCTTCAACAATAATGTACCAAAGATCAATATCTTTAGACTTCACATATGTTTCGAATCTATTTTTCCAATATATAAAACCATTAGTTTCAAGTAGTGGTGGTCGTTGCATAGATTGCCCTTCCTTATAATTTTCAGAACCCATAGTGATCGAAAAGTTTTTAAAATACAATTTTATTTTAAAACGTTTATAAACTTAGCTCTTGATGCCAATTGTGGAAAACTAGAAGGGGGGGGGGTTGAATAGTTTTGCCGATTTTAAATTGATTTCAAAAACTTTAGATTCGATATTATGTGAAATCGTATGGATGTTAAGAACGTATAGATCTAGTGATAATGCAAGCAAATAAATAAAGTTAAGGGATAGAAAAGACACAACCGATTTATAGTAGTTCGGCTACAAGGTTACCTTCCTTGCCCTACTCCACTCCCCGAGTCACCTACTCCAGAGTTCAAGCACTATGTCAAAAAAACTCCTTCACTTGGCGGAGAAGCCTTCACAACGTTGCTTACACTTTTTCCACTACAAAGCTAGATACCGAGTCCGTAGCACGGTGGACCAAACCAACACAACTATTACACAACAAATATGTGAAATATCAAATACAAGATCTTCGCTACAGAAATCTTGATGAGTGACAAATCAATCAAGGACCCCTTGCTTGGATGACTTGTAGAATGCTCGTGATCTCGCCTTAGAGAAGGACCTATATGAGGATCACAAATAGAAAGAAAGAAGAACAACTCTCTAGATCAAGTGATCTATATGTTAGAAGAGAATGAGAGTGTATGAGAGATTTAGTAAGAAGAGGGGTGAGTTAGAATGAAGAAATGGCTCTCTATTTATAGGCAAATTTCTCCTCTGTTCCAAGGATCCCGCGGATCCCTTCCACTTGGGATCCGTCTAGTGTAATCCTAGAGATCCGTGGTACGCTCCTCTTTGCCCATGGGTTTTTTGGTTATGGGTCATGGGTTATGGGTTGGTCCATGGGTTTTCTTTAGATTCAATGTATCTAAGTATACATTATATCAAGTCTTCTTTGGTATGGGTTAAGATCCATGGGTTATGGTCCATGGGTTATGGTTTTTACCCATCCTAATAAACTATTACAACAAATGCTTAATTATTACATTTTTGTATTTAAATGGCTATATGTAAATGCTTTACAAAAATAACATGTATCCTTACAATTATACTTAAGATAACATTACATTTGTTATCAACAAAACACAAAGAGATCGCAAAATATTAATAAACGTTTTTACGGTTTATTTGTATTAACAACTTGCTCATTCTGTTTCTTCAGCAAGTTGATTCTCACAGATACATCTGAACTAACGATGTTCTTCTCAAAAGATTTCAAGTATTTGGGCTTATTATTTGTTGCTGATTTTGATGTATCAAAACAAGAAATGGGAAAGGAGACAAGCATCTAAACGCGAGTAAACTTGATGAACTTAATTCTTCTAAGTGATTGAAGATATCCCGGGAAGACAAATGTTATTACCGCAGAGAAACTCAAGGTTTGACTCATAGAGAGTAAACTTGATGAACTTAATACTTCTAAGTGATTGAAGATATCCCGGGAAGACAAATGTCATTACCGTAGAGAAACTCAAGGTTTGACTCATGGCTTTTAGTGTTTATTCCAACTATGTAGGGGAAGAGATGGAAGAGTTAGTTACTGAAGATGAAAGAGGTACACAAGTGTGTGATGATTTTGATGTTATCACAATCATCAGGGGAGAGAGATTGTGCACATTGGGGATGCTCACCGCTTTGCTTGAGGGCTTAATCAGTGATTCAGAGATATAATCACTTATTCTGTTGACATCCCAGAGATTGCCACCCGCAGAGATCAATGATTCGCTTCTTCAATGTTATCGGTTATTCTCCTTTGGGCATTCGGTACTGCGGGTTCTTGAGCTTCATACACTTTCTTCATGGGAGAGAAAAGTATACATCGGGGTTATTCTTTGGCTATTGGACTTAATCTGCTACTCGATGGTATAAGTTTCTTTGTCTCTGTATGTGTATTCGGGTTCGTGAGCTCTAGTCTAAGAGACTGACTGCATCAATTCATCTACTTGGGGAAGTGTTCTCTTGACACCTTTTGGAATGGATTGCTTCGACTTCAGTGGAATGAAATTTGAGAAGAGTTATTTATGTGTGGGATGATACGCTGTCGTTCTTCTATTGGATGATATAACCCTCGAACGATGAATCACGTGATTATTCTTAAAAGGAGCAAGATGTTCATTGATAATGGTGTGCCTCTTTGTGCACCTGGCTAAGAGAAGCTTGAAAGAAAGCTTTGAACCCTCGCCTATAGGATTTTCAGTTTGGGGAAGCTGCCAAAGTCTCACTTTGAGATGGTTCAATTTCTTTCTTCAATACAAGAGCCTCAGAAGCTTTGGTGGTGAAAGTTTTAGGGATGATGACTTCTATCTTCTTCAACGGGGCTGCTCGATATCCTTATCTCGGTACTCGTATCATCATTCTCTCAAACTATATCATCTTCTCTATCTTTGTATATATTTATCAGAAAAAAAATAGAAAAATATAAAACAAACAAAAACCTATTAAAAAAAATTAAAAAGTTAAAAAATTCCAAAAATATTGTTTTTCTAAGACATGTCTTCTGGTATCGATAACATCTACGGTCTTAGAAATGTCATTCAATAATGGCATGGGACCATAGATGAAGTTCGAGCAGGAGGTGTAAATATTCTTTTCCAAAACATGTCTCAAAATATGGCTTGCAGTTACTTCAGACTGTAACCCGCGCTTAAACTATGGCTTGCCATTATTTCTGATAGCAACTCGCTCTTCAAAAGAAGGAAAGTGCTGCACTAAACATATTTTCAAAAATATCGTGCACTTATCCTAAAACAATTTGAGGAAAGTATATCGAAGGACTGCTATTCCTACTCAAATATTTTTCTTTCAAAATTCTTCAGAAAAATATTTGTTTTAACAAAATGGTGGAAATCGAGTTGCTTGTAAATCAATCAGTTTCAGAGTTTCCGTAAAAATTGAAAACTCAATCAATGACTTCAGCGCCTTTAAATTTTTCAGAATATGAGTCATTGATTGAGGGGGAGAATGTTTTCAAATTTATATCATCTAAACGAGCTTATCTAATTATCCTATATGCTTAACTGAAAAATGATGTTAACCTACGTTGAAGGAATAGGTGCCTAGGATATGATTGTTAGGTTTAGAAGATTAGAGTTTGATGAACACATAATCCCATGCTTTATATGATTTGATTGATATGTTGTATTGACTTTTATTAGTCGATGGCTGTTTGGGTGATGTCGACCACCATATATCTGTTTGGGTTTACTAACGTATGCAGATATCATGGATTATAAGAATGTTCCTGATCCGGATCCCACAATGAAGATGATTGGATGCCAAAAGGAAAGGGTAACTATATCTTGGGTTGACAAATGAAGAAACGAAGCTTAATTGGACTTCAATGGAGAGTTGGCATAAATGCAACGTAAGAGGTGTCAACTGCATCGCAGATGGTTTTCTTCTAAGTGATTGAAGAAACGGAGCTTAATTTGACCTCATTTGGCATTAAAATGCAATGTAAGAAGTCTCACCGCATTTGACGCATCGTTTTTCTTCCAACCCTCAGCAACAACAACAAAAGATTCTCAACCACTAATGTATCTTTGTGCAGGATACCATTTTTAAACAATTTTTTAAAAATTTGAATAAAATTGTTTTGAAAATGGAAAATATTGTTTTTGAAAATTAATTGGACTAAATTTTGAATATCACCGGACTTCATTTTATCAAAACTTAAGTCACTCAATCATCGACTATGGTCATCGATTGAGGGGGAGAGTGATTTAATTTAAAGTATTTTCAAACAATATATCTTCAAAAGAGTCCGTTTGTACGTTAAAATGTGGTGATCTAAAGATTTAATGTTATGTCATGGTATGATTTTTCTTTAAGAATCAAGATCTTTCAAAATGAAATTTTTTCTGTTCTTGTTTGATTGTGAAATTGTTTTGTTTTACTTAAAGATCTCCTAAAAAAAATATCATATCTGACACTAACAATCTTTAATGTCTTAAAATGGTCCTTATCTGTCATTTTTCAAAAATTGAATCTTGCCACGTCTTTCCCTAAAACTTTCTAAATGATTTAAATCAACCGGGATCCAAAATCTCAATTGGTTTGAAATTTTTGATCGGGGGAGAGATCGTGATTTAAATCTCAAATCTGTTTTAATGGAATCAGTTTTAGTCCTCTATAGGCACTCATGCCTCCATGTGCCAAACGATTTCAAATACACAATGCACATGTTGAGGAGGAGGATTTATCCAAAAACAAGATGAGTATTTAAACCTGGCCACATTTTCTCTCATGTTTTCTAAACCTTATTAAATCACTTGGGATCCAAAATCTCAAAGGATTTGATATTTTTGATCGGGGGATAAATTGTGATTTAATATGAAATTTGATAAAAGATGATCGTTTTGATTCAAAGTGCAAGTTCTCTCTAATATGTGCCAAACTCTTTCGGTTATTGATGCACATATTGAGGGGGAGCAAATGGTTTCTTAATGTCTTTAGTAATCGTGGATGTGCTTCAAATGAACTCTTGCCTCTATGTGATAAAATGATTTTCAAATATCCTATGCACATATTGAGGGGGAGAATTTACCAAGAAAATCAAATGGCTCTTTCTAAGGAAATTGTGATCAAGAAATTATTTCAAAGAAATTATTTCAGAGAACTCTTAACTCCATGTGCCAAACAATTTTAATATCATATGCACATGTTGAAGGGGAGCATTTCTAAAATGATCAAAACTATTAAGGTACAAAATGTTTTGATCTCGTATCACAAGTACCTTGATTGTTTTTCCAAATGATTTTTCGATTAGTTTCATGAAGGAAAGAACAATACCAAAAGACCGACCAATTTACTTTATGCATGGTATTATAAGGATGGGTAGGTTAGGTATTCGTTCCTATGATCCGCCAGAACCGGAGGGATCTACCCAGGGACAATCCACTAGATAGTGTAGAGTCCTTAGGTATGATGAAAAAAGGAGAAAATGAGATATGGGAAGAGTGCGGACTGAGACAGAGCTAGTACCGGAATAAACCCAACAAGGTTCTAGTTATGAAGTCTCGGTAAGCAATGAAGGGGTTGAAGAATGAAAAAGAATTGAATGTGAAAAGGGGTGAAAAGAAATAGCCCTCCAATAATTCAACCTTAGGGCAGAAACCGGGTTCAATTCATATGCTACTGGTGGTTACCAAGGTAACATCGGTATTGAAGACAAGACGTCATGGTCCCAGTGACGCACTGCACTTCAACTTTCCAAACCACTCATGTTCCTCTTAAAAGGACTTGTTTCATTCTCACAAGGAACCGACATAATCTATCGACTTTCTCTTAGAGATAGTTGGTATTGAAGAAGGAGACCTGTTGGAATCACTCCTAAACCTTTATTCAAGTGTTAGTTACTCATATGTAATAGGTAGCTTATTTTGGCCTTTATGTTTGTTTAAGGTCTAGCTTATGTAGAAGGCCCATAAGCTTAGGCCCATGTCCAATAAGGAAAAGGGAAGGAGTGGGAGTGTTGCTCTAGCTCCTTGCCTATAAATACTCTTGTATAACCCTTACTTGAGGGTTGGTTGTTCAATTTATTTCTTTCACTCACTCTACGCATAACCGTTTCATTATTTCGTGTGTGTGTGTTTGGTTTATTGTTCACCGCCTCTCTATCTCTTTCATTGAAGCTTGTGTTGTAAATCTAGTGACCTAACAGTGGTATCAATCGCCAAATAGTTGGGTTAACACTTTCGTTTTTGAAGTGTTTTTGTTTTTGGTCTTACGCGTAAACGTGGTTAACACTTTGGATCGCTTAAAAACACGTTTTTTACACTTTTTAATCCAAGATTCTTGTACTTTCAATGTTTTAAGGTGTTAAAATAATTGTTTTTGGCAAAAAGTTTCAAACTTTATGCGTGGATCTAAGTTTTTAAGCTTGTTTTTGTTCGTGGGTGTCGTTCTACGCGTAACCCGTTTAGCTGTTTTGATTCATTAAGTTTCACACTTTTGTGTTATTTTGGTGATATTGAAGCTATTCCATAGCAAAAATCTGGTTTAGAAACAACTTTGGGCAAAATTATTTTTACGAGTAAAGCTACGCGTATGAAAACCCTAGTTCTACGCGTAACTTTATCCTTGGTTTGATCTTCATTTTCGTGGTTTACTCCGTGTTTTCTTGCTTGGATAAGCCTGAAAATACGTCGACTTTGGATATCTTTTGCACTGTGATAGTGTAAAAGATCACTTGGGATAAAACCCTAAAATTATGCATAAGCATAAAGCTTACGCGTAGAAATCCTACGGATAAGATTCATCTTACGCCTAAGCCTAGTCTTACGCATAAGGTAATCCTACGCATAAATTTCTACGCCTAACTTTGTTCTCTACGATAACTTTAGTGTCTTTACCCTACTTACGCGTAAGCTAAATCTACGCGTAACTAGTGATTGTTACGCGTAACTTTGGTGTTTTACGCATAAGTCCTACTTGGTTTCTTGTGATTTCTACACCTAAGGACACTTCATCAACAAAGGTTCATTCGACTACAAAGATCCATTTTTACCAACACAAGTTTTTCAACATGTCACAACCACCATACTCTAACTATTTCCCTTACACTTATTCTCAACGTCAACAACAACTAACTCCACAACATCAACAATGGAATCAACAACAAGCAATTTATCAACAATAATTTAATCAACAACATACTCCACAACTTGGTGCACTTACACCACCTCAAATGGTTCAACCACCACCAAGCCTTCAAGTTCAACCCTACACAAATGAATTCAATCAACATCCATCAAGGAATACTATGAAGGAACCCACTTGGTTTGCAAAGATGTGTGAAGCTTTAAGTAGCCAACAATCAATTCATGAGGCTGGATCACTTGATAGACCTCCAATGCTCACTCCAGGAAACTACGATCAATGGGTGATAAGGTTCTTTCGGTTTTGTGATCTGAAGAAGCCACATGGAAAGTTCTTAAAGAAGTTTATCTTGGAAGGTCCATTTCAGATGCCTACTGTTATCGTACCCGCCGATCCAAATGCTAATCCACCAAGAGATGAACAATCCAACATTGCTACTGTTGCCGACCTGAATGCAGAGGAACTTCTACACTATGAAGCTGATGAACTTGCAATGCAATATATCCTCTTAGGATTACCTAACCCAATTCTTCGAAGTGTTGATGCTCAAAAGACTACAAAGGAAATGTGAGATCATATTCAACTTCTTATGGAAGGATCTGTACTCAATCAGGAGGATTTGGAATCCAAAATTTACTTGACTTATGAACACTTCATGATTGAACCTGGAGAGACACTAGAGTCTTATCATCATCGTTTTTCAAAAATCATCAATGATTTGGATAAACACAACATCATCATGCCAAGAATTGCAGTGAATACTAAGTTCCTGAGTAGTCTTGGTCCTGAATGGGAGAAGTACGTCATTTTTCTCCGTCAAGCGAAGAATATGCATCATTCTACATATGGATTGTTGTACGATTACTTGAAGCCTCATGAAAAGGAAGTTGATAGGAAAGGATTCTCCGTGCTCAAATTGCTCCACCCACACATCCGGAAAATCAACAACTTGCCTTATATGCTCAAAACCGTTATTCTCCTCAACCAGCAACTCAACCAACTGCTACAATCACACCATATGATCCTTCACCGCCTCAATCTCAACAAACTCAATTGGTTCCATACAACAACAACAATGCTCAAGCACTTATCGATTGAAGCTAATGAGGAATCGATCCGTTCGAAGCATTGCAACAAGGATTTGCTATGATTGCTAATGCCTTTAGCCGTTATACCAACAAATCTAACAACCGTATTCGTTCCTCATCTAACACAAGGAATCAAGCAGTTGTGAACAATGGACGAGTTGAAGTTCAGAATCGTGGTTATGGTCGTCAAATGGGCGGTGGTCAAGGGTTTAATGCTGTGGGTAGGAATAACAATCGAGCTCAAGTGGTGGAACAGGAAATGCTCAAAATGGGTTGAATGGTCTTCGATGCTACACCGCAATGAGAAGGGACACTGGCTAATGCATGCCCAAAGCCGAGGCCAAGGCTGCTTATCACAAAGAGGCTCTTCTTTTGGCTCTTAAGGATGAAGCTGGTGGAACTCTCATAGACAAAGAACAGAGCTTTATGGCAAATGCTGACTCAGATGATGATATGGAGGATTTGCAAACCAATGCAGCTGTTATGTTGATGGCTAATATGCATGAGTTACACATGAGTGACACAGGCCCAAGTGTATGACACCTTGATGGCTTGTCTCAGTACCGAACAAACCATATTCATCTCTGATCTAATATCTCCGCCAACATCTGAATCCGGAAAGGCTTCGAATGTTCAAAATGAGTCGTCCACATCTCATTCCGACGATTTTCAACTAGACCCCGTAGTTATATTTGACGATCAAGATGACCAAACGGTTTCCCTTGATAATCAAATTGACTCCGTGGTTATACTTGAGGATCTCAGTAATGATCATGTTGTGACTCACGTTGAACACGCCGAACTTTTGCCTCATCCAGATTTTGCTCGTTTAATACAAGACCAACAAACCATAGTGGAAGAATGTCGGGCAATTAATCAGGACTTGAAAAGCAAAAATGCACTGTTAACCAAGGATTTTGAATGTTTACAAAAGCAACTCAACTTTTTCAAAACTCAAGAAAAACGTGAAAAAGGTTTTGAAGCAGCCTTTGCCAAATCACATCAAAACAAAAAATATTTAGAAAGACAGATGCGTGATCTAGCCGCTTCGAACAATGCTTTGTTGTCTGAAATAGAAAAACTGAAACATGAACATAAAAAGCAAATTAACGCTCTCACCTTGGAAAATCAAAAAGCTAAGGCTGAGTTTGTAACACCCCAACCCGACAAGGGTAAAGATATCACAATACGGTTTCATATCAGAACTTTAATAACTATACAATAGCGAAAACCTTACAAAAATATTCAAAAAGAAAACATAAATAACTAAACTTCAAAATAAATCTAAGTTCTCTATGGCAAAGTCTTGCTCTCGTCTATACTCTCAAACCCGGATCGGCTATCCCACAAGCTTATCTTGAACGCTTAATACCGCCGCAGAAAAGAAAAGTGCGGCTGAGCTTACAAAGCCCAGTGAACAGATATAACGAAACAAAACAAATATACGAATAACAAAATACAATGAAATAATAACGAAGGATCTTTCAGGATTCTGCGGAAGCACAAATATACAGAAGTCCAAACGAAACACATAACAAATTAAACAACCAAACACTTAGCATATCAAGAGCAGATAGATTACATATAAACCAAACGAAAAGTCTAATGACTAACAGAATAGTTACCAACAAATAAACATGGCATTCAACAAACTAATTAACCTTCATTTAACACATTTAAAACATTAAAGCGGCGGAAATAGCGAGTCCAAAACATGGCAGTCTCACAAACAAATAGAACATATTAGACAAACTATAATTAGAAAGACCAAACAAGTCATAGCATAACCATTAGCAATTATCCAAACAGATATCATAAGCTAAACCGGTCCTCGATCAAATCCTAACATCAGTAAAGTTCAGACATGGCAGGTCACATAGGCAATAAAACACTAACGTATAAGCAAAGTTCCCAAAATTAACTGATCAAACGATACATATTAAGCTTATAGAATATTATCTATCACACTAACACATTCATCTCATAGATTAACGGATCCACATAACGATAAACTAACATAATATCAGATGGCAGCATACGAATCATATTTAAACATATTAATCATATCTTAGCATAGCAGACGGTAGTCACATAAACATACAGAAACATAAACATGTATAATAACATATAAGCCCAGCACATAATCAGGAACACTTAACATACCAAAACATAATCAGAATACTTATCATATAATTAGCAAATACAGATTTAGTTAACTACCTCGAGCCCAGAACATATCCGATACATCATACTTATACAAATAATCTCGAGAAAATAATTTGGAGTAGCTAGCTCCCGAAGTTGTGAAGACGCGTATTGCACACCTGCGACATCATTCACCGGACAAATCATATCGGATAACAAATCAGATCTAGGATGCATCCATACGCCTCACAGACAGATATTGGCCATAACATATACTTGAGCTCATAAACAGATAACAGAAAGGGACGTGGAGAACATCACTCTATCGCCCTAGAGTCATATCGAGGTGCATCAACGATACGGACATGGAACCCCATGACTAGTTATATTTGGCTCGGGTGTCAACTAAACTTAGGTCAAACAGGTTATCATAAATGACACAGATCATAATTCATCATAAAGGTCACAAATAACTTACCAGATAGTTCATATCATAAGGTTCATATTCGATATTCGAAATCATAAGTTCATGTCATAGTGGCATGTCATATATTCATAAGCGAAGTTCATATTCAAGTTCATAATCAACCATAGCAAAGTTCAACAAATGTATATATCAGAGTCTTCCTAACATAAGTTCACATCAGATATTGTATAGTTCACTAGAACATAGTTCGATAAAGTAACAGATCAAACATTCAGAAAAGGGTTCATAGCAATGGCATTGGAAATCCTAATAAGTATAATAGAAAAGCGAACGAAAAGAACATCATACGGAACCTTTATCAAAAGGTCGAATATCTCAGTATGATAACGCAAGTGTCTTAAAGTAAGACGTAATATCCGTACCTTAAAGCAATTGAGAGAAAAGTAACGAATGAACGAATACGAAGATGTAACGTCGCGTCTCCTTCAACGAATCTACACGGATTATGATTTATTTAATATTTATTAGAATCATTAATATTATAACGGATCTATCGCATTAATACTTTTAGAGTTGTCAGAATATTCTCATTTTAGTGACAGACGAAATTACAACATTTTAAAGTATAAATCATTTATTAGTCAACTCCCTATTTAGGTTCTAGGGTTTCCCATACTCTTTAAATATTACTAAATACGCATTAAATTCACATGTTACTTCTTTTAATGATTTCCCAATTTAACCTAGAACGTAAATGATAACAAACCGAAATTAACTTAACTCATGCGTGTCTTTACAAAATCAATTTACACTTGTTGAACCCATAATCACTCAGAATTACAAATCACACCCTTGACATCTTTAAGTTCACAATCTCACCTTACTTTATCCGATTTTACACTTTTAACCCAAAGGTTTTAGAATTTACAAAACGTACCCTTTTAGTTAAATAAAATTCGAATAGCCCTTTAAATATCCAAAATTACATGTTTAACCCCCACACTTATTTTTATATGTTTAGGACCTTTATTTTACTGTTCACAAAATAACCTTTAAGTTTCAATATTTACAAAACCAACCCACAACTTTTATGTAAAACCGATTAGGGCATAATTCAAAAGCAAGCCTTAAACCTAGGTTAAACCAATCATTAACTCATCATTACTACTTCATTAATTACCTTCAATGATTACAAGAAACCCTAGTTTATGCAAAACCCTAATCGCACCTTTTTAAAACCTTTCCTTTTTATGCTTTTCGAATCAAGAAAACCCAAGACAATTCACACAAGCTTCGAATTCATGATTATGCATTTTATTCAGGTCTTATAACATGTAATAGCTTCTGGAAAAATAGATTCATGATCTCTAAAAATATTATAAGCTAAATCGTTATTTGTGTACGCTTTTTAGGGTTTTAGTTTTCGAATAATTTCATACGACATATAAATCATGCATGGCTAATTTTTATGTGTTATATACGACTTATAGGACTGAAATCAACATTAGGAACTTACCCTTGATGAGCTTGAATTGTTAAAACAAAAGAAGCACAAAACCCTTTATCGCCGAAACCCTAATTGCTTCAAAAACTAACCACGACTACAACAGCAACTTTGGAATTCGATCACTATTTTTCCCACCTTGTTTACCTTCAATCTTCTCCAAGAAAAATGGTCCCAACCTCTGGAAACTGGAATTCGATTTATTAGGGGTTTTGGAGTCGGTTTAGGGTTAATCGGCATAAGGAATTATTAGGGACCGAATATATGTATATATATACTTGAGTTATTATTTTTCTTGTGGGCTTAAATATGTATTGGACTCAAAATAAATGGTCTTTTAATAATATAAATTATATTGGGCTTTTATTTAGTTTTATTTCTTTTATAAACTATTTTAATATATTCTATTATTAAGGAAAATACAAAATTAAATTTTAATAAATTATAATCTATAAAATTTAATTTTACAAAGTCATTCAAAATGGATTTGGATCATATGTGATTTTTCTTATAAGTTTTCTGAATTTACATAGCTCATTTGGTATTCTGTTTATTTAATTATTCTTACTTTTGATCATAAGGGTATTTTGGTCTTTTTGTGAATTTTAGAAATTCAGGTATTACAATTTCTTCCCCTCTAAAAAGAAATTTCGTCCTCGAAATTGAACAAGACGGAATAGTACGGCGACAAATGTGGATTACGAAACTTCAAGGAATATATGACGAATGCTAATCGTATACTTAGTAAAGTATTAGCAGTAAAAGATGAGATAAGGAAAATCAAAAACACGCTCTAACTTACACAGGTATCAAATGATGAAACTATCATATGCATAGATGGAACGAATCCTAACGGTCTACTAATCGCAGGAGTATGTGGAGACATACAGATCTAAGGCAGGCATAACAATCTATAGGTTAACACAGATAATAACAACTTCGGATCCCAATGGTACAAAACTTATGTGCAATGAGATACGGCGAGAATCTCATAATCAGATACAGAATCTCAACCCAATATGAAAGGTACCAAATAACGAATACAAAGCAAATCCATACATCTATCGTCACGGCATTTCCCAGACGTTGTATACTTTCAATAAGTTCAGATTATATGATCTCGGTATTATTACGTTGATCAGGCGTCATAATACTTGCATCACATAACAAGTTCTTATTGTCACTATATTCGGTCTCGGGTCATGACAAAACACATAACTAATATCATAACAAAACATACCACATAAAGATAACATACAGATAGCAAGTAACATACTATAACAAACCATATACACATTCATGCAGCATATAACGCATCAGACAACTTACCATATTACCGAACAAACGATGCTACCAACTTACATAAAACGGCTCCTCATGACTCATTACTGACGATCCAGAAAGAAAAGCTGAGATATACCAGAATGCTAAACGATAAAACTTCACGATTCACACTGAGTTCCGAACAAATCGAGAAAAGAAATACGGATCGAATCACTTAGCGAATATCAAACCGTCACAAAACGCATGACAAACAAATCAGAATATCACAAGTCGCGCCCAAATCATAGGAAGTAGATGAATCTTCTCAGCCACCGGTTGAATCATGTCTTCGTCGTTGCGTCTTTAGTTGATCCGTCCCACTTCCTCTAGCAGCATCCTGATGTCTCCAACAGCCGGCAGTCGCGTGGCTAACTACGCTTCACGAACCTCTCCAAAGACAGAACCATCGCGAAGCGCAGGTGGCACCATCTTCTTCGGCTCCACGGGTAGTCTCCATCTAACGATCGACAAACGGACGAGCGAAAACAAAATAACAAAATTCGATGCGAACAAAGGAGGGCTAATTCAGTGAAGGCAAAAGGATATCGAAGTCAAATCTGAACGACCATCAAAAGGAATCGAAAAATTTCTTAACAGACGGAAACCTAATGTCTACCCACTTCTCACAGGTCATAGCCTAAGCTCTAAGGGTCCTAAAACCTAGAGCTCTGAAACCATAAATTGTAACACCCCAACCCGACAAGGGTAAAGATATCACAATACGGTTTCATATCAGAACTTTAATAACTATACAATAGCGAAAACCTTACAAAAATATTCAAAAAGAAAACATAAATAACTAAACTTCAAAATAAATCTAAGTTCTCTATGGCAAAGTCTTGCTCTCGTCTATACTCTCAAACCCAGATCAGCTATCCCACAAGCTTATCTTGAACGCTTAATACCTGCCGCAGGAAAAGAAAAGTGCGGTTGAGCTTACAAAGCCCTGAATGATATAACGAAACAAAACAAATATACGAATAACAAAATACAATGAAATAATAACGAAGGATCTTTCAGGATTATGCGGAAGCACAAATATACTAAGTCCAAACGAAACACATAACAAATTAAACAACCAAACACTTAGCATATCAAGAGCAGATAGATTACATATAAACCAAACGAAAAGTCTAATGACTAACAGAATAGTTACCAACAAATAAACATGGCATTCAACAAACTAATTAACCTTCATTTAACACATTTAAAACATTAAAGCAGAAAGCGGAAATAGCAGTCCAAAACATGGCAGTCTCACAAACAAATAGAACATATTAGACAAACTATAATTAGAAAGACCAAACAAGTCATAGCATAACCATTAGCAATTATCCAAACAGATATCATAAGCTAAACCGGTCCTCGGATCAAATCCTAACATCAGCAAAGTTCAGACATGGCAGGTCACATAGGCAATAAAACACTAACGTATAAGCAAAGTTCCCAAAATTAACTGATCAAACGATACATATTAAGCTTATAGAATATTATCTATCACACTAACACATTCATCTCATAGATTAACGGATCCACATAACGATAAACTAACATAATATCGGATGGCGAGATACCGAATCATATTTAAACATATTAATCATATCTTAGCATAGCAGACGGTAGTCACATAAACATACAGAAACATAAACATGTATAATAACATATAAGCCCAGCACATAATCAGGAACACTTAACATACCAAAACATAATCAGAATACTTATCATATAATTAGCAAATACAGATTTAGTTAACTACCTCGAGCCCAGAACATATCCGATACATCATACTTATACGAAATAATCTCGAGAAAATAATTTGGAGTAGCTAGCTCCTAGAAGTTGTGAAGACGCGTATTGCACACGACATCATTCACCGCACAAATCATATCGGATAACAAATCGATCTAGGATGCATCCATACGCCCATGCAGACGGATATTGGCCATAACATATACTTGAGCTCATAAACATAACTGAGAGGGGCGTGGCGAACATCACTCTCTGCCCTAGAGTCATATCGAGGTGCATCATCGATACGGACATGGAACCCCCATGACTAGTTATATTTGGCTCGGGTGTCAACTAAACTTAGGTCAAACAGATTATCATAAATGACACAGATCATAATTCATCATAAAGGTCACAAATAACTTATCAGATAGTTCATATCATAAGGTTCATATTCAGATATTCAGAAATCATAAGTTCATGTCATAGTGGCATGTCATATATTCATAAGCGTAAGTTCATATTCGAAGTTCATAATCAACCATAGCAAAGTTCAACAAATGTATATATCAGAGTCTTCCTAACATAAGTTCACATCCGATATTGTATAGTTCACTAGAACATAGTTCAGATAAGTAATGAGATCAAACATTAAAAGGGTTCATAGCAATGGCATTGGAAATCCTAATAAGTATAATAGAAAAGCGAACGAAAAGAACATCATACGGAACCTTTACTGAAAAGGTCAGAATATCTGTATGATAACGCAAGTGTCTTAAAGTAAGACAGAATATCCGTACCTTAAAGCAATTGAGAGAAAAGTAACGAATGAACGAATACGAAGATGTAACGTCGCGTCTCCTTCAACGAATCTACACGGATTATGATTTATTTAATATTTATTAGAATCATTAATATTATAACGGATCTATCGCATTAATACTTTTAGAGTTGTCAGAATATTCTCATTTTAGTGACAGACGAAATTACAACATTTTAAAGTATAAATCATTTATTAGTCAACTCCCTATTTAGGTTCTAGGGTTTCCCATACTCTTTAAATATTACTAAATACGCATTAAATTCACATGTTACTTCTTTTAATGATTTCCCAATTTAACCTAGAACGTAAATGATAACAAACCGAAATTAACTTAACTCATGCGTGTCTTTACAAAATCAATTTACACTTGTTGAACCCATAATCACTCAGAATTACAAATCACACCCTTGACATCTTTAAGTTCACAATCTCACCTTACTTTATCAGATTTTACACTTTTAACCCAAAGGTTTTAGAATTTACAAAACGTACCCTTTTAGTTAAATAAAATTCGAATAGCCCTTTAAATATCCAAAATTACATGTTTAACCCCCACACTTATTTTTATATGTTTAGGACCTTTATTTTACTGTTCACAAAATAACCTTTAAGTTTCAATATTTACAAAACCAACCCACAACTTTTATGTAAAACCGATTAGGGCATAATTCAAAAGCAAGCCTTAAACCTAGGTTAAACCAATCATTAACTCATCATTACTACTTCATTAATTACCTTCAATGATTACAAGAAACCCTAGTTTATGCAAAACCCTAATCGCACCTTTTTAAAACCTTTCCTTTTTATGCTTTTCGAATCAAGAAAACCCAAGACAATTCACACAAGCTTCGAATTCATGATTATGCATTTTATTCAGGTCTTATAACATGTAATAGCTTCTGGAAAAATAGATTCATGATCTCTAAAAATATTATAAGCTAAATCGTTATTTGTGTACGCTTTTTAGGGTTTTAGTTTTTGAATAATTTCATACGACATATAAATCATGCATGGCTAATTTTTATGTGTTATATACGACTTATAGGACTGAAATCAACATTAGGAACTTACCCTTGATGAGCTTGAATTGTTAAAACAAAAGAAGCACAAAACCCTTTATCAGAAACCCTAATTGCTTCAAAAACTAACCACGACTACAACAGCAACTTTGGAATTCGATCACTATTTTTCCCACCTTGTTTACCTTCAATCTTCTCCAAGAAAAATGGTCCCAACCTCTGGAAACTGGAATTCGATTTATTAGGGGTTTTGGAGTCGGTTTAGGGTTAATCGGCATAAGGAATTATTAGGGACCGAATATATGTATATATATACTTGAGTTATTATTTTTCTTGTGGGCTTAAATATGTATTGGACTCAAAATAAATGGTCTTTTAATAATATAAATTATATTGGGCTTTTATTTAGTTTTATTTCTTTTATAAACTATTTTAATATATTCGGTTATTAAGGAAAATACAAAATTAAATTTTAATAAATTATAATCTATAAAATTTAATTTTACAAAGTCATTCAAAATGGATTTGGATCATATGTGATTTTTCTTATAAGTTTTCTGAATTTACATAGCTCATTTGGTATTCTGTTTATTTAATTATTCTTACTTTTGATCATAAGGGTATTTTGGTCTTTTTGTGAATTTTAGAAATTCAGGTATTACAGAGTTGTTAACTTGTCAAAAACAGTTCTCTGCATACAAAAAGCATTCAATGAAACGAATAGATGATCATCTTGAAGAAATCATCGGCTTGCAAAACAAACTTAAAGAGTTTAAAACTGTTGTTTACAAACATGGTGAGTCGGTCACAGCTATTGAAAAATTTACTTTAAAACCAAATCCAAATGGCTATGGACCAAATCTTGCTGATTACAAACCTAAGCTTTCAACCAAAGCATTCAAACCAAATCCTAAAGTTTCCAGTGCAGTATATAAAATTGATAATTTCATTATGAGTGTTGTTGAATATCATCGTCAAGAGGAATTAGATGCAGAAGACGAGAGTCGATCAAAATTAGAAAATGTTGTTTACATAAAACCTTTTAACTATTCAAAAGCAGTCACTTTCGTTACACCAACGGATTCTTCTAACACACCAAGGATTATCATAAAACGTCTGAGTCTTCTAATGTTAATCCCAAACCGGATTATGCACAAACTTATGGTCCTTTACCTTCCATCAGTGAAGTAAACTCAAAACTTGAAAATTGCAAAATTCTTCGATATTTTGACCTTTTCATGGCTGACCTCAAAACTTTACAACATGAGATAGAATATCATTCTAAAATCAAAGTTCAACATTTTCAATCGCCTCTTGCGCGAGAACAAAGAGACATTTTTCAGAAAAATCTTTTACCAAATGTTCAAAATTTGAAAAGTTGTGCATTGTCTTGGGAAAAGGACTTTCATAAGGAACTTGGATTGATGAAGGTTGTTTTCGAGAAAACATAAACATCTATTTCTAATACTAAACGTAAAAAGAAAATGTTGAGAAAATATGTTGATCGACTCTTGAAAGATGTCATCGTGGTGATGTCCATAATGTTGTGCTATTAAATTCTTTGTCATATGCATTTGATTATATCTCTGGCGATCTTTGTTGATTACTGTGGTAAATGTTGAGAACACCGATAATGTCCTTGGATCGAGTCCTTAAAAGTTGAAAATAAACGATTGTCAAACGAACTTTCAAATGCAATACGGCGTCTTAATTGGTGTCAAAAAGATATTCACGATCAACAACTTGCTTTTCAACACAAAATCTCCCAGTTGCGTGCAAAATCTTCCGATCCTAAAATTGAGCAACTGGATGATCAAAACGTGTCTTTTAAGTGTCAAATCTCAAAATATGAACAAGAACTTGTAAAAGTTAAAAAGGAATACGGTGTCATATTTGATTTACTCAAAAAGACTCGTGATGAAGCATCAAATGAACTTGATCATTATCTTGCACACACTAAAGAAGTTATGCATTTTTTTGGAAATATTCGGTCACGAAAATCAAGATCGATTCACACTATCTTCAAGTTAAGAGAAATGTTAGGAAAGTAAGAACAACTTCCGCCACCGTGATTAAGAGAATAGCCCCAGTAACACTTAGTAATCGTGAACCTAGAATCGCTATCTTGCCAAATCACAAGTTGCTAACTTGCTTCATTCTCTTGAAGCAGAATAGTTGCGTCTTTTCCAAACGTCCGCACTTCACAACCTAGGAGCACTACATCGAAGAATAGGAAGTTGCGACCTAAGAAAAGATCAATAAGGAATGCTAAAGTAGAAGAATACCCTAGGACTATGAATAAGACTCACGTTGCTTCCACTATAGATATTGCGTCCGGCAAATGTAATAGAAATAGTGATGTAACGAATGCTAAACCATGAAGCACTTTTGATATTGATCGATGCACCTTGTGTTATTTGTCGTAAAAGTATGAATTCTGATTGTCATGATAAATGTGTTGCTAAAGCTATCTTCTCTCGTTTAAGGAATCCTAAGAACCGGAATACCTATAGGCCCACTAATCTTTCTAAGTATGTGCTTGGTAGACCGCCCTCTTTAGATTCTCATAAACGCTTTGCTGTCCCTGTAGCTCCAGTTTCACCTCCTAGGAATGTTGTACCACCTAGTGCATTCACTAAGACTAAAGGAAATACTAGTTGGAGATGGCAGAAATGGATATATAACACACTAGGATTTAAATGGATACCTAAAGCTATTGATGTGTGTATGTCTACTATAACCGCTCCGGAACCCTCTAACATTTCGGGTTCCACATCTACTTCTATTCCATCCTGTGTCGTGCTGTGTAATGCATGTGATACCTATCATTCTCTGGATTCTTGATAGCGGATGTTCCCGACACATGACATGCAACCTTAAACTGTTATCAAACTTTATTGAAAAGTTCATTGCTTGTCGGATTCGGGGAATGATCACTTCGCAGCTATCATGGGCTACGAAGACTATATCAATGGAAACATCAAAATTAGCAGGGTTTATTATGTGGAAGGCCTCGGTCACAATCTGTTTTCGGTAGGTCATTCGTGATGGAGATTTGGAGGTTGCTTTCAGGGAGAAAACTTGTTTCATTCGTGATCTACAAGGAAACTACCTTATGTCTGGCTCGCATAATTCCAGTCTTTACACTATCTCTATGCAAGACATGGTAGCTTCTTCTCCCATCTGCTTACTTTCAAAGTCAACATCAACAAAATCCTGGCTATGGCATCGTCGTCTCTCACATCTAAACTTTCAAACCATCACCAACCTTGCTCGACACAAACTAGTTGAAGGACTTCCACGATTTCGGTATTCTAAAGATCACCTTTGCTCAGCTTGTGAACAAGGAAAAAGCACTCGTGCTCATTTTCCTTCAAAGGTGTAACGCTCTCGGCATGTGCTTCATCTTCTTCACATGGATTTGTGTGGCCCGATGCGCGTGCAAACGATCAATGGCAAACGCTACATCTTAGTAATTGTTGATGACTATTCACGCTGGACTTGGGTCTACTTTCTTCGAAGCATGTGCTTCATCTTCTTCACATGGAGTAGAATGTACCATTCGAGAAACTCTTGGTAGACATGAACCTTAACGTGTTTGACAACCTTTCGGGGTTGTCCACACCTTCAAGATAGTTATTAGAGTTAGTTGTTACCTAAAAGCTGATAATGCAACTCTTTAACTATACCACGTAACCGTGTCTCACGGGGGAATGTCTATCTTGAGTCGATCAATTCAAAAGTCTGCGCTCTTTCCTCACTATGCGATTTCCGTCAAAACTCTAAAGCACATGTGGAGGGGAGTATTTCTGCTAAAAGATAAAACTCTCATAGTGGTTCAAACATGTTTTCATCTACAAACCCCTTGAGATATTTTCTTGAAAATGGTTTTATGGCAATGGACCTATAAGGAGATTAAGGTTAGAAATAACCGTCCTATGATCCGCCAGAGCCGGAGGGATCTACCCAAGGACACTACCAATAGTTAGAATTTAGAATTCCTTAGGTATGATTGTAAAAAGGAGAGAATGAGAATCGGAGAAAGAAGGAGTTGAAGAATTAAAAAGAAATGCAAAGAAAAGGGTGAAAAGAAATAGCCCTCCAGATTATTCAACTTAGGGCAGACACCGGGTTCAATTCATATGTCACTAGATGACACTGGTATTGAAGATTAAAAGTCGTCATGGACCCAATGACGCATGCACTAAACCTTCTTAACCACTCAAGTTTCTCTCAACAGAAGCTTGTTTCATTCTCACAGGGAACCCTACGTAAACTATCGGTTTTCTCTTAGAGATTGCCGGTATTGAAGAAGGAGACCCTCCCTAGTCTCCGCCAGGAAAACCAAAATGCACTATTGAGTCTAGAGCCACGAGATTCATCAAAAGATCTCTTAGGTACACTTGACATTTCATCACTTGACATTCAACAATAAGAATTTCAGTGGTACATTATCGATTCCTTCACAGATCTTAGCAATCTGTCGAGAACATTTATGAGAGGTTCACATTTGTGATCCTCAATGTTTGAATGGAAACTCCTACCGGTCAACATCAAACGCCCCGACGGTCGCTTCGGCAACTCCCGTGGATTGCGCTTAGTGGTCTCAAACGGTCTACAGTCGTGAGGTGATGCTTCGGTGTACCTCGGCGACTCATCTGAATCATAGGTGTACTTTGCATATCGTGTTATCTCACTTGTGGGACTCCGATTCAGAAACGGTCTTTGTAAGAATTAGAGTTATGTTTTCACACTATGCTGTTAACACTCTCGAAGTTCAAACTTGTAAGTGCCGGAATCCGCTTATTACTAACCGTTTTTTATTTTTTCTTCTTATGGAAGCACTGGAGCGAAATGATCGTGCAGATTCTTCTCATGCTCACGCCAACATCATCACTAATGGAAGTTCTATCCAAAAGTAACACAACAGTCAGAATGATTCTTCGTCAAATCAAAGAATCTACAAATTTAAAGACTTAAAGAACTTCATCAGTACTGAATTCCAATGTCAAAAGAGCGTGTGAGCATGTTGGAGAAAGACGTGGAGACACTGACGCAGCGAAGCAGACCTGAGGCAAACTAAATGCAGATAACAACACACTATCACTTTCATCACAAAGAACAATGATCAAAGAACAAAGTTAAAGATGACGTCCAAGCATAATTGTTCAAAGAAAACTATCTCGCTACACTGGGGAGATGGTTCGAATCAAGGCAATTCTTCTCACAGGAAAGAAGAATGTCAGAAGACGTCAAAGCTACTATTACATCAACGCCTTCACCGTTTTTCATCACCAACACTTGAGGGGGAGATTGTTGGAATCACTCCTAAACCTTTATTCAAGTGTTAGTTACTCATATGTAATAGGTAGCTTATTATGGCCTTTATTTTTGTTTAAGGTCTAGCTTATGTAGAAGGCCCATAAGCTTAGGCCCATGTCCAATAAGGAAAAGGGAAGGAGTGGGAGTGTTGCCCTAGCTCCATGCCTATAAATACTCTTGTATAACCCTCACTTGAGGGTTGGTTGTTCAATTTATTTCTTTCACTCACTCTACGCATAACCGTTTCATTATTTCGTGTGTGTGTGTTTGGTTTATTGTTCAACCGCCTCTCTATCTCTTTCATTGAAGCTTGTGTTGTAAATCTAGTGACCTAACAAGACCCTCTCCCTAGTCTCTGGCATAGGAACCAAATATGCATAATTGAGTCTAGAGCCACGAGATCATCATATAAATCTCTTTAGGACACTTTCAATGAAGACTCTCTGTTTCACACAATGTGGAAAGAGAGATTATATCTTATGAGTCCTACGCATTATCCTTGCGGTATTGCCAAAACATCTGAGTGATATGCAAACATATTCACAATGAAGATGGAAAGCTTTCTGGAGCCAACATCAAACAAGCTCCTGGTAGGTGGTATGTGAGATCTATTCAAAAGATCAACCATGTGACAACTGAACAGAAACAATGGGGCGATTCAATCTTTTGAATCAATCCTGGTTCAGGTTATGGATTGACGGATACCTTAGAAAAACCGGTCGTTGTGCCCAAAAACTCTTTTCTTTTGCACATCGATGTATTATTTCTCAAAATAAAAGGTGTTTATGATTGATAATTGATTTTCATTAAAACCTTCGTTGTATTGCAAAAACAATTTCTATTGAGCAGTACACGATTGTTTTTCAAATCTCTTTTCATCAATCATTGAATCTTATTTCGCTAGTTCACTCACTCCGTGTTGTCTTCTTTGAGACGTTCCGGTTTGAGAACAGATTATAGCGCGAAACCCTGTCAAGGAAATTCTTCGAAATTATACCATCACAGGCAAGACTTGTATCGATCAACGGGAACCAGGCCGTGTACCTCAATTCAACGAAAGTGATCAAAGACACTTTTGTGTGCTTTATTGCTAACTTTCGTATGCAGGTACACCCCGACGATTGCAGCAGATCAGAATTGAGGAGTCAATCCAAAGACGCATGCTCACAACATCCACACGTAATTGAAGAAATCATGACTGTGCATATATACGTAACGCTGATATTTCTATACTATTCTTCGCTACACTGCTCAAATATCATGAACCAGAAAGCTTCCGCCACTCGATGGAAAGATGTCATGATTCAAAGTGTGAGCATGTCGGTCCAAAAGTCACAACTTCACATGATGGCAACAAAACTATGGATGATCCGAGAGAGATTTATCAAGGGCTGATGATCTCATTGAAAGCTCGAAGATTATCAATGATGTGGATCAGTTCAAAGGCCTCCACTAAAAGTACAAATCAATGCGGACTTTGAAGAATCGCTACAAATGCACAAAGTATACGGAAGTTGAAGAATTGAAGTCTACGAGCTTGGAACTAATGACAAAGAAAGAATGCTAGGATTCAAAATGTAAGACATGGGGTGACCTCCCTTAGGGGGAGATTGTTAGGAATTAGAAATTCCATATTAAAGTGTCGGTCACCCCAATTATGGTCTAGCATATTTTAGCTCGTAGACTTGTAGTTTGTTACGTTATTTAGTAGTTAATTAGTTAGTTTGTAGCGTTGTTTAGTGTAGTGTAACACCATGGAGGAAAGACGGGCCTTTACCCAATGATGCTCGATCCACACACCGCTAGGAGGACATATTATTTGTAAGTATAAATACCCCTTCCAACCATGGAAGGGGTGTGGCTTGGCAATCTAACCTTTTACATTTTATTGAACCAACTCTCTACCAAGAACACCATCTCTTTACTTTCTCTCTCTAAAATGGCTATCATGTATTTTGATCATCCAAGACCACCCGAATCATCAACACAATAATATATACGATCCTACAAAGTGTGACTTGGTATTAATAAAGTGTAAACTCTTTTCAAAAAGCTTAGCCAAACACCCTGCAAGTGTTGTTATTACGAAACGGTTTCTATCAATTGTATTGAAGGAAACACAAATTTACTTAAATTCATTTAAATTGTTTGGCACAAACCTCCTTTCTTTATGGCGTATAAGTGTGTTTCATTTCTCATTTCTATTTTTTTGTATATCACAGTGATGGTTTTGATGCATGTTGATTTTATGTACATTGAGAAAGCCCAAAGACCGGACCCCTCTTACAGTGGGATTGGTGTTCGTCAGTTCCAAACTCCCGTCTTTAGCAGCTTGAAAGGTTAAGTAATACTCTCAAAATGGAGTTTCGCATTTACCATTTGAATGATACATTGTGTTATTGGAATATGTCATTGTCCTTCGTCTCTTGATTTAGATCGTGTTGCTGTTCAGTTTGTTAATGAGTGTAAAGGTTACGAGTCATCTCATGTGAATAGGTGTTTCACGTTTTCGCCTGCTCATGCACAGTTCAAAAGAATTGTTACAATGTAGTATTGCTTATAATATTTTGATATGAATGTTGTACATTATAGCATGTGATTCTTTTCTTATGGCATATGAAAGATAGTAATAATGTAGTATGATAACATTGTTACGCTAAGTAGTATTGAAACACTAGGGATCATAGATACTCATAGGAGCAAAATGAATGTGTTGTATTAAGACCCTACTAATTGAATATTATAAAAATACAGCATCTGATTTGTATAATTCTTACATGAACGATCAATGTATGTTTTATTCACGTCATTTTGGAATTTGGAATTGACACAAGGTATTGATTTTATTGTCATATAGTAGCTAAATCAATGACAGTATTCCATATCCATTCACATAAAAAAAGGTACAAGGCAAATATTTCTGTAACAAGCTACATTTTGAGAATGGTCTGAATTTCAACCTTAGATGTAATAATTTTTTATCTTCATTAGGTTGTATCATTCACTAATGAAATGAATGATTACACATTCTATGAGTGTTAAAAAATAGCAGCAGTTTGTTGGTGTTATGTTTACTAAAAGTTCCCTGGTAATATTGAGCCTCAGATGCTTTAAATAACTTGATTAAACAAGCCACATGTGCTACGAATATAAATTTGTTTGTAACAGGTAGGTATACATATTTACTTTCAAATGGTGTTTTTTCGTAGTCTCAGTTCATTATATGTTTCTGTGGATTAAGTACCATAGCTGATTGGTTATTTATCCTCTTCAAATGTTTGTTTGTGATAGGCCAAAATGCATTTGAGTTCAATTGATTTTGGCAATGTACCCCACAACACATTGTTAGGAATTAGAAATTCCAGGTATTAAAGAGTCGGTCACCTCAAGTATATGTAATCGTAAGAAAGCTCGTAGTCGTAGTTATCTTAAGTTAAGTAGTATTTAGTTAAGTAACACCGTGGAGGACGGACGGTCTTTACCCACTGTATGCCTGATCCACAGCCCGCTGTGTGGCGTTTTATGTAAGACTATAAATACTCTCTACCTCCCAAGGTAGAGAGTTGGAGCTCATAATAATATCTTTCACTTTCTCTCACTAAGTTCCCTAAACCTCTAACTTTCTCTCTCTAGAATTCCATCTATATTCTACCTTGTGTTAATGTTATGATGTGTATGTGAAAAGTTATATCCTACAATTGGTATCAAGAGCCATGGTTAGATCATATCTTACACATCTTTGGATTTCTAGTGGTTTTTAGGTGGTTTTTGAGTTTGAAAAAGTTTAGTGGTTTTGGCATCATTTGATTGATTTCTAGTGTTAAAGTTTCGATTTTGGTTGTACTTTTATGTTTAGAATCATCAAAAGTGTTTAGGTTTTCATTTGGTAAGCTTGAATCATCTTGGTTGGGTTGTTTTTGGATTGAAAAGTGAGGTTTATATGGTTTTTTCAAGCTAGCGACTTAGCTCACGGAATAGTTTCTTGGTAGCGACTTGCTTCACATTTTTGTAGCGACTTACAGTGTTGGAACTAGCGAGTTAGATCTAGCGAGTTAAAGTACAAGTAGTGGATTCTCCACTACCGGTAGCGACTTGTGGTAGCGACTTGGTCAGTAGCGAGTTGCTCTTTAGCGACTTTTGTCTCTAGCGACTTGTGTAGCGAATTGCTGCCAAAATTTGGTTAGCGACTTGTGCGTAGCGAGTTACTACTTAGCGACTTGTTCTTCTGTTAGCGACTTGGGACTCTAGCGACTTAGGGGTGTAGCGAATTAAGGGTTAGCGACTTAGTGCATTAATTTCTAGCGACTTAGTGCACTAATTTCTAGCGACTTAGTGCATTATCTTCTAGCGATTTAGTATTTTATCATCTAGAGTTTTGAGTGATTGTTTACGGTTTTCTCTTGATTCAGTAAAATCCCGTGAAAGAATCCATTTTCCGGTTTAATCATAGAGCTATAAAATCCCGTATAATCTGTTAACATTTCTACCAACGTTCCCACTTTGTTATCTCCCATTGCGAAGATGTTCAAGCAGCTGGTTCAGATACTCGTCCACCCATGCTTGACAGAGCTGACTACGACTCTTGGGCTCAACGAATTAGACTGTATTGCCTTGGAAAGGAAAATGGTGTCAACATTCTCAAATCCATTGATGAAGGACCATATCGAGTTGAGACGACTAGAGACATACTTGATACAAATGCAGATGGTACTCTGTTTACGGAATTGACAGACCTAAGATGTATGATGAGCTTGATGATAAGGATAAAAAGAGATTTGATGCAGATATCGGGGCTTCAAACATTGTTCTTCAAGGTCTTCCTAAAGACATCTACAAGCTGATCAATCATAACACTGATGCTAAGGCAGTTTGGGACAATGTTAAGATGCTTCTCTCAGGTTCCGAATTAACTATGGAAGACAGAGAATCCCAACTCTATGACGAATTTGAGCATTTCAAGATGAAACCAGATGAGAGTGTCTATGAGTACTATGTGAGATTTCATAAGTTAGTTAATGACATGAGGAACATCCGAATGACTATGCCTAACATTCAGTTGAACTCAAAATTTGTGAACAACATGAATCCCGAATGGCACAAGTTTGTTACCGCTGTGAAGCTCACTAAAGGATTGAAGAATACAAACTATGAGCAACTCTATGCCTTCCTCCTTCCGAATGAGAGACATGCTATGTTTGAAAAATTAATTCTCAATCAGTTCAAAACCAACCAGGGAGAGACAAGCTCGTCTAATGACTCTACAACTTTCTACTCAAACATCGGAATCACAACCAAAGCATCACAAGTCATACCCTTGGGTAATGGTAATCACAAACTCATTCCTGATCCTATGTACAAACAAGCCGATGTACTCACGTGGGTAGCTTCATTAATCAACTAGCTCTTCTCATCAGTCAAAACATGAATACTCTCCCACCAACCAACAACAACCTCGAATCGCATCTAACCCACACAATCAAGCCACTATTAAAGATGGAAGGATCGTGGTGCAACCAGTTCAGGAAAGACAGTATGAACAGGGAAGAGGTGGAGCGGGAGAGGTTATGTTGGAAACCAGAATCGAGGAAGGAATGGTAACCAAGGTCAAACTAAGCTCATCAAATGTTATAACTGTGGTGGAGAGGGACACATTGCAAGGAACTGTACTTCTCCAAAGCGCCCACGAATCGATTACTTCAGAGAGAAGATGCTGCTGGCTCAAGCTCAGGACAATGGTGCTACTTTGGATGAAGAGGAATTGCTATTTCTTGCTGAGGGCAATGCCAAGACCTATGATGCAGATGTGGATGAGCAGCCTATTCAGGAGATAGGTCACAATCATCAGAATGCCTTTCAAGTCGCTGATTGTGATGCATACGACTCCGATGTGGATGATGGACCTACCGCACACACAATTTTTATGGCTAGCATTTCTCCAATGGTTTCTCCCAAGGTCTTCTCTTCATCACTAGCTGGGCCATCCCATGACAAGCTCATCTCAGAGGTATTAAGACTATACGATGATGCTTGATGTGCAAAAGATGCATGACAAAGTACAATCAACTGAAACTATTGAATCAAATATTGAAAATATGGGTAATATCAATATTGTCCCATATGATCAATATGTGAAACAAAGTGAAAGTGAAGTTGTACCAAGTGATGCATCTTCTGCAATCAACAATGACTATGTCTTTGATGAATACACTGCATGTGCCCCTGATGATTCCATTATTTCCGAACTAAATGCCTATAAAGAACGTGTTGCTATTTATGAACAACGTGCTAAGTTTGAGTTGACCACTCGTGAGCAGGAAATGGATAACCAAGTAAGTACAGTAATTAGAAAAGTAAGTTTAGAGAAGAAGTATTGAAACAAGAATTAAATTCCTTGCAAGAAAAACTCTCTAAAACATCTAAACAAAAACAAGAACTTCAAGAAAATGTGAAAATGCTTAAGCAAGAATTTAATGCAAAGGAATCAAAACTCTTGAGAGATTTTTCTAATCTGAAAACTTTGAAAAACAAACTTGAGAACAAGTTGTACATACAAGGAAACACCATTCAGACTGCTCACATGGTCACTAAACATCGAGTCTTAAGCGATAAGCATAGCATTCCCCTTGTTGAGGAACCTAATCCAGAGGTAATTAAAAAGGCTAGAAATGCTCATAAGGTGCTTTATGATGGTAATGAAATTCTTAAGCCTAGCCAGAAACCTAGTTGCGTTGAGTGCACTGAGGAAGATAAGAAATCGAATGAAGTCACTAGGGAAAGGATGAACAAAAAACTAGATGACCTAAATGCAAAGAGAAAAAGATTATTATCACTCCCCATGACTACAAGAAGGAAAACTGGATTTCCTTGAACATGTTTAAGCCTCAAACATTGTTGACCCCTGAACAAGTGTTCTGGAAAAAGGATATGGACTTGCAAAAAGCTGAAAATCTTATTGAAAAGAATCCCCCTTGTAGGAAATTCCTAAAGCGCATGAGTATCCTCCAAATACACCAATGCATTTAGTTCCTAGAACTATTGCCACTAAAAGCAAGACCTTAATCAGTCAATATGTTATTCTTCAACTATTTGTTGATTTTGAGAAAACTTGTAAGAAAAGGATCACACCCACTGGGATAACTGAAGGGAAAGGGGTTTTGAGCAAATGAAAGAATGTTATTTAACTGAGGTCATGCCTTTCTTTAAACAACTAAAAGATCATTTTGAGAGTCTTAAAAAAGGGACAAAATCAGATATTAAAGAAATGGAAAAGGAATTTGATGCAATGGTAGTTGAAGTTAGTGATTATGAGCGTGCACTAAAATATAATGAGATTGAGAGGAAGGACTTGCATACCTTAAATGAGACTCTTATTACTGAATGTGTTGCTCAAGATATCTTTTTCACTGCTTCAAATTGCTCTATTAATGCTTCCAAATTTCATGAACTATCTGTGGCCCTGAAAGTCTCCCATGATCGTGTCATTGAGCTTGAAAAACTAATTCTGAACTAAACGAGAAAATTGAACTGGATGATCACAACAATTTGGTTAAACATTTTTCTAAACTGGAAGTTGAGCATTTTAATTTACAACTAAAATATCAACATCTTAAAGAAAATGTTAAAACTTCAAATATCAAGACATCGTCAGATGCTCCAGAGTTTGATGCAGCTTTTCAAATTAACAAACGTGATGAACAGATTCAAGCTCAGTGCAACACGATCAGAAAGTTGAAAGCCCAAATCTCTCAATTAAAGGGTCAAACGAACAATAAGACAGGCTCCCAAATCCCTCCTTCTTTAGATTCTCCGAATTCTCAAACTTTTCATCTTCAAAACTTAGTTGATGCCTTACAAAAGGAAAACGAGAGTTTTCTAGAAGAAAATGAAAAAGTTAAACGACATTTTAAAGAGTTATATGATTCAATGAAAGTCACCCGTGACCAAAACAACGAAAAATAACGTCTTTACAAAAGGAAATTGAGAATCTAAGAAGTCAGGGAAATGGGAAACTGCCACTTGTTTTCAATAAAAATGTTGTCTCAAAGTCACCCTTAGACTGCAAATACACTGTGACAGTTAAATATATTCCTCCTCATCTTAGGAATAATGAACATGCTTTTCATGAATACTGTGCTCACCTTAAGGATAGTCTAGAATGTCTCCGTGAGATTGTCGAAGAGGATTTCATTAATAAACCTCTTGATAGTGAAATTAGGTTTGCTTGCCTCCAGGCCAAACGATCTCAAGAGTTGCTAGAATGTGTAATTGCAACATGCCCAAAATCCTTAACCTTAGGTGAAAAAGGCAAGGCTGTGATGCCTTGTTCTATGCCTAGTGCCAAGCAGGAAATCCGTTCTATGCCCAGTCTTAAAAAGAGAAACACTAATGTGCCTTCAAGTAGTTCGATTCCGAGATATGTTAGTGCTAAGAAAGTGAACTTTAGTGTGCCTGCAAAAAGCTCAAATCACAGTCTTAAAATATACACTAATGTGCCTTCTAGTACTTCAGATCCTTGCACATCAAGTTCAGGAATGCAAAAATTAGATCAACCAACTAATGTTCACATTCCCTCTACAGGGAGTAATCATGACTTTAAAGCGAGCAGGTCAAAGTCTCAAGACAATACAAGGAATGATAGGACCTTGCAAGCTAAGAATGTGCATTGGAAGAGAGTAGAAGACCAATCTAGGAACTTTAGGCTTGAGTTGAATAAATCGAATCGTGTTGATTCTAGTATTAGCCTTAGGCGCATCTGTAATTAATTCAATTCGATACTATTTGCAAACCTTGTAATGCTGCATGCTTGAATTCTGTTGCTAATCATGAATGTGGTGTGAATGCTTTGTCTAATGCTGTCAAATGCCCAGTTAAAATTGCTAATGCTAATAATCGTGCAAATAAGGCAAAAAGGCAAAAATGAAAGACTGTTAGAAAGCAAGTGGAAACCCACGGAAGAACTTTTATAAAGATAGGTTATTATTGGATACCTTTTGGTCATAAGAATAATCAGTTTTGTTCTCAAACTGCTAAGATTATGCCCACTAGAAAATGGATGCCTACCGGTAGAACTATTCCCTTAAGAAGTAAACATACTTTGAATAGGTCAAATACTGACACCAGCATTGCATCTATTCCCAATGATTCCATTGCTTCTACTTCTGATATGGATGTTTCGATTCGATGTGGGTGTTCCAAATCGTTACTAACCAAAGTGGAACCCATTCTTGCATGGGGATCCCAATTATCGAGTTATCCATTCTTGTCTGTGTTCAACTACAGATCGTTCAAATCGCTCGTTACGTGGTACCTGGACTCAGCTGTTCCAAGCATATGACTGGAGACCGGTCGCGGCTCATGAACTTCGTGAGCAAGTTCATGGGGACTGTTAGATTTGGTAATGATCATTTCGGTGCTATTATGGGTTATGGAGATTATGTTGTTGGTGATAGTGTCATCTCGAGAGTCTACTATGTTGAAGGGTTGGGTCATAATCTGTTCTCTGTTGGTCAATTCTGTGACTCTGATCTAGAAGTTGCCTTCAGAAAACATACTTGCTTTGTTAGAGATCTTAATGGTAAGGAACTGTTAAAAGGAACTCGTGGGTCAAACCTTTACACCATCTCTATCGATGACATGATGAGGTCTTCTCCAATCTGCTTGTTATCAAAGGCTTCAAAAACAAAGTCATGGTTATGGCATCGTCGTCTCAATCACTTGAACTTCGACACAATCAATGATCTTTCCGAAAGGACTTAGTTGTAGGTTTACCTAGACTAAAGTATGAAAAGGATCATCTTTGTTCAGCATGTCAATTGGGAAAAAGCAAGAAATATGCCCATAAACCCAAACCTACTAACTCTGTCACTGAAGTTCTTCATATGATTCATATGGATTTATGTGGACCAATGAGGTGAGTAATATCTTTGGGAAGAAATATGTGTTAGTTGTGGTTGATGATTACTCTAGATTCACCTGGGTCAAGTTCTTAAGGACAAAGGATGAAACCCCTAATATCATCATCAAACTCATCAAACAGCTGCAGGTTCGACTTAACAAAACCGTCGAATTGTCGAGCAGACAATGGAACTGAGTTTGTCAACAAACAACTTAATGAATTCTATGAAAGCGTTGGAATCAGTCATCAAAGAAGTGTTTCACGAACTCCTCAACAGAACGGTGTAGTTGAAAGACGAAATCGGACTCTGGTTGAAGCCGCTAGAACAATGTTGATTTACTCAAAGGTTCCAATGTTTATCTGGGCTGAGGCAATGCCACGCATGCTATACACAAAATCGTTCCCTAATCCACACCGTACATGGAAAAACTCCATATGAACTTGTCCACAACAGAAAACCTAATCTCTCTTTCCTTCGTGTGTTTGGTGCATTGTGCTATCCAACTAATGAGGGTCAAGACTTAGGGAAACTTAGGGCTAAAGCTGACATTGGAGTATTTGTAGGATATGCACCAAACAAAAAGGGATACCGAATCTATAACAAAAGAACCCGAAATATCATGGAAACCATTCACGTTACGTTTGATGAGTTGACCGGTCAAATGGCTCCTGGACAATCCAGCTCAGGACCCGCACTTCAAAACAGTCCCATTGGTTCATCTCTTGTTCCAAACTCTACTCAAGAAACTCCATATGTACCTCCATCTGAAGATGATGTAAAGAAATTGTTTGATCCTATGTTTGATGAACTGTATGATTCAAACACTAATGAGGTGATGATTCCTGCAACTGAGGATGCTCATATTCCTGTGAATGAAGTCAATCCTTCAGTCTCAATATCTTTAAGTCAAGAAGCACCTGCTGCTGATCCTTCAGCCTCATCAACAAATCATCATTCTTCAAATGTACATCATGGAAATGTTTCTGGCATCAATGATGAAGTTAATCCCTTTGCTACTCCCGAGGATGCTCCATTTGAAAACATATTTGCTACTCCTGAATCATCATTAGAACCATCTTCTTCAGAGACATCGACTCGCTACCTCAGTTCCTCAACAACCGCCACATGAACACCTTAGAAAATGGACTCACGATCATCCATTAGACAACATCATTGGAAATCCCTCTCGTCCTGTATCAACCGGAAACAACTTGCAACCGATGCCTTATGGTGTTTCTTCAACTCCGTACTTTCTAAGATCGAACCAAAAGATGTTAAAACCGCCATGAATGAAGACAACTGGTTCAATGCCATGCAAGATGAAATTCATGAGTTTGATCGACTTGATGTATGGGAGTTAGTACCCGCTCCAGACTGTGCTATGATTATAGCTCTCAAATGGATCTTCAAAGTAAAACTTGATGAGCATGGTGATGTGTTGAAGAACAAGGCTCGTTTAGTTGCTAAAGGATATCGTCAAGAGGAGGGTATAGACTTTGAAGAATCTTTTGCTCCTGTTGCTCGAATCGAGGCAATCAGAATCTTTCTGGCTAACGCTGCTAGTAAGAACATGGTAGTCTATCAGATGGATGTGAAAACGGCATTTCGAACGGAGATCTTAAAGAAGTCGTCTACGTCAGCCAACCTGAAGGATTTGTGAATCAAGAGCATCCTACTCACGTTTATCGCCTGAAGAAGGCTCTCTACGGTTTAAAGCAAGCTCCAAGGGCATGGTATGATACACTGTCAAAGTTTCTTCTATCAACCGGATTCAGTAAAGGAGCAGTTGATCCTACATTGTTCACCGGAAGTCAGGCAAACATTTAACTCATGTTCAAATTTATGTTGATGATATTATTTTTGCCTCGACTGACCCAATGGAATGTGATCAGTTTTCTAATGAAATGAGTTCTAAGTTTCAAATGTCAATGATGGGACAAATGTCGTTTTTCTTGGGATTACAAATTTCACAAAGTCCCGGAGGCATTTTCATAAATCAATCTAAATATGCAACTGAGATTTTAAAGAAATTTGGATTTGATTCATGTGACCCTGTTGACACCCCCATGATTGATCGAACCAAACTAGATGAGGACCACTCGGGGATCATGATTGACCAAACGAAATATCGTAGTATGATTGGATCCCTGATGTACCTCACAGCTAGTAGACCAGACATCTTGTTCTTTGTTTGCATGTGTGCTAGATACCAGGCTAAGCCTACTAAAAGCACCTTGAAGCGGTTAAACGGGTCTTTCGGTATCTCCAAGGAACCATCAATATGGGACTATGGTACCCGAAGGACACCGGTATGTCACTAACGGCCTATGCAGATGCCGATCATGCAGGTTGTCAAGATACACGTCGAAGTACATCTGGAGGTGCTCAGTTTTTGGGTGATAAGCTTGTGAGCCGGTCTTCAAAGAAGCAAATGAGTACTTCTATTTCCTCTACAGAGGCTGAATACATAGCCATGTCATCTTGTTGTGCTCAAATCTTATGGATGAGATCTCAATTATCCGACTATGGCTTTGAATTCAACAAAATCTCTCTGTTCTGTGATAATAAAAGTGCTATTGCTCTCTCATGCAACAACGTTCAACACTCAAGAGCAAAGCATATCGACATTCGACATCATTTCATCCGGGAACAAGTGGAAAAAGGTGTGGTGGAACTATATTTTGTGAGGTCTGAATATCAGTTAGCGGACATCTTCACCAAAGCTCTTCCAAGAGAACGTTTTGAGTTTATTCTTCCACGTCTTGGCTTGAAAAGCCTTCAACCAGATACTCTCAAACGTCTTCAGGAGGAAGACGAGGAGTAAAGGTCTATCTTCATCTATCTCATGTAAATACTTATTCGAAAAACAAAATACAAAATTATAAAACCCTATAAAACCAAATAGAAAAATATAAAACTTTCAAAAATCCATAAAAATATGAAAAATTCGAAAATCTTAAAAAAATTGTCTTTTGTCATGTTTTTTTTTCGGTTCGAAAATATCTACGGTCTTTGTTCTGTCATTCAAAGAATGACACGGGACTTTAGATGTTGTTCGAATTTTCATAATTAAAAAAAAAAAAAAAAAAAAAAAAAAAAAAAATTTGAGAGAAAGAGAAACAATGGTTTATTGTCATTTTCAAGCAATAACCCGGTTTTAAAAGAAAGAACAGAGCCATGTTTACCATGTTTTCAAATTCCATGCTCTGATTCTATAAACATTTATCTGCCGAAAACTAAATGCTTTGAAAAATAACTCGGTCTCTATTTTTGATAATCATCAGGACTTATTTGTCAAAATCTCTATCTCTCAATCAACAACCTATGTCATTGATTGAGGGGGAGAATGATTTCAATTAAATTAAAAAGTTATTTGGCATTAAATTGTTTTCAAAAGATGTACATGCATGTTTAACCAATGGAGTTTAAAATCTCAACATCCGATCCTTATCGGTTAAAACGCTTTCATAATCAAGTCACAATTCTCCTTAAAAGCTTTCAAAATCAATTTAAATCTAGAGATCACAAATCTCAAATGTTTTAATAATTGTGATCGGGGGAGAAGTTGTGATTTAAATAGGATTTAAATTGATAATTCGATAAATGGTTTCTTAAGTGATTAGCATGTTTGCCTCCCACAGTGACAAACGATTTCAAATTTTCCATGCACACATTGAGGGGGAGCATCTATATTAAACCACAATGATTTGAAACGTGATCACTTATCTCAATGTGCAGGTTCCCTCTAGTATGTGTAAAACTCTTTTCAAACCTAGAAGCACATATTGAGGGGAGCAAAATCATGAAAACCTCATCCTTCCCCAAAATGCTTTATCTACTTGATTTGATTAGGGAAGTGATGTTGATATTTTTTAGAAAATGGTAATCAAAGAAGTTAATTTCTTCCTCTTGCCTCCGTGTGCAAAACAATTTCAAATACTTGATGCACATGTTGAGGGGGAGTTCTTATTCTAAAAATATCAAAAACAATTCAGGTACAAAATGCTTTGATAATATATCACAAGTATCCGGATTGATTTTCAAATGGTTTTCAATTGGTTCCTATGGCGGATGAACAATACCAAAAAGACCGACCAACTTTACATTATGTATGGTGATATAAGGATGATAAGGTTAGGTATGTGTTCCCATGATCCGCCAGAACCGGAGGGATCTACCCAAGGACTATCCACTAGTTAGTGTAGAGTTCTTAGGTATGATGATAAAAGGAGAAAAATGAGATATGGGAAGAGTGCGTACTGAGACTGAGCTAGTATCTGGAATAAACCCAACAAGGTTCTAGCTATGAAGTCTCGGTAAGCACTGAAGGGGTTGAAGAATTAAAAAGAATTGAATGAGAAAAGGGTGAAAACAAATAGCCCTCCATTTATTCAACCTTAGGGCAGAAACCGGTTCAATTCATATGCTACTGATGGTAACATCGGTATTGAAGACAAGACGTCATGGACCCAGTGGACGCCTGCACTTCAACTTTCCAAACCACTCAAGTTCCTCTTAAAAGGACTTGTTTCATTCTCACGGGGAACCGACATTATCTATCGACTTTCTCTTAGAGATTGTTGATATTGAAGAAGGAGACCCTCTCCCTAGTCTCCTATATAGGATCCAAATATGCACAAATTGAGTCTAGAGCCACGAGATCATCAATAAATCTCATTAGGACACTTTCAATGAAGACTCTCTGTTTCACACAATGTGGAAAGAGAGATTATATCTTGAGTCCTACGCATTATCCTTGTGGTATTGCCCGAACATCTGAGTGATGTGTTTACATATTCACTGTGAAGATGGAAAGCCTTCCGGAGCCAACATCTAACAAGCTCCTGGTAGGTGGCATGTGAGATCTATTATACAGATCAACCATGTGACAACTGAACAGAAACAATGGGGCGATTCAATCTTTTGAATCAATCCTGGTTCAGTTATGGATTGACGGATACCTTTGAAAAACCGGTCTTTGTGCTTTAAAACTCTTTTCATTAGCACGTCGACCGGTACTAATTTTTCAAATCAAAAGGTGTTTTATGATTGATAATTGATTTTCATTAAAACCTTCTTTGTATTGCAAAAACAATTTCTATTGAGCAATACACGATTGTTTTTCAAAAATCTTTTCATCAATCGCTGGACTCAAATTCGCTGGTTCACTCACTCCGTGTTGTCTTCTTTGAGATTTTCCGGTTTGAGAACGAAATTTTAGAGCAGCTGCGAAACCCTGTCAAGGAAATTCTTCGAATTATACCGATCACGAGGCAGTACTGTATCGATCAACGGGAACCGTGGGCGTGTACCTCAATTCAACGAAAGTGATCAAAGACACTTTCGTGCGATTTATTGCTAACTGTTGTATGCAGGTACACCCGACGTTTGCAAAATGTTCAGAATGAAGCGGTCAATCCATAGCCGCATGCTCACTTAACACATTCATCTCAAAAGAAATCATGATTAGTGCATCAATGACTCTGATATTTCACTCCATGCTTACGCTACTGCTGCGCCAATATCATGATTCAACAAATGCTTCCGCTACTCGATGAGAAGATATCATGATCCGAATGTGAGCATGTCGGTCCTAAAGTCACAACATCACATAATACCAACACCACAAGGATGTCACGAGAGATTTTTGATGGCTGATAATCTCAAATGATGGCTCAAAATTATTATCACGTGGATCAGGAAAAGACCTCCACTTGAAGTAACCAAACATGCAATGTGAAGAATCAATGACTACGAGCTTAGGAACAAAGGACTACATCAAGAATGCAAGAACAATTGTTAATGTCATATCTGTTTGTATTCAATGTAATTTAGTGCATGATTGAGGTGACCTCCCTTAGGGGGAGATTGTTAGGAATTAGAAATTCCAGTATTAAAGAGTCGGTCACCTCAAGTATATGTAATCGTTAGAAAGCTCGTAGTCGTAGTTATTTTAAGTTAAGTAGTATTTAGTTAAGTAACACCGTGGAGGACGGACGGGTCTTTACCCACTGTATGCCTGATCCACAGCCCGATGTGTGGCATTTTATGTAAGACTATAAATACTCTCTACCTCCCAAGGTAGAGAGTTGGAGCTCATAATAATATCTTTCACTTTCTCTCACTAAGTTCCCTAAACCTCTAACTTTCTCTCTCTAGAATTCCATCTATATTCTACCTTGTGTTAATGTTATGATGTGTATGTGAAAAGTTATATCTTACACACATCATGGATCAATTTGATTACTAAAGTATTTTTATAGTTAAAATGATTAAATAACAGATCATTGATTTGATAATTCTTTTAGCTCATTCATGGATTATGGAAGATAGAGAAGCACCCGAAAAGCCACTTGATAAAACCGATCTATAGTCTGACTTACGTTGCCATATGTTTTTAATCAACATAGGTGACGTTGCTCTTTATGGAGCAGATATTAACACGGGTGGGATATCTGATTCCTTTGCTAACTTTGTCTTTTTGCTTATTTGTCTTCTATTTTTATGCTCATTTAATATGCTTTTTTATCTTTTTATTTTATACTTTTGTGGAATGATTAAGTGATATTAACATGGGTGGTATATGTTGATTACTTTATATAAGTTTGTGATTGACCTTGTGTGCCATTGTGTTTTGAAAGTGATTATAAATGGGTAAATGGATGTGGTTTATTCGTTCAGGTTAACCATGTGCGCTAATAAGCCAAAAGACATCATAGTATGATTATAATAAAATGGCCTAACAGGGTATCTCCGTGACCACTAGGCCACCTTGGTGGTGGTTTGATTATTTGATTAGGGTCAAATAACCAGTTTTAGATATTTTAAGGTTACAATGTTAGATTACTTTTAGTTAGGGTCATTTTACCTGTAAATGCTATAAAATCAAGCCCGTTTTCTTTAATAACCATATGATTCACCCAGATTTGAGACTCATTTGAAGAGGAAAAAAATGTTACTTTGTTCTATATCGAAGACCTTATCCAAAGCCGAGGTACTTCCTTGAGACATTTTGACCAGTTACACACACATCTTACCCCTTCTACTTTATTCGGTAGATTTTACTATGACGTGTAATATATTTGTAGAATGATCTGATGGGCGCAGTGAGGTTAGTCAATCTGATGGATGCACACCACTCGACACAGCAAATTTTATATTCTACAAATGCGTTCCTAAGCATGAGCACTGTGATGATTAATGATCCATATTTCTGCCTTAAATCCCTTGTGCATCTATGGTTTCTCCCTTCAAGGTTTTATGATGATTAATGATCCATAGTTTTTATCTTAATCTATAAATTAATTTACTCATGCAGTTTCGGTTCGGTGCTTATCTCGAGGCCAATTAGAGCTGCTCACTGATTAACATCTATTCAGGTGATTTTCCCTCTAATTAACTTTCAATGATCAGTTAATAATAATATTACTATGTTATAGTAACCTGCACTCTTTTAAACACAATATAGAGGCGTCTATTACAACTATCAGCTATATGAGTTCTAACTTCTATGTACATATATTCAACCTATATTCTAATTATTTCATATATATTTTAACAAACACCATTATCTATTTTAGTCCTTCGGTTTTAATCATTATTTATTAAGGAGTTAATTACGTGTGTGTGAATAAAGTAAGAAACAACAAAAAAAATATAAACATGTTCCATTTTTTTAAAGAAATAATAAGTAAGAAGTCGATGATTCGATAAACAATCCGTTTTGTAACTATCAAATAATAAACGTGCAAGTATCGTCTTTTACAACTTTGATAGTCTTGAAGAGCAAAGATATGAAAAGAACGTCAAACACTTGAGTAGTCCATGTTGATTGCGTGAACACCTAAATATGAAGAAAAAACAAAAGTGAAACTAAAATGGGGTTATTGATATAGTATATAGAAAGTTAAAAAAATTAATCACTCACATTGTCTAAAACACCTAATCATGTAATTTCTTAAATCTTAAAAATTTGATAACATTAGTGATTACCATTTGCGGCTATATGCTATGAATTATTAAAAACTTGCTCGATCATAAAATACAAAACCGATCTCATAGGAAGACGCTTAGCTCGAACACTAAATATCTTAACGAGACGTATACAAACGATGCCTCCAACCAGGGGCGGAACTACATAGTAGTTAGGGGGTGGCGGTGCCCTCCATGGTTCGCCAAAAAAATATCATTTTTTACTGTAAATTTAGAAATTTAATAAATGAAACAATACTGATCACCATATATATTGGACATATTTACAGGTGACTGTTTATGACTTGCGTCCTGTTGAGGTACTTGATTTGTATGATGAAGTGACAAACAAAGGGTTGTCAATGGATTCATTGAAACGCTTGCCATGCCACAAAATTTCACATGAAACTAAATCGACTCAAAACATTTGTTGCACAATATGTTTGCATGTTAGGATTCCCCTGAAAACCATAAATAGTACTGTCATAACTGTCTCACTTCACTAAGTGTGAGTATTTTTTTATGGCAGGATATTGAGGTAGGTGAAGTTGCTCGGTGCCTGCCTCAATGTAAGCACATGTTTCACCAAACCTGTGTGGATAAGTGGTTAACCCGACATGGCTTGTGTCCTATATGCTGGAAACATGTACAATTTTTGTAGAGGTGCCAAAGTGATCATGTATAATTTCATGGTGTATATACACATACATTGTGTGAATATGTTACATAGATTTTTATTATTTCAATTATTTATGTAAAAATAATAGTTAATCTGAATGTGAAAAATACACTAAACTTTTCACATGTACGGGTCTACTAATATTACAAAATTAGTCTGAAATTTTGGGATTGCATTGCATACATGTAATATGTAGGCATGATGGTTCGCCCATATAACCTTGCTTCATTAAGCATCTAAATTGTTAAAATTTGATCCTACATGTTTGTTTAATTGTGTCTCATTGATTCATGTGCTTGCATAGTTGCATATACATTTATTTTTTTCTATGATATTAAAACATTTTTCTGCAGCGATAATGGCAATCAGAACATTAGACTTGCATTCAGACCAAGTGACACAACTCATCAAAATAATGGGATTGGCTTATGGCGAACGCTCAGGTGGATGATAATACTCTGATTTACAACCGAACTACTTGACATTTGGAGACAGAAAAGGCCCGAATAACAGGAAAAGAGGCTGGACTTTTTGTTCCTACATGGAAAATAGGTAACCTATGGGACTGTGGGTCAAAACAGGTAGTGTCAAATTGGTCAAAAGAAAATTTTCTTTAATTTTTCTAAAAATGAGTATGTTAGGCAAACACATGAGTTTACCGCTATGGCCAGTCAATTAATTAACAAGTTACCATTTTCCGAACACCCCCTAAACACCATTATGTTTAGAATTTTTCAGATTGTGATATAAGCTACTTCTCTCCCATCAAAAGCCACTATAGGTGCTGAAAATAGTCAGTTGGTTGAAATCAAAAGGGAATGAAAATGATGAAAACTGGAGTGCGGAAGCATATAAAAGAATAACGGCTTCGAGTTTCTCGAGTATTTCTAACGTGAGTTATATCATCTATGTTTGGTAAAAGGTGTCAATTCTTCACGCACAGTATATATTGTTGGAAATGTATAGATTTACAAACATGTGAATGTCCGGATTCGAACTCGTGACCACGGGATTGCACACATTAGCGAATGAGAATTAAAGTTAATAATTAATGTTTATGTTTACGATTAATTATTGCACATTAAGTCCGGTTAACGATCGTTAAGTATTTAACGGAAAAATGACTAACGACCGTTAAATGAAAAGAGAAAGGACTAGAAATGGAAAACTTGGAAAAGTTATGGGTTTGGTTTTGGGCTTGTCTTCATGGCCGGCCATAGGGGCCTTCCAAAGCCCTAATTCATAAACTTGTTCCCTAAGTTTACCTACTAGTATATAAAGAGGGTTAGGTTCTAGGGTTTCATACACTTGTGCATTGAATTAGCCCTAGATCTCTCCTCTCCTCTCTCTTGTCCTATAATCGGCCGAACACCCCATAAGTAAGGGATTTTGGTTTCGTTTTGCTTAAACGAGGACTTGTGTTAGATCTAGCAATCGCTTGATTCGTTGGTTAATTCGTGTGTACAAGAACGTGGTTGTAAGACATTATTCTTACACCAATAAGTACTTCTTTGTGTTGCTTTGCTCGAGGGATTTGACATTCGCAAGAGGTACGTTATGCATACTTTCAGTTAATTAATTTATTTGTTATGATCTTAAGTCTTCCGCTGTGTACTCTTGATGTCTTTATGTTTTATTGTATTTTATATATCATAAACTTAACAGTGGCATCACGGGCCTTGTATAAAAAGTAATTAATTACTGAAACACATAATTAAAATAAACATGAATGTGTTATTATTTGTATGCTTAGATCTAGGGTTTGCAAAACCTAAACCCTAATTTTAGAGGGGGCGTTTGATTTTGGTGCCCTAATTAGGGTTTTGTAAACTATTGTTTTAATTGGATTAGAAACCCTAAGATGCACGCAACTTTATGTGTATATGCGTAACTTTGATTTAATTGCATTAATTGTTAAGTGTAATTTTATGTCCATGATAATTATCTGCATGTTTTATCATGGATCTGCTTTTATTGTATGTCTTTCATGTTTAAGTGATATACACTAATTTTTGATAGATCTAAAATTGGGGAAGACCTCAATAATTATTAATTTAATCAATTATGTGCTATGTGGTATGTATTTAATTTTGACTTGCACAATCGATGAATCGATGCATGTGGTTCACCTTGTACATAGATGAAAACGGGTGAAAGTCTTAATTAAATATATGCATATTGTCAAATCTAGAATTGGTTATTAATAGGATTTATCAAAACCGTTTGCATGTGGCTATTTGATATGCATGACTTTTATTTGTTATGCATTCATTGTTTATTTGTTTATTTTTTATAAATACTTGCTTGTTTGTTTTATGTAACAAGGGTATTTTTATAAGAAAAATAAACTGACCTAAACAATGGTGAAACATGTATTTTAAGACTAGTAATCATAATCGTTTAATTGATTGATGACTTTGGTACAAATGGTCTGAACGGCTCACCCATGAGAATGAACTAATAAAAGGGGTTTAAAGAAGTGCGCACAGTCACACTGAAAGGATGTCTAAGGTTGTGCTTTAGCGCGTACCTGGTCCTCTGCCCCTGTAAGTTCGAGTGGAGCTACTTAGTAAGCCATTAAATGTGCAAGCTCATCTTAAGGGCGAATTAGTTTTAATTCCATGCGCCACTTCGGTGGTAATTATCCGAAACACTAAGTGTTTACACTTATGCAAAAGTACGGTATAATGGATGATAATTAACACTAAATTCCTTAATTAGTGAACCCAATACCTCAATTAAAGTTTGATGATGAAAAGCTTATACATTAAAACAAGATATAAATGTTTTAATAAAAACTATGCTACAAAGATGAATGCATGACATTTTTGTACATATTTGATTTAACATCAAAACTATTACCCTTTAATTTAAGTTATATGCCATCCAACGAAACGGAAACACCTAAGATTACTTTTTATTTGCGTGAGATCGTGACTTAGATCGTAATCAAAGGGTAAAATGTCCACGTGTCGTGAGAGCAGGCATGGACGATTTTTCAGTTTCTTAAGTTGGACAACTTAATTGAGTTTTGTAGTGAGAGCTGGCAACTCAAGGCATAAGATGGGATAAAACATGTTTACATGGCGATTGATATTGGCTATATGTAAATCCCATAAATCTAGGAATTGCAATTGAAATTGGCAATTGAGCAATAGCTCTACCATTTTGTATAAGGTTCATTACTAGCAGATCAACTGACGTGATGAAATTATGACAATTTGGATCCTAGTTTTCAATAATAATTAATTGGTTATATGAATATGAACCTTGGGTATTTAATTGTTTATTGAAAAGGTTAATTATCGAAAATACTAAAATTGAATTTTGTAATTCTTTTGAATGTATAAATGCAACATTTAACCGTAAACGTGGTTTAGTCTTTGATTAGTAAATTGATCCATTCTAGCATTCAAACGAATGTTTGATCGAGAATAATTTACTGATAAGACAAACAAAGTCTCTTTTCCATGGGAGAAGCATGAGACTCAATCCTATTCCTTTTCATGAATGAGAAAGGTATAATAGGAACATTTGAATTGTCTAAATTCTAATGTAACTCTTAGCAATGAATTGCACATCTTATTTTCCATAAAGATTTCATTACCCTCATTTGGTGAATGAATCATTTGTAACAACATGAATGTTGGTTAAACTGGAAAACATGTATATGAGTTACTAGATTAGAAGCTAGACTAATTACCGCAAAAATTCGTAAAAGGCAAACTAGCATATTTTTATCTAGTTGTTTTGCTTTAGCCTTTAAAGGAACTACATACCAGTATGGGGATGGTAGGCCTGTTGAGGAAGAAATTGCATACCCAATTTTTCGAGTTAATAACATTGATGGATAACCCATCATTCATATAGTAGAATACACCTTTTAGTACCTTAGTAATGATTACGTATAGTTCTTCAAAGGTGTAGGAAAGTAAAAGGCAAGCAAGTTGTTTTCACTGGTTATGCAACACTTACAATGATGTCAGATTCGGTGGGAGCATTTGTGTTGCAATACTGAATAAGAAGTTGTTTTAATGATTTCTAATTCAGTGGGAGCTACAAGCCTTATTTCCTGTGTAGTAACCAGATTATCTTCAAAGATAATTACTTTCCAATTGTAGACACTTATGTTTTTAAGGATAGTCGTGTACGTTTCCTTACTAAACAACATATAGTTCTACATCTACTTGTTATATCTATGACACAAATCATATTAATCAAATAAACGAACGTGTATCGTGTTGTTTATATGCTACATGATGTTGTTCCATGCACAAGTGGGAGAAATCTTATTATGTGCAAGGTACAACACATATTAATATGATTTAAAATAATTCTCTTGACTGTAAAGTAAGAGAATAACGTTCTAATAGAAAGTATACATTTATATATGTATGATTGCCCTATTAAGAACATGTGTCAAGATGATAACAAAGACTACTTTATTTTAAATATTTATGTCATTCAATATTTAAGAAACACTTGTAGTTACAATTTATGTTACGTGAGAACGTGAACTAGATTGTAGCCCAAGGTAAAATATCCACGTGTCGTGAGAACAAGCATGGATGATTCTGCAGTTTCTTACATGGAACATTTCATGGAATGACATAATTAAATGAAGTAATCTAATACTACCTTGAATTTGAGTATTCGTTGAATAACTTAAATATATGTAGTAAATATTAACTTGAAATATGAATTGAAACCCGAGGTGGTGTTCATAATTACTTTAATTATAAATGTTTATGATTTTGTAAAGTCACAAACATGAAGTCTTTTTATACAAGACTTACAATATAAAGTAAGACGTTAACTTGCTATGTTTTAAGACATATGCATGAAATCAATGAGTTGATCAATGACTTATAACGTATAGTGAGATTATAACTAATATTTCTTTTGACTTGGTCAAAAATATTTGTGTTATAATACATGCAATTGACTTGGTAATTCTATTATACCATTAAGTTTTACTTTGTTGGTAAATAGGTAAGCCAAAAGAGTAGATGGTTATTTAAAATATTGTTAGATTTTCTTACAATATTAATTCTAAGGAAATACCATAGTTTTATTGTATGTTCTGTTAGAAGAATCAAAATCTGTTGGCATTATTTGATTCAAGATAACTATAGTTTCTTCCAAAAGTTATCAAGGTTAGTAGATTGAGTATAGATTGAATATACTCAATAAGACTCCAACCTAGAAGAATAATAAGACACCATTTGTTTATGGAATGTGATGAATCACATTAAGTCTTATAAATGAAGTTCTCAATTTGTTAAACTACTTATAGAGTGAGTTGTAACAAACTAATGTTAGGAACTGTCAATGTTTTTGTAATATCCCAAAAGAGAACAATGTATTGTTGCTCTACTTGCTAAACTATTTAAAGGTGATCTTTAAATTTTTAAAGGCAAGTGGGAGTTTTGTTTAGATCTTGAAAGATTGAATTACAAAATACATAATCTTCTAAAATGCACTAGCAAATATCATGATGAGGCTAAACATGAAAATGATAGACCTTAATATGATGGAATTGTCATTCATAGATCCGTAAGGATATCTCAGATATTTAATATGTTGAGGAATATGAGTTACAGGATCATGGTAAGCCTGTTAATCATAATGATAAATTTACCAAATGTTGAATTGTGGAAAATCAATCATACTATGAATGTAGAGATGCTGTCCATAAAGATAATCAACTTTAGATACTTGGTTTATCTTAATAATGAAAATGAGTTTCTTCAAAGGATGGAAACCCTAGTGGTTTAAATCTTTGTGTAGAAATCATATGGACAATATTGTACATGTATTTAATGTATGTCTAGTGATAATAATATCAATCATACTTAAGCAATTAACTATGATTGAATATTCTTTACTAGATACATTAAATAGAAGTATAAAGATTATAATTGTCATACTTAGTTTCATTGATATGAAATTTTGACAATAAATGTCATAACTCTTTGTTGTGGAATTACTTTTGCGAGGACGATGAGTAATACAAAGAAGTTTTATGAATTCAAATAATCTTTGGATATGTACAAGTTGCAAGAATCTATGAATGGATACATGCAAGCATCTAAGAGATGTTTCTTATGTTTAATATTAAATCCATGTTTGATTTAATAATTAAAATAAGATAGCTCATAAGTATTCCTAAAAGCTAGTGAGAGTATCATTTTTATTTTAAATCTTATATGTTGTATGGGCAACTACATTCCACTTAAATTAAGTTTTAGTTGGGAATGAACTTCGTTTGTAAGATTTGGAAATAAGATATATAACCTTGAAAAATAAACATATGCAGTAAATAAATGAGTCAAATAGAACATGATGAATACATATATTTGACAAGATAGATGAGATCTTGAAGTTTAACATGAAGATTCATCATGAACATTATGTTGTGTATAAAGTTGTTGTATCATGCTTGATTACAAGATGATTTGACAATATTGGAAGTTGTTAGTGTAATAAATATTTTAAAGGAATATGTTTGGATTTAGAATCACATTCCACAGTCTGGAGATGCTCCTAGATTCTATGGATGATTATATGACAATTGTTTCATAATTGTCATTGCCAACAAACTTGAGTTTTGGTAGGCACCAACATTACACTATAACTGTTCAAAAGTTTACGGATATTTAAAGAGCATATTGTTGTGCACAATGATGCTAGTATAATTGAGATGACACTCAATTCTAGTCATGGTATCCTTGACACTCAATTGTAGTATAGTGGTAAGTATTCCCGCCTGTCACGCGGGTGACCCGGGTTCGATCCCCGGCAGCGGCGCCAAAATTTGATTCGCGCTAAACCGTCAAGTTTTCTCACACAAGCTAGCCACTTGTGAATGGCTAACCGTAAGAAACTTAAAACAGTTCAGACACAAATGCAATGAAGTCCAGGAGAGTATAGTGTTTCCCCAGGTCGTTATGTCCCAACGAGCTGTGCGAGAATAATCAAACGAATAGTGATCGAGAGAATTTGAACGGAAAAGGATTGTGATTGATTATACTTAAAGAAAAAGTTTATAAATTACAGGGGCTTAAATGCAAATTAAAGAAAATTAAAAAGATAAATTATATTAAATAAACGCTATCACTATTTGCAAAATGATGTTTTTGATTTTTCTTTTATAAAATTAAATTAAAAACTACGTAACGTACAAAAGAAAATGTGAAATTGAGACAGAATTAATCCTAAAAATATAAAAATGAAATTTTCACAAACCTAATGATAAGAGAAAATTTTGAGAAAAGGAAAATTATTTTTAAAACTATATATCTAATTATTATTAATTAAAAACAATTTTTAACTATTAAATAATAGCCTAAAATACAAGAAAATATGAAATAAAGCTAGAAAAATGAAATTATGACTTGGAAAAATCTAAAATAACTAAAGAGAATTTTTAAAACTAATTTTATATTTTTCTGATTATTTTTCTATTTTCTATGAATTAAAAACTATTTAAAACTAATTAAATTGCTAAAAATTACAAATTAAACTATGAAAAATCTGGAAAAATATTTTTTTTGACTTTTTATATTTATCTTAACCTAGTAAAAATGAAAACTTATTTTTTTTTAAACTTTTCTGATTTAATTGCAATAAAAGCTAATTAAAAAGGCTTAAAAACTGTTTTAAATGAAGAAAAATAACAAACAGTGCTAGAAAAATAAGAAAAATTCAGGAAAAGTCTAAATTAATATTCTGAATCTATGAAAAATATAAAAACAGTAGCTTATGTGAAGGAATATGAAACTGCAGTGGCAAGTGCTTATAAATAAGTACTTGGAATAAGCCAAAAGCTACAAATGTGCACCAAACTGATACAGAAGCTATAATATGTTAAAACTACTCAAATGCAACTAGTTACAACTACTCTTAACCTCTATAGTACTGATTAACTTGATTTGATGATTTTGAAAATTCAAGTGCTTAATAGTTTTTCTCCTAACTTCTAGCTTAAGCACAAGCTTATTTAATAAGCCAATGTGAAAAACAGAACCAAGAATCTCAAGACCACCAGCTGAACTATCTCTAGACCAAGTTTTAGCCAAGGACAAGCTATATTGAAGCTTGTACAGAGCTTGCAAGAGGCCTGCACACAACTCAGTGTGTGATGAGTGTGCACAGGGCAAATAAGCTCTTTTGAAGAGCTGATTTGAAGCTTATAAAGAATCACAAAAATTTCACAAAAATCATTTTTCAACACTAGACCAGTTCAAGTTGTTAAATCCAAAATACCAAAATCTCTTAACCAAGGATTAACAAATGATAAATCTATAAAGTTTTGGGAAAACTGGTTTTTATGGTTTTTGACTTTTTTGACAGAAATGAAAAGTTGACTTAATTGAGTTTTGATCCAAAGTTATGAACTGATATTGATGTTATAAGCTATCATAAAGCTAAATTAAGCTACTCCTATGAATTATAAACACAATGCAAGCTTTTGAGCTATGAAAATTCCAACAGATATACAATTAAGACAGATTAAAGATGATTTTGACTTTTAATCAAATGAGGCTTGGTTCTTATGACTGAATTAACTCATTTAAACCTAAAGTGACATGTACTAACTAGCAATATAAACAGAAACACCCTCTGAGTCCACATACTCAGCAAATCCAAACAACCCCTTATAAGGTTGATTTTTGGTTTTTCAAAGCAACTGAGGACCAAGGCTTTTGAAACTGCTTTTGATCAACATTTTATGAGTTAATAAGCTCAAATGGACACAGAAACACTAGCTTAAACCACAATTATCCTAGATTCTATGTTATGCTACAATGACAGTTAATGCAAAGATTTTTAAGGAAAATGAAAACTACTTAACAAGTTTACAATATTAAGCTTTAATTCCACCAAGATATGCCTAATAAACTAGAAGAACTAAAAATAAGCATAGAATAAGCATTTGAACAGTAAAATCACAAAATTAAGAAAAACTCTTACAAAATATCATCCAGGCTAAGAACCATGAACTAAAGACCAAGGATTATCCTACTACCTCCCATGAGGTTCTAAACCCAAGGCCATCCAGAATTCACCTTGCTCCTTGCTTCTTCTTCTTTTTCTTGTGATTTTTATTTTTACACTATTTTTTTCTATTTTTGGTATTTTTTTGCTTTTTGATACTAATCAAAATTTTAAGGTTTCTAAAAGCTATATTAAGCTATTTAGGAGCTTATGTGAACCTAATCAGTCCAATGTAACATTCTTAAATCAACAAAGCTAAATTTGGAAATTCAACCTTAAAATTTGCAAATATGAGAATTAATGTTACAAACTTGAAACTGAGATTGAAATAAGGTTAAATTACATTAAGGTAACAGAATACAAGCAAAGATTTCCACTTTAGAAATAAACTAAAACCATTTAAACAAAAACGACATACATATGAAAATAAAAACTAAGTACTACTTCTCTTCTTGCTTCTCTTCCCTTATTTATACCCAAAAAGCTTCCCACGTGTCTTCTGATTAAATCCCACTAATAATCTTAACCATTGGATGACTTGAGATAATCTTGGCCGTTTGATTGATTTTTGGCGCCAAAATGTATATATGCCAGTGGGGGTTGAGTGCAATGGGGGAGGGAAGCAATTAATGCTCTTTGGGGTTTGGTGAGGTGGAGGGAACATGGTGAGTGGGGAAAGAGCTGGAGGGATGGAATGGTTGAGTGTTGCAGGCGAGTTGGTGAGGAAGAAGACTTGGCGGGAGTGTTTGTTTGACCGGGGATTTGACCAGGGCTTAATATATTGAAGGGGGGTCAAAACAGGCAGGGGGTCAATTGTTTGACAGGGGTCCAATGGGTTTTGATAGGGGTTGGTTTGTTTTGATAACATAAGGACCAAAACTGAATTTTCCCAAACTTGAAGGACCAAATCTGCCATTCTTCCAAAGTTGTTTCAAGGGATCAAAAGTGACAAGTTTCAATAGTACAAGGACCATAATAGACATTTTCAAATTTCCAAGGACTATTTTTGACAATTTTGAAACTTGGAGGACCAAACTTGTAATTTCTCAAAACTTTTGACATTTTTCACCAAAGGACTAATTTTGACAACTTATGATTTTAAAAGGACCTTTGGTGACTTTTCTTTTGAAATAAGTGCTCAGGGACTATTTCTGACAACTTTTGAAACTTGGGGGACTGAAACTGCCAATTATGCAAACTTAGCTCATTTTTCATCTGATTTTAAACATTTTGCATCTGAAACATATAAAATGCAATTTTGAGATATTTTCAGTATTTTGATGCATTTCTGAGCATTTTTAAACGTTTTGCAGTTCAGATTTAACCAAAATGATGAGTATTTACACACTCATCAATCCCCCACACTAAACTATTGCTAGTCCCTAGCAATCTTTTGAGAAAACTTAATGGATTTGAATATCTTTACCAAAAGCCATTACTTCTGGAGTAGCCAAATGTTTCAGTTCAAGTAAGAACCATGGTACACCGATAACCATGTGATTTTGAGCAAACCACCAGCTTCCAACAGATTTGATTTGTCTTTACCAGGAGCCGTTTGCTCTGGACTAGCCAACTCTTAGATAAATTATCAATATTATCTTTGGTGAGCTGATTACTAATTATGGTTTTTCCCTTTGCCTTTACCACAAGCCATAAACTTGCGGGCTAGCCAACTCTTCACTTTTAAGGATATGGTGAGGTGAATACCATACAATTTTGGGCAAATTGCAAGCCGTCAACGGATTTGAGATATCTTTACCAAGAGCCGTTTGCTCCTGGATTAGCCAATCCTTTTGTTTATTAGACAAGGCGGACTGATAACCATAAGGTGAGTAAGTGTAAAACACTTACTCCAAAAATTTGGCCAAAAATGGGGGAATTAGGCGGTATAATTACATGATAAAATTCGCGAGAATTCCCCCACACACTAGAAATGAATATTGCCCTCAATATTCAAAGTACCGGCGATTATGCCGAAACTGAGAACGTAAAATGGAAATACTACGGCCATTATTTAGTAAGATTTTTTTTTTTTTTTTTTTTTTTTGAAAACTTTATATACAACAGCGGGGGGAAACTCCCCCACACTAGGGTGGTAGAAAATAGAAAGAATTCAGAAATACGGGTGAAAACCCATATGGCATGCTACTGTTTTTGATTCCCGAGTCGCTAGCTTGACTCGATCCCCGCATTCATTGGTTCATGGGGAAAGTTTGTAGATCCGGGACAACCACAGGAGGAATGTCCTCTCCAAAATAATGCTTCAACCGATGACCATTCACTTTAAAGTTTGGACCATCGGGTTGAGATAACTCAATGGTTTCATAAGGGAATACTTTAGTGATGGTGAATGGTCCAGACAGGGATTTTAATTTTCCGAGAAAATCTTCAATCTTGAGTTGAAAAGAAGGACTCGATCACCGACGTTGAAAACGCGGTTCTTGATTTTAGAGTCATGAATCTTCTTTGTCTTTTGTTTGTAGATCAAAGAGTTCTCGTATGCTTGATCACGGAGTTCATTTAATTCATTCATTTGAACTTTCCGGTGATCACCAGCTGTCTGAATATCGAAGTTGGCATGTTTCAAGGCCCAGTATGCCTTGTGCTCAAGCTCAACCGGCAGATGACATGCCTTTCCGTACACAAGCTTGTATGGAGTGCACCCAATGGGTGTTTTATAAGCTGTACGGAAGGCCCAGAGTGCGTCATCTAGCTTATCCGACCAAGAGGCACGGTTTTCGCCTACTGCCCTTTCAAGAATTCTTTAATCCCCTGTTGGAAACTTCCACTTGCCCACTTGTTTGGGGGTGGTACGCAGTAGAGAGACGGTGAGTTACACCGTACTTTTGCATGACTCTATCAAACTGGTCATTGTAGAAATGCGTACCACGATCACTGATTATAGCTCGTGGAGTTCCAAACCTAGCAAAAAGAGATTTTAAGAATTTCACAACAACTCGGGCATCGTTGGTAGGTAAAGCTTTCGCTTCAACCCATTTTGACAAATAGTCAACGGCCACGAGTATGTATTTGTTACCGCGAGAAGAAGGAAATGGCCCCATAAAGTCAATGCCCCAGATGTCAAAAATCTCACACACTTGAATGGCGTTTTGCGGCATTTCATTTCTTTGTGAGAGATTCCCGTGACGTTGACAAGCGTCACAGGTTTTGACAAATTTGTGGGCATCCTTGTAAATCGTGGGCCAATAAAATCCAGAATCAAACACCTTCTTGGCAGTGTAGTTGGAGCTATGATGTCCCCCAGTAGGTCCAGAATGGCAAGCCTTGAGAATGTCATTGGCTTCCTGACCATATACACATCGTCGGATGACTTGATCCGATCGCAAATTTTGAATAAGTAGGGGTCGTCCCAGAAGTAATGTTTTACATCTTTAAAGAATTTGTTTTTCTGTGGGGACGACATCCCTTTCACCACAAAGTTACCCGCATGGTAATTTGCAAAGTCAGCAAACCATGGGGTAGAAGAGTCTCCACGAAAAGAAACCACATTGAGTGTTTCGAGAGGGAATGTTTCATTTATTTCCTTTCTCTCGAACACATTCTGGTGAGGGTTTTCTAGACGGGACAGATGATCAGCCAGGTTCTCAGCTCCTTTTTTATCACGTATAATGATATCAAATTCTTGTAGGAGGAGAACCCAACGGAGCAATCTCGGCTTTGCATCTTGTTTTGCAAAGAGATATTTGAGAGCCGAGTGATCCGTATACACCACGCATTTGGTCAAGATAAGGTATGGCCGAAACTTCTCAAACGCATACACCACAGCTAATAATTCTTTTTTCGTAGTGGTGTAATGGGTTTGAGCTTCAGTCATAGTCTTACTCGCGTAGTGGATAGGTGAAAATGCTTGGTTTTTCGTTGCCCCAAGACTGCACCGATAGCAAAATCACTTGCATCGCACATGAGCTCAAAGGGTAAATCCCAGTGGGGGCAACTAGAATGGGTGCTTCCGAAGCTTTTTCTTTAATGTTTCAAAAGCTTTGATGCACTCAGGTGAGAAGATAAAAGGAGCATCTTTTTCAAGAAGATGGGTCATAGGCGAGCGATTTTAGAAAAATCTTGTATGAATCTACGATAAAACCCGGCATGACCTAGAAAACTCCTAATACCTTTGACGGTAGTAGGATGAGGCAATTTAGCAATAACATCAACTTTTGCTCTATCAACCTCAATCCCATTTTTGGAAATCTTATGGCCAAGGACTATGCCTTTTTTGACCATAAAGTGGCTCTTCTCCCAGTTTAGACAAAGATTGGTGTCTTCACACCGTTGAAGCATTTTTTCTAAATGGGAGAGACATGTATGAAATGAGTCCCCAATGACCGAGAAGTCATCCATAAACACCTCCATTGTTTCCCCGATCATGTCGTGGAAAATTGCCATCATACATCGTTGGAACGTGCCAGGAGCGTTACATAGGCCAAAAAGCATACGTCTGTAGGCAAAAATTCCGTATGGGCAGGTGAATGTGGTCTTTTCTTGATCCAGCGGATCAATGGGGATCTGAAAATAACCCGAGAAACCATCAAGGAAACAATAGTACTCGTTCCCTGCTAATCTCTCAAGCATTTGGTCCATGAAGGGTAGAGGAAAATGGTCTTTACGGGTGGCTTCGTTTAACTTGCGATAGTCAATACACACACGCCATCCCGTAACCAATCGAGTTGGAATTAACTCGTTTTCTTCATTTGTGACAACAGTTATGCCACCCTTTTTAGGAACGCAATGAATTGGGCTAACCCAAGGACTATCAGAGATCGGGTAAATTAAACCTGCATCAAGAAGTTTGAGAACCTCTTGTTTGATAACCTCATGAATCTTAGGATTCACCCTCTCTCGATGTTGGACTGCTGGTTTGAAGTCATCCTCCATTAAGATTTTGTGAGTACAAAACTCCGGGTTGATACCCTTAATGTCGGAGAGTTTCCAAGCAATTGCTTGCTTGTGTGACTTCAAGACCATTATGAGAGCAGTTTTCTCCTCCTCAGTTAAGTCTTTAGCAATTATGCCGGGTAATTTATCATCACCCTCCAAGAATGCATACTCGAGATGAGGAGGTAGGTCCTTAAGTTCAACCTCTGGAAATTCTTCAGTAGATGTTTGTACTGATTTGATTTCCTCAATTGTGATCTCTTTTGGAGGGAGTGAAGGTAATGGATCTTCATTTAACAATTGCTCAAGATAAAGGATATCTCCCTCCGAATCATAAACACCATCAATTCCCGGTGGAATTGATTCATCATTAGCAAGAAAGTCATCGATCTCTTCCAGAAAGAAGTCACCTCCCTCAAACGGAGTGAGAGAGGGGGAAGAGTCGGCAATGATCGGTTGAGAAGATGTGGTGGAATCCCCACTCACAGAATTATGAAGATAACCAAGAAACTCTTGAGAGTACTCCTCTGAAGCAATATCAATTACATCTATTCGATTAACCGATTGACATCATAATTTGAGGAGTACCTCGAAGTTTGATCAAGGTTAAAGGTGACAACTTCATTACCCACACGTAATGTGATTTCTTGCTCAAATACATCAATGAGAGCACGGCCCGTTCTCGGGAATCCTCGTCCAACAATGAGGGGAACAGGATCGCATCGAAATCAACAACCACAAAGTCAGCTGGAAAATGGAACTTTCCTACTTTCACAAATACATCCTCGGCGATGCCAAGAGGACGCGATATAGAACGATCTGCAAGCTCAAGAGTCATGCAGGTAGGAATAAGTTTCGGAAGAGAAAGTTTCTTCCATCTTGAATAAGGCATCGAGTTGATGCTTGCACCAAGATCGGCAAGGGCAAAGCATTCAATCATTCCTGGAAAACACAAGGAAGAAGAAATTTTCCAGGATCTCCAAGCTTCTCGGGAAGCTTCTTTATGAAGAATCACTGCTTGAGCAATTCTCGTTCAAAGGAGTTTTAGCCATTTCAAACAGTTTTTCCTTGTTTCTTAACATGTGTTTGAGAGTTGATGCAAACTTGGGCATCAGCATGATGGCATCCATAAAAGCTTATGTCAAAATGTAGCTCTTGGAAAATTTGAAAAAATTTTCCATTTGATGACCGGCTTTTCGCGGAGTTTTGCTCATTTAAACATGAGGGGTAAGGAATAGAAGTTTTGGATTTGGGGTTGTCAACTGGAGGTTCAAAAACAACTCTAGGTTTGGTCTTTGGTTTCGGGACAACCTGAGGATGGACATTGCTGGTACCTCCGTTATTAGCAGGAAGTTCCTTGTCCTTTGTCGCCCCAGGTTCACTTTCCACTACCTTCGGGAGAGAAGAAGAAGAGGTAGTAGGAATAGCGGGTCCATCATACGAAGCACCACTTCTGGTTGTGATCGCCTTTGCATCGCCCTCGGATTAGCGATCGTGTTGCTAGGTAAAGTACCTGAGCCCGAGGGTCGATCATTTATAGACTTCTTAATGTCGAGAAATCGGCTAACCAACAACTGTTTCATTTCCTCTTGGGATTTCATGAATTGCTTCAACAACTCATCGGATGATGGTCAGTTGGAACAATGGCTTGATTTTGCACCTGAGAAAATTCTGGCCTCTATTGTTTGGATTAGGACCTTGATTTTGAAAATTTCCTTGATTATTGCCATGAAAGTACCCAGGGTTGAAATTTCCCTGACCTTGGTTTCTATTGAAATTTCCTTGGTTTTGGAAATTTTGATTTTGATTTTGAAAACCGTTATTTTGACTAAAATTACCTTGGTTTTGAAAACCTTGGTTCATTCTATTCTGATTTTGATTACGGTTTTGGTTTTGGTTGAAACCGGGTGGTCCAGGGTAGTGGTTAGGACGGTGGTTTGGGTCCATAGGAGCACGGTATTGGTTGCCTCCTGGATTAGAAATCCCGCCCACAGCATTTGCTTCAAAAGGGTTACCATCGGTGGCCATACAGTTGTAATAGGCATGGGGGCCACCGCAAGTAACACAGACTTCCACATTTTAACGAGGAGGTGAAGTTTGTGGAAAAGAAACTTTCTTTTGGTTGGAGAGGACCAAAGCTTGAATTGCTTCCGTGAGTTTGTCAATCTTAGCATCGGTGCTAGATTGACTCACGGGCGATGAAGAAGAAGGACCAACACTGACTTGAGAAACAACCGGTTTGCCGTGCATGCGGACTTTAGACTTGTTTTCAATTATCGTTAAAGCTTCTTTTACAGTTTTGCTCCAGAAATTTCCTCCAGCGAGGAATTGAAGAATCTTGATCAGATTGACTCACTCCATTATAGAAAGTATCGAGTTGCATTAACTCGGAGAAACCGTGGTGAGGACATTTGTGGAGCAACTCCTTAAACGATCCCACGATTCACTGAAGGATTCATCAAACTTTTGTGTGAACTTGATGATTTCGTTTTTAAGACTCGTGGTCTTGGAAGGTGGATAGAACTGGTTCACAAATTTCATTACCAGGTCTTCCCATGTTTCGATTGATTTAGGGGGTTGTTTTTCAAGCCAAATCCGGGCTTGCCCTCAGAGGAAAATGGGCGGAAGAAGCGACAACATCGTGGGGACATTCTTGTATTTGATGGTAGATGCAATCTTGTTAAACCATCGAATATGAGCATGAGGATCATCCCGCTCAAAACCATAGAATTGACGTGAGGTTACAAGATTCATTAACCGGTTTGAGCTCAAAATTTTCGAGCCACAATGGTGGGATAACAATAACATCTCCATACCGTCGATGGGTGCCTGGAGAAGCTCACACATAGGACGTTCTTCCGCCATGATCGCGGAAGTAGTGTGAAAGCAGATCGGATCTCAGATCCGATGATGGGAAGCCGAAAAGTCTACGGACACGCCTTCTTGGAATCTTGACAAGCTCACGAAATGGGCTCACAGATCTAGAAGAGCGAGTGCGCATATACTAGAGTTAACTCTAAGAGATCTCAGAGTTAAGGAAAGGAATGGGAATTATGAAAATATGGGCAAAGAAGAATCTTTTTGGGTTTTCTGGTTTTGAAAAGTAGATATAACAACAAATCCAATTAAAACAATATCGAGGCAAAACGACAGTGAACTTAAACCAATAATCACAAGATGAATGGCTTCTTTGAAAAAGGTACACCACTCACAAGGACACAAAGGCAAGTTTTAATCTTTGGTTCGGGAACTTATTATAGTCGTATCCCCCAGTTAGGTAGTACACTGCCTTGGTTTGCGGTGGTAATCTTTTATGTTGTTATTATTAAACAAAGAAAGCGACAAATCTTTTTGTATTTTTATCTTTGATATATATATAGAAACAAAAGAAAAATATTTTTTGTGTTTTATCACGTTTTGGAATGTTTTGGGTTTTGGATTTTTATAAGAAAATATATATAGATATAGATAGATGGTATGAACAAGGAGTGAATATTCAAATCACTAATCTGCTAAGCGTAAGATAATTAGCACAACTCCTAGCCGGGCCTTAAAATTTGATTGGTGCTAAACCGTCAAGTTTTTCACACAAGCTAGCCACTTGTGAATGGCTAACCGTAAGAAACTTAAAACAGTTCAGACACCAATGCAATGAATTCCAGGAGAGTATAGTGTTTCCCCAGGTCGTTATGTCCCAACGACGTGCGAGAATAATCAAACGAATAGTGATCGAGAGAATTTGAACGGAAAAGGATTATGATTGATTATACTTAAGAAAAGTTTATAAATTACAGGGCTTAAATGCAAATTAAAGAAAATTAAAAAGATAAATTATATTAAATAAACGCTATCACTATTTGCAAAATGATGTTTTTGATTTTTCTTTTATAAAACTGAATTAAAAACTACGTAGCGTACAAAAGAAAATGTGAAATGAAACAATTAATCCTAAAAATATAAAAATGACATTTTTACAAACCTAATGATAAGAGAAAATTTTGAGAAAAGGAAAATTATTTTTAAAACTATTTATCTAATTATTATTAATTAAAAACTATTTTTAACTATTAAATAATAGCCTAAAATACAAGAAAATATGAAATAAAGCTAGAAAAATGAAATTATGACTTGGAAAAATCTAAAATAACTAAATAGAATTTTCAAAACTAATTTTATATTTTTCTGATTATTTTTCTATTTTCTATGAATTAAAAACTATTTAAAACTAATTAAATTGCTAAAAATTACAAATTAAACTATGAAAAATCTGGAAAAATATTTTTTTGACTTTTTATATTTATCTTAACCTAGGAAAAATGAAAACTTGTTTTTTTTTAAACTTTTCTGATTTAATTGCAATAAAAGCTAATTAAAAAGGCTTAAAAACTGTTTTAAATGAAGAAAAATAACAAACAGTACTAGAAAAATATGAAAAATTCAGGAAAAGTCTAAATTAATATTCTGAATCTATGAAAAATATAAAAACAGTAGCTTATGTGAAGGAATATGAAACTGCAGTGGCAAGTGCTTATAAATAAGTACTTGGAATAAGCCAAAAGCTACAAATGTGCACCAAACTCATACAGAAGCTATAATATGTTAAAACTACTCAAATGAAACTAGTTACAACTACTCTTAACCTCTATAGTACTGATTAACTTGATTTGATGATTTTGAAAATTCAAGTGCTTAACAGTTTTTCTCCTAACTTCTAGCTTAAGCACAAGCTTATTTAATAAGCCAATGTGAAACAGTAACCAGAATCTCAAGACCACCGGTAACTATCTCTAGACCAAGTTTAGCCAAGGACAAGCTATATTGAAGCTTGTGCAAGCTTGCAAGAGGCACCTGCACACACACCAGTGTGTGATGAGGTGTGCAGGGGCAATAAGCTCTTTTGAAGAGCTGATTTGAAGCTTATAAAGAATCACAAAAATTTCACAAAAATCATTTTTCAACACTAGACCAGTTCAAGTTGTTAAATCCAAAATACCAAAATCTCTTAACCAAGGATTAACAAATGATAAATCTATAAAGTTTTGGGAAAACTGGTTTTTATGGTTTTTGACTTTTTTGACAGAAATGAAAAGTTGACTTAATTGAGTTTTGATCCAAAGTTATGAACTGATATTGATGTTATAAGCTATCATAAAGCTAAATTAAGCTACTCCTATGAATTATAAACACAATGCAAGCTTTTGAGCTATGAAAATTCCAAAGATATAATTAAAGACAGATTAAAGATGATTTTGACTTTTAATCAAATGAGGCTTGGTTCTTATGATTTGAATTAACTCATTTAAACCTAAAGTGACATGTACTAACTAGCAATATCAACATAAACACCCTCTGAGTCCACATACTCAGCAAATCCAAACAACCCCTTATAAGGTTGATTTTTTGGTTTTTCAAAGCAACTGAGGACCAAGGCTTTTGAAACTGCTTTTGATCAACATTTTATGAGTTAATAAGCTCAAATGGACACAGAAACACTAGCTTAAACCACAATTATCCTAGATTCTATGTTATGCTACAATGACAGTTAATGCAAAGATTTTTAAGAAAAATGAAAACTACTTAACAAGTTTACAATATTAAGCTTTAATTCCACCAAGATATGCCTAATAAACTAGAAGAACTAAAAATAAGCAGAGAATAAGCATTTGAACAGTAAAATCACAAAATTAAGAAAAACTCTTACAAAATATCATCCAGGCTAAGAACCATGAACTAAAGACCAAGGATTATCCTACTACCTCCCATGAGGTTCTAAACCCAAGGCCATCCAGAATTCACCTTGCTCCTTGCTTCTTCTTCTTTTTCTTGTGATTTTTATTTTTACACTATTTTTTTCTATTTTTGGTATTTTTTTGCTTTTTGATACTAAATAAAATTTTAAGGTTTCTAAAAGCTATATTAAGCTATTTAGGAGCTTATGTGAACCTAATCAGTCCAATGTAACATTCTTAAATCAACAAAGCTAAATTTGGAAATTCGACCTTAAAATTTGCAAATATGAGAATTAATGTTACAAACTTGAAACTGAGATTGAAATAAGGTTAAATTACATTAAGGTAACAGAATACAAGCAAAGATTTCCACTTTAGAAATAAACTAAAACCATTTAAACAAAAACGACATACATATGAAAATAAAAACTAAGTACTACTTCTCTTCTCTTCTCTTCCTTATTTATACCCCAGCTTCCCCCGTGTCTTCGATTAAATCCCTAATAATCTTAACCATTGGATGACTTGAGATAATCTTGGCCGTTTGATTGATTTTTTGCGCCAAAATGTATATATATGCAGTGGGGGTTGAGTGCAATGGGGGAGGGAAGCAATTAATGCTCTTTGGAGTTTGGTGAGGTGGAGGGAACATGGTGAGTGGGGAAAGAGTTTGGAGGATGGAATGGTTGAGTGTTGCAGGCGAGTTGGTGAGAGAAGACTTGGCGGGTGTTTGTTTGGAGGGATTTGACCAGGGCTTAATATATTGAAGGGGGTCAAAAGCAGGCGGGGGTCAATTGTGACGGTCCAATGGGTTTTGATAGGTTGGTTTGTTTGATAACATAAGGACCAAAACCTTGAATTTTCCCAAACTTAAGGACCAAATCTGCCATTCTTCAAAAGTTGTTTCAAGGGATCAAAAGTGACAAGTTTCAATAGTACAAGGACCATAATAGACATTTTCAAATTTCCAAGGACTATTTTTGACAATTTTGAAACTTGGAGGACCAAACTTGTAATTTCTCAAAACTTTTGACATTTTTCACCAAAGGACTAATTTTGACAACTTATGATTTTAAAAGGACCTTTGGTGACTTTTCTTTTGAAATAAGTGCTCGGGGACTATTTCTGACAACTTTTGAAACTTGGGGGTGAAAGCGCCAATTATGCAAACTTAGCTCATTTTTCATCTGATTTTAAACATTTTGCATATGAAACATATAAAATGCAATTTTGAGATATTTTCAGTATTTTGATGCATTTCTGAGCATTTTTAAACGTTTTGCAGTTCAGATTTAACCAAAAATGATGAGTATTTATACACTCATCAATGACCATGTTGACTAGTTATGCTCATTTAAGAGCATAGTTGCATTATACATTAAAGAATAAAGAATACTTTAAACTTTAAAAGTTTTGAAAGATGATTGTCATATAAAGGTGGTTCAGTTGTCACGCACCTTATGGAATGATATGACAATATCAAGATATGTGTAAACACATACAAAAGAAATTCACATTGAATTTTTGAAATAAGTATTCTCAAAATTCCTATAGATCAAAGTTAGTTGAAATTATGCCTTGTCGACAAGTATGAGATGCATGACTTGTGGCAAAATTCATTAACTAAGAATTATCATGCATTGATCTATTTAGTATTTTAGATAAAGGATATTGTAAACATTATTATTGAAATGAAATAAAGTATTTTGTTATGTTTATTATTCATTTATTATGATGTTGTCCTATATTTGCATGTTTAAATCCTTGAATAACTTAAGTTATTCTAAATAGTCCATTGTCAATCAATAACATGGGAATGATGTTGAATTAAGACAAATCACAGTATTAGTTAGAATATACTTGAAAGTATATTGATGCGTAGCATGACTAATTTTAGATGATATTCAATGAATTGAATATAGGACTTATCCCACAGGCATGATAATACTTTATGGATCTTGTCATTAAGTATATCATGGATATTTATCCTCTGACTTGAGATACAAGAGATATGTCATGGATGTAGTGCATTTTTGTGAAGCAATCTAATGCTACACGTAACTGGTAGTTATAAGGGTTGTTTTGAAGTGTTCGCGAAATTTATGAATCCTGCTTGTAGTCAAAATGGGATTTGTTTCCTTCAAATTTATTTTGAAGTATAATGCTGCTGGGCCCCTCGTAGGGTTGTTAAGATGTTTTCATGGCCATGCCCAAGGTCTTCTGGAATATGTTCAGAAGAATTGGTAATCTTGATCAATCACATAAATCGAGAAACAGAATAGTTAATTAAGAAATGAGTGAGATCCATATTCTTATTAACAAGGTACTAGAAACAAAAGGGTGAATATGATGACGAATCATCAAACTTGGTTTTTCTCCAGAAAACCATACGACGAGTTATCTTAGGGGCATTGGCGTGTTGCTAGACGCTAACCAATGTCATTTCACGTTTTTTTAAACATATCCAAGTGGGAGCATGTTGGAAATGTATATATTTACAAACATGTGAATGTCAGGATTCGAACTCGTGACCACGGGATTGCACACATTAGCGAATGAGAATTAAAGTTAATAATTAATGTTTATGTTTACGATTAATTATGCACATTAAGTCCGGTTAACGATCGTTAAGTATTTAACGGAAAAAATGACTAACGACCGTTAAATGAAAAGAGAAAGGACTAGAAATGGAAAACTTGGAAAAGTTATGGGTTTGGTTTTGGGCTTGTCTTCATGGCCGGCCATAGGGGGCCTTCAAAGCCCTAATTCATAAACTTGTTCCCTAAGTTTACCTACTAGTATATAAAGAGGGTTAGGTTCTAGGGTTTCATACACTTGTGCATTGAATTAGCCCTAGATCTCTCTCTCTCTCTCTTTGTCCTATAATCGGCGAACACCCCATAAGTAAGGGAGTTTGGTTTCGTTTTTCTTAAGCGAGGACTTGTGTTAGATCTAGCAATCGCTTGATTCGTTGGTTAATTCGTGTGTACAAGAACGTGGTTGTAAGACATTATTCTTACACCAATAAGTACTTCTTTGTTTTGCTTTGCTTGAGAGATTTGACATTCGCAAAGTAGTCGTTACAGCATACTTTCAGTTAATTAATTTATTTGTTATGATCTTAAGTCTTCCGCTGTGTACTCTTGATGTCTTTATGTTTTATTGTATTTTATATATCATAAACTTAACATATATTTATATTCAATAATGCATGTCACAATACTATAAGTAACTTTCTTATGTTACGTTAATTTGATTAAGAAAATAAGTATTATTTATGATTGTTGTCCTTTTTTTTCATGTTGTCCATGAGTAATTGATGATTTTATAACAGGAAAAATGAAATGGTATAATCAAGGATAAGTCATGCAGGCCTTGCAGCCATAGGTTTTGTACAAAAGCCACAGGTAGTAATCATGTTTGTCAAAGCTGGAAACGAGTACATCAAAGAATCATATAGGAAAATTATGTTGTAAACATTTGGTTTTGGAAATATATGGAACTAAAGTAACTGTACTTGGTGCTATTCTGTGGTATATGATAATCAGCTGGAGGGACTTTAAGAAGTGTAATAAGGGGATCAAGTAGACGAGTGGTGAAATCAGATACTTGATATGTGGCACCATCTACAAATGTGTCTATCAGTTCATCAATGGCCACTGAAGCACACAACTCAGCAGTGCCATTTAGGATAGGCGCATCGGCTTTAGGCTCTTACACACCACGGCACCTCTGTGGCGGTAGAGATGGTTTTCGAGTTACTTTTTCAACTTCATGCGTAAAGAACAACCTCATACTACCTATTGGGATCGAGCTGCTGAAAGGAAGAGTTTGTATGGTTCATCTTCTTTTAAGGATGATCCATGATAATGCAGGTATGTATATTTGCAAAACTAATCACCCATAAATTCACTATGAAACAACATAAGATGCAAATCATACTATTAATTTTCCTAAACATTGTTTGTCAGTTGTATCAGACGCTAAAGAAAAAATGACAATTGTTCTTGCATCCCGCTCTAAGAGACCCAAACGTGCCAAAAGGTGCATTTCATTTTTAGTTTTGCTTTTCTTTTAACGTTATATTGACGCTGAATTTTGTATGACAGTGTATCCATTCAAATAATGATTCTTTTGATTCTGGTTTTGATTCTTTACAGCATCATATTGGTTGGGTGTTGTATTCTTCTCTAATAACGTAGATGGAAGGTTCAGTGGATGAGGAGTCAACCAAATCAGCCGAGGAGTATGACGATCTTGCTATGTAAGATATTCAATGGAATGGTTACTTCACTAATGATGAATTCGACTCTAACCATAGGCTTGTATCTCCCACCAAACATGACCATGAAGACAAGTACAGTCAATAACTAGACCTTTTCTTGAGGGCCAAAAGTGAGCCGGGCCCAAATTCGACGCATCTCAGCCGGAGTATCATCAAGGAGAGAAGACTCATGTCCTTTGCAAGTCTAAAATTCAAAAGACGATCTCACAGCATTCCAAGATTTGTCAAGGATGGACCAATTGAGCCCAATAGCAGGAGAGTTCTTTGCTACATTATCTCACTGGTCATCCTTAGAATCTGTCCAAACAGCCTAGGTGAATAATGCTGGAATTTTAGAATCGAGTTTGGACTCCGAAACATTAGAAACCTCAAAAATTCCCGAGGTAATCAGTACTAAAATTGTATAAAAAAATCAATATTTCATATGTATATCTTGAAACTTGCCGATTTTTTTCTTAACTTTTTAGTTCTATTGACTATGGTGAGGAACATAATAATCTCTTTATTGAGACATGTTAAAAAAAATGCCAACTTTAATTGCTCTAACAGTGTTTGCTCAATAGGGATTATTGCCCTTGCCTACTTAAATATGACAACATTTGGCCGTTATCCGCTATCATATTAGACTAATATGATTTTTGTATGGAATTAATGATATATCAAATGAGGAGAAGAATTCATTCAACAAATTATCATGGAGAAAAGAGGATAACTAAAGCCTTCATGCCTTTGCTTTTGCTATCTGACTCTACAAGAGACTGGCCACATAGTGTACTTGGAGAAGGGTGGTTCAGTTCTCTATTTAAAGGTTGGGTGGATGAGCATTCGCTTGCAGCTTCAAAGCCGGGAACCGGCATTGTGATTGTTGTTATTAGATTCAATCAAGAAGGATTTCAGGGACACAAAGGGTAGGGGCGGAGCCAGGATATTTTTTGTGATTGTTGTCCAAACCAATAAGTATGACTTGATTATATAAACGAAAAACCACTCTCTTTAAGTGATTTAACACACAAACAAAGATATGAAGTAAACAAAACTTAAGTTTTAAACCAAATAGTAATTATCACATAAATATTCACTAGGGTATCATCCTTTTACCAAAAACAAAATTATCACATAAATATGTAACCTGTATTTTAAAAAAACTTATAAATATGTCTATCTTTCAAAGTGACACACCAGGGAGAGACTATGGTTCTCATGGTTTAAATTTAAGAAGGCCAAACAAAGGTACAATACCTGTAACTTAATTTTTTGTATTCTTTTTTTCATATAGTGAATATATTTATTATGCGTTGAGTAATTGTTGTTAGAGAAAGGATATTCAAGCAGTAATTTTGTTTAAGTAATCATCATCTTTTGAAGGGCATTTATTGAAAGGATATTCAAGCAATAACTTTGGCAAGCAATCATCATTTTTTGAAGTCCATTTAGCTCATGAAAACTCTGAATTACCCAAATCAGTTGACAACTATAGATCTAATTTGTTGAATTTACCAAGCTTAACAAAAGGTACATTATGTGTAAAATAATGTTGTGTATATTATTTTATAATTTCAAGGTACAAGAGTAATTACTATAAATAATTAGTGTATCTTGCACATTCTAATTAGTTAATACATTCATCATTTGTATTTATTAATATATGTTGAAGATTGTTAACAGGTAAAACAGCTTCAAGGGGACCTAATATAACTAAATCTGAAAGGCTATCTTACATAAAAAATCAACAAAGAGATCCGAGAAGCAAATGTTATTTGCAATTAGGAAGTAAAACAAAAGGTACAATGTCTAACAATTAATATATTGTGAAATGTGTTATTAGTGGAATAAGTAGATCATCAATATACCTTGAAAATGAGACTGAATATGTGATCAGTAATAAGCATTGGTTAATCAGGTGTTTGGAAGGGACATGATCCGACATGTAGAGGTCTAAATGATGTAAGAGGTGTTTGAATGTTTGGTGTTGCTTATTAAAAAGTGATTATGGTTAAAGATATGCATGTACCAGTCTCTTTATTTTTAGTGCTTATTCCTGTTATTTCTTATTTTTGGTTCTTCCATCCAAAGGCACCTTTTTTATACTTCCATCCATGTCATTGACATACTTCTTTATGTTTTTTGATTTTTTTTTTGCAATGAAAATTCTCCATTAATAATTACAATCCATAGGTCCTCTACGCATACTCTCTATATTGTTTTTCTTTATATATGGTCTTCTTTCGTTATAGAAAAATATGTCAACGATATTTATAATCACGCAACCAGTTTGGATGCCCAATCCCAAACACCCTCAAAACAACATATCCTTTATATTGAACTGTAATGATCAGATTTGATAATCAATTCCATCAATGGCTGAATGGGTCAATCTTCCTTTTGTTATTGTTTGGAACAGTCTAAAGACACCTACAATATATTGAAATGTAGAAAGAAAATTTTGCAATTATAATTGGACAAGAGGAAATTTTGTTTTTCTAATTAATAGTTTGTGGATTTCTTGCAGGCAGTCGATGGGCGGAGGAACCAAACTAGCATCGCATTAGCCGCTTGCTTGAACTTACTTCAGTGAAGGGTGCAGAAAAGAGTCGAGTGAGGTCCAATGCAAAGGCTCTTGGCGATGATAGTAGCATGTTGAGTTTGGTGATGAATTGTCTTTGATGTAGGCTATTTCAGTTATATGATCAGGTTACACGATATTGTTTAAAGTACTATTCGCCAAAACACCTAACCATCACATTTTAATATCGGAATAACAGATGAGGTACATGAATCCGGCGAATTTATTTCAAGACTTGCTCAAGAAATCTGTTGTTGAACGAGGCCATTTACTTAGTTTAGATGTCGGGGATAAGCACATTGGAGCTACAATTTCCGATTTTCACAATAAAACTTTCACATCTGAAAGCAATTAGTGTATATCAAGTTCTTTCGCTCCAACATGATTTGTCCATTTAGTTATTATGGAAGCTTTTTGTTTTTTAATATGTGTTACTGTAATTGCTTACTTTTCGTTGTGTATTAGGATTTGGTATGATCTTGGGAAATTTAATATTGCTTTTGATCTAAACGTAGTGGGACTGAACAAGAACGATTAGTGAAAAAATAAGCTCCGAGATGGTTTGAGATGAGGGTATTCTCAAATGTTCGATGTTCCATATCCCTTGTGGCGAACTAAACAAACACGGTTCCAGAATCTGACATATAATCAACTACGTACACTGAAACAACAAGTGCTATGACTTTGAACCTGAATATATGATCATCTTTTACTTAAGTACATTTGTTAGGAATTAGAAATTCCAGGTATTAAAGAGTCGGTCACCTCAAGTATATGTAATCGTTAGAAAGCTCGTAGTCATAGTACTTTTATGTTAAGTAGTATTTAGTTTAGTAACACCGTGGAGGACGGACTGGTCTTTACCCACTGTATGCCTGATCCACAGCCCGTTGTGTGGCGTTTTATTGTAAGACTATAAATACTCTCTACCTTCCAAGGTAGAGAGTTGGAGCTCATAATAAGAATTTTCTTTCTCTCACTAAAGTTCCCTAAACCTCTAACTTTTACTCTCTAGAATTCCACTTTATCGTCTACTTTGTGTTATGGTTTGATGTGTATGTGAAATTCAATATCCTACAATTGGTATCAAGAGCCATGGTTAGATCATATCTTACACATCTTTGGATTTCTAGTGGTTTTAGGTGGTTTTTGAGTTTGAAAAAGTTTAGTGGTTTTGCATCATTTGGTTGATTTCTTGTGTTAAAGCTTGGATTTTGTTAGTACTTTTGTGTTTAGAATCATCACAAGTGTTTAGGTTTTCATTTGGTAAGCTTGAATCATCTTGGTTGGGTTGTTTTGGATTGAAAAGTGGTGTTTGTGAAGTTTTCTAGCTAGCGACTTGATCTACGGATAGCTTTTCTTGCTAGCGACTTGCTTTACATTTTTGTAGCGAGTTGCGGTTGTGGAGTTAGCGACTTAGGCCTAGCGACTTGCCTAGTGAGACAAGACAAGCGGTAGTAAAGTAGTGGAATCTCCACTACCGGTAGCGACTTGGTGGAAGTTAGCGACTTGTACTTTATATTGTTAGCGACTTGGTGTTAGCGAGTTGGTACCTAGCGAGTTGCTATTTAGCGACTTGAATATTTAGCGACGTGGTGCTTAGCGAATTCTTTGCCAAAATTTTGTTAGCGACTTGGATTGTAGCGAGTTGTTAGCGACTTGGAACTTTAGCGACTTAGCACTTAGCGACTTGGTTCACAATTTTCCTAGCGACTTGAGTGATTTCCTTTAAATAAGGTTTTCTCTTGATTGTAAAATCCGTGAAAGAATCTATTTCTCGGTTTAATCATAGAGTTATAAAATCTCGTTTAACTTGTCATCATGTCTACCAGCGTTCCTACAATCATCTCCACTTTATTCTTGAGGATGTTCAAGCAGCTGGTTGAGACACTCGTCCACCCATGCTTGACAGAAGGCGACTATGACTCTTGGGCTCAACGAATCAGATTGTACTGTCTTGGTAAAGAAAATGGGGTTAACATTCTCAAATCCATTGATGAAGGACCTTACTGAGTTGAAACTACTAGAGATATACTTGATACTGCTGAAGATGGAACTTTGATTTGGAATGGACAGACCAAAGATGTATGATGAGCTCAATGATAAGGAGAAGAAGAGATTCGATGCAAATATCGAGCTTCCAACATTATCTTCGCAAGGTCTCCAAGGACATCTACAAGCTTATCAATCACAACACCGAGGCAAAAGCTGTATGGGATAAGGTCAAGATGCTTCTTCTCAGTTCGAGCTTAACTATGTTGAAGACCGAGAATCACACTGTATGATGAATTTGAGCACTTCAAGATGAAACCAAATGAAAGTGTCTATGAGTACTATGTGAGATTTCATAAGTTGGTGAATGACATGAGGAACATCAGAATGACTATGCCTAACATTGGTGAACTCAAAATTTGTAAACAACATGAATCGAATGGCACAAGTTTGTTACTTCGTGAAGCTCACTAAAGGATTGAAGAATACAAACTATGAGCAACTCTATGCCTTCCTTCTTGAGAATGAGAGACATGCCATGTTTGAAAAAAGGATTCTTGAACAATTCAAAACAAATCCGGGAGAGACAAGCTCATCAAATGATTCAACCGCCTTCTACTCAAACATTGGGATTACCACTAAAGCTTCACAAGTTATACCCATGGGTGATGGAACTCACAAACTCATTCCCGATCTAAAGTTCAAACAAGCGATCTTTGATGCACACGTGGGTAACTTCATTAATCAACTGGCTCTCCTGATTAGTCAAAACATGAATTCTCTCCCAAAAACCAACAACCACCTCGAGCGGCTTCTAACCCACACAATCAAGCTCTGTTAGGAGATGGGAAAATTGTTGTGCAACCAGTTCGGGAAAGCAGTATGATCAAGGAAGAGGTGGAGTGGTAGAGGTTATGTTGGTATCGAGAATCGAGGAAGAAATGGAAATCAAGGTCAAACTAAGCCGATCAAATGTTATATAAGCTGTGGTGGTGAGGACACATTGCAAGGCGCACATCTCCAAAGCGTCCACGAATCTTGATTACTTGAGATAAGATCTTGCTTGTACAAGCTCAGGATAATGGTGTTGCGTTGGATGAAGAGGAGTTATTGTTTCTTACTGAGGGCAATGCCAAGACCTATGATGCAGATGTGGATGAGCGCGGGGAGATAGGTCACAATCATCGAGCGCCTTTCAAGTCATTGATTGTGATGCATACGACTCTGATGTGGATGATGGACCTACTGCACACACAATTTTATGGCTAGCATTTCTCCAATGGTTTCTCCCAAGGTCTCTTCTTCACCACAAGTTGGCCCATCCAAAGACAAACTCATCTCGGTATTAAAACTATCGATGATCTGATGTATGCAAAAGATGCATGACAAAGTACAATCAACTGAAACTATTGAATCAAATATTGAAAATATGGGTAATATCAATGTTGTCCCATATGATCAATATGTGAAACAAAGTGAAAGTGAAATTGTATCAAGTGATGCATCTTCTGCAATCAACAATGACTATGTTTTTGATGAATACGCATGTGCCCTTACGATGATCTTTGTTATCTCGAACTGAATGCCTATAAAAAGAGCGTGTTGCTATTTATGAACAACGTGCAAAATTTGAGTTGACCACCGCGTGGCGAGGAAATGGATGACCAAATGCGTACAACTATTAGAAAAAGTAGGTTTAGAGAAGAAGTATTAAAACAAGAGTTAAACTCCTTACAAGAAAAACTTTCAAAAGCTGCTAAGCAAAAACAAGAACTTCAAGAAAATGTTAAAATGCTTAAGCAAGAATTTAATGCTAAGGAATCAAAACTTTTGAATGATTTTTCTAATCTAAAAACCTTGAAAAACAAGCTTGAAAATAAGTTGTACATACAAGGGAACACCATTCAGATTTTCACATGATCACTAAGCATAGAGTCCTAAGCGATAAGCATAGCATTCCCCTTGTTGAGGAACCAAATCCCGAGGTCATTAAAAAGGCTAGAAATGCTCATAAGGTTCTTTATGATGGCAAGGAAATCCTTAAACCTATACAGAAACCTAGTTGCTTGAGTGCACGAGAGGAAGATAAGAAATCAGATGAAATCACTAGGGAAAAGTTAAACAAGAAACTAGATGATCCAAAATGTAAAGAAAAGAAAGTAATCATCACACCCCATGATTACAAAAAGGAGAATTGGATTGCCTTAAACAAGTTTAAGCCTTAGACATTGTTAACTCGAACAAGTGTTACGGAAAATGGATTTAGATAAGCGAGAAAATGAAAATATTGTTGAAACCAACCCCCTGGAAAATGCCTAGAAGCGTGTGTATCCTCCAAATACACCAATGCATCTAGTTCCTAGAACAATTGCCACTAAAAGCAAGACCTTAATCAGTCAATATGTTATCTTTCAACTATTTGTTGATTTTGAGAAAACTTGCAAGAAAAGGATCACACCCACTGGTATAACTGAAGGAGAAAGGGTTTTGAGCAAACTAAAGAATGTTATTTAACTGAAGTCATGCCTTTCTTTAAACAAATAAAAGATCACTTTGAGAGTCTTAAAAAGGGAATGAATTAGGATATTAAAGAAATGGAAAAGGAATTTGATGCAATGATAGTTGAGGTTAGTGACTATGAGCGAGCATTAAAATATAATGAGATTGAAAGGAAGAACTTGCATACACTGAATGAGAATATGATTTCTGAATGTATTGCTCAAGATGTGTTTTCCACTGCTACAACTTGTTCTATTAATGCTTCTCAATTTCATGAATTATCTGTTGCCTGAAAGTCTCCCATGATCGTGTCATTGAGCTTGAAAAAACTAATTCTAAATTAAATGAGAAAATTGAACTGGATGATCACGACAATTTGGTTAAACATTTTTCTAAACTAGAAGTTGAGCATTTTAATTTACAACTAAAATATCAACATCTTAAAGAAAATGTCAAAACTTCAAATATCAAGACATCCTCGGATGCTCCAGAGTTTGATGCAGTTTTTCAAATTAACAAGCGTGATGAACAGATTCAAGCTCATTGCAACACGATCAGAAAGTTGAAAGCCCAAATCTCTCAATTAAAGGGTCAAAAGAACAATATGACAGGCTCCCAAATGCCTCCTCCTTTAGATTCTCCGAATTCTCAAACTTTTCATCTTCAAAACTTAGTTAATGCCTTACAAAAGGAAAACGAGAGTTTTCTAGAAGAAAATGAAAAAGTTAAGCGACATTTTAAAGAGTTATATGATTCAATAAAAGTCACCCGTGACCAAAACAACGAAAAATAACGTCTTTACAAAAGGAAATTGAGAATCTGAGAAGTCAGGGAAATGGGAAACTACCACTTGTTTTCAATAAGAATGTTGTCTCAAAGTCACCCTTAGATTGCAAATACACTGTGACAGTTAAATATATTCCTCCTCATCTTAGGAATAATGAACATGCTTTTCATGACTGCTGTGCTCACCTTAAGGATAGTCTAGAATGTCTCCGTGAGATTGTCGAAGAGGATTTCATTAACAAACCTCTTGATAGTGAAATTAGGTTTGCTTGCCTCCAGGCCAAGCGATCTCAAGAGTTGCTAGAATGTGTAATTGCAACATGTCCCAAATCCTTAACCTTAGGTGCAAAAGGCAAGGCTGTGATGCCTTGTTCTATGCCTAGTGCCGAGCCTTCAAACCATTCTAGGCCCAGTTTTAAGAAAGTATACATTAATGTGTCGTCTAGTCAATGTCTGAGATCCTTGCCGTCTAGTTCGGAATGCAAAAAGTAGATCAACCAACTAATGTTCCCATAATTCCCTCTACAAGAGTAATCAATGACATTAAAGCGAGCAGGTCAAAGTCTCAAGACAATACAAGGAATGATAGGACCCCGCAAGCTAAAAATGTGCATTGGAAGAGAGTAGAAGACCAACCTAGGATCTTTAAGCTTGAGTTGAATAAAACGAATCGTGTTGATTTTAGTATTAGCCTTAGGCATCTTGTAATTAATTCAATTCGATACTATTTGCAAACCTTGTAATGATGTCGCTTGAATTCATTGCTAATCATGAATGTGGTGTGAATGCTTTGTCTAATGCTGTCAAATGCCCAGTTAAAATTGTTAACGCTAATAATCGTGAAAAGAAGGCAAAAAGGCAAAAACGAAAGATTGTTAGAAAACAGTGGAAACCCACCGGAAGAACTTTTATAAAGATAGGTTATTATTGGATACCTTTTGGCCATAAGAATAATCGGTTTTGCTCTCAAACTGCTAAGATTATGCCCACTAGAAAATGGATGCCTCTTGGTAGAACTATTCCCTTAAGAAGTGAACATACTTTGAATAGGTCAAATACAGACACCACCATTGCATCTATTCCAAATGATTCCATTGCTTCTACTTCTGATATGGATGTTTCTATTTTTGATGTGGGTGTTCCAATTCGCATTACTAACCAAGTGGAACCCATTCTTGCATAGGGATCCCAATTATCCAGATATCCATTCTTGTCTCGTGTTCAATGCGGATCGTTCAAATCGTTCTGTGGTACCGGACTCAAATTTCCAAGCATATGACTGGAGACCGGTCGCGGCTCATGAACTTCGTGAGCAAATTCATCGGGACAGTTAGATTCGGTAATGATCATTTCGGTGCAATTATGGGTTATGGTGATTATGTTGTTGGTGATAGTGTTATCTCTAGAGTATACTATGTGGAAGGTCTTGGTCATAAACTGTTCTCTGTCGGTCAATTCGTGATTCGATCTAGAAGTAGCCTTAAAACATACTTGTTTTGTTAGAGAACTTGATGGTAAAGAACTTTTAAGAGGAACTCGTGGTTCAAATCTTTACACCATCTCTATCGATGATATGATGAAGTCTTCTCCAATTTGCTTGTTGTCAAAGGCTTCAAAAACAAAGTCATGGTTATGGCATCGACGTCTCAATCACATGAACTTCGGCACCATCAATGATCTCTCCAGAAAGGACTTAGTTGTAGGTTTACCTCGACTAAAGTATGAAAAGGATCATCTTTGTTCAGCATGTCAATTGGGAAAAAGCAAGAAGTATGCTCATAAACCCAAACCTACTAACTCTGTCACAGAAGTTCTTCATACAATTCATATGGATTTATGTGGACCAATGAGAGTGCAGAATATCTTTGGGAAGAAATATGTGTTAGTTGTGGTTGATGATTACTCTAGATTCACCTGGGTCAAGTTCTTAAGGACAAAGGATGAAACTCATTATATCATCATCAAACTTGTACCGCAGGTTCGACTTAACAAAACCGTCGAATTATCCGGACGGACAATGGGTGAGTTTGTTAACAAACAACTTAGTGAATTTTATGAAAGCATTGGAATCAGCCATCAAAGAAGTGTTCCACGAACTCCTCAACAGATCGGTGTAGTTGAAAGAGCGAAATCGAACTCTTGTAGAAGCCGCTAGAACAATGCTGATTTACTCAAAGGTTCCAATGTTTCTCTGGGGTGAAGCTATTGCCCTTGCATGCTACACACAAAATCGTTCCCTGATTCACACTGTTCATGGAAAAACTCCATATGAACTTGCCCACAACAGAAAACCTAATCTCTTTCCTTCGTGTGTTTGGTGCATTGTGTTATCCAACTAATGAGGGTCAAGACTTAGGCAAACTTAGAGCTAAAGCAGACATTGGAATATTTGTAGGGTATGCACCAAACAAAAAGGGATACCGAATCTACAACAAAAGAACCCGAAATATCATGGAAAAATTCACGTTACGTTCGATGAGCTGACCGGTCAAATGGCTCCTTGACAATCCATTCGAACCCGCTTCAAAACAGTCCCATTGGTTCATCCCTTGTTCCAAACTTTTCTCAAGAAACTCCATATGTACCTCCATCTGAAGATGATTTAAAGAAATTGTTTGATCCTATGTTTGATGAAATTTATGATCCAAGTACTAATGAGGTGTCGATTCCCAACAGAGTTGTGTTCATATTCTGTGAATGAAGTCAATCCCTCGGTCTCAATATCATTAAGTCAAGAAGCGCTTCTGATCCTTCGTCTCATCAACAAATCATCATTCTTCAAATGTACATCATGGAACTGTTTCTGGCATCAATGATGAAGTTAATCCCTTTCCTACTCCAGAAGATGCTCCGTTTGAAAACATATTTGCTCCTGAATCTTCATCAGAACCATCTTCTTCGGGACATCGACTCTGCTACTTCAGTCCCTCAACAACTACCACATGAACACCTCAGAAAATGGACTCACGATCATCGATTAGACAACATCATTGGAAATCCTTCTCGTCCCGTATCAACACGGAAACAACTTGCAACCGATGCCTTGTGGTGCTTCTTCAACTCCGTACTCTCTAAGATCGAACCAAAAGATGTCAAAACCGCCATGAATGAAGATAGTTGGTTCAATGCCATGCAAGAAGAAATTCATGAGTTTGATCGACTTGATGTATGGGAATTAGTACCGCTCCAGATTGTGCTATGATTATTGCTCTAAAATGGATCTTCAAAGTGAAACTTGATGAGCATGGTGATGTGTTGAAGAACAAGGCTCGATTAGTTGCTAAAGGATACCGTCAAGAGGAGGGTATAGACTTTGAAGAATCTTTTGCTCTAGTTGCTCGAATCGAGGCAATTAGAATCTTTTGGCTAATGCTGCAAGTAAGAACATGGTAGTCTATCAAATGGACGTGAAGACGGCATTTCTGAACGGAGATCTTAAAGAAGTCGTCTATGTCAGCCAACCTGAAGGCTTTGTCCATCCTACCCACGTTTATCGTTTGAAGAAGGCTCTGTATGGTTTAAAGCAAGCTCCAAGGGCATGGTATGATACGCTATCAAAGTTTCTTCTATCTACCGGATTCAGCAAAGGAGCAGTTGATCCAACATTGTTCACCAGAAAGTCAGGCAAACATTTAATTCATGTTTAAATTTATGTTGATGATATCATTTTTGCCTCGACTGACCCCAATGAGTGTGACCGTTTTTCAAATGAAATGAGTTCAAAATTTCAAATGTCAATGATGGGACAAATGTCATTTTTCTTGGGACTACAAATTTCACAAAGTCCCGGAGGCATTTTCATAAATCAATCTAAATATGCTACTAAGATCTTAAAGAAATTTGGATTTGATTCAAGTGACCCTGTTGACACTCCCATGATTGATCGAACCAAACTAGATGAGGACCACTCGGGGATCATGATTGACCAAACGAAATATCGTAGTATGATTGGATCCCTGATGTATCTCACTGCTAGTAGACCGAGACATCTTGTTATTCGCTGTTTGCATGTGTGCTAGATACCAGGCTAAGCCTACTAAAAAGCACCTTGAAGCGGTTAAACGGGTCTTTCGGTATCTCCAAGGAACCATCAATATGGGACTTTGGTACCGAAGGACACCGGTATGTCACTAACGACCTATCTGCAGATGCGATCATGCAGGATGTCAAGATACACGTCGAAGTACGTCTGGAGGTGCTCAATTTTGGGTGATAAGCTTGTGAGCTGGTCTTCAAAGAAGCAAATGAGTACTTCTATTTCCTCTTCAGAGGCAGAATACATAGCCATGTCATCTTGTTGTGCTCAAATCCTTTGGATGAGATCTCAATTAACTGACTATGGCATTGTATTTAACAAAATTCCTACATCTTTGTGATAATAAAAGTGCTATTGCTCTTTCATGCAATAACGTTCAACTCTCAAGAGCTAAGCATATCGATATTCGTCATCATTTCATCAAGGAACAAGTGGAAAATGCTGTGGTGGAACTCTATTTTGTGAGGTATGAATATCAGTTAGCAGACATCTTCACCAAAGCTCTTCCAAGAGAACGTTTTGAGTTCATACTTCCACGACTAGGCTTGAAAAGCCTTCAACGAAAACACTCAAACGTCTTCAGGAAGAAGACGAGGAGTAAAGGTCTATGCTCATCTATCTCTTGTAAATATTTATTCGAAAAACAAAATACAAAATTATTAAACTTTCAAAATCCATAAAAATCTGAAAAATTCGAAAAATCTTCAAAAATTATTGTCAATTTGTCATGTTTTTTTCGATTCGATAATATCTACGGTCTTTGTGCTGTCATTCAAAGAATGACACGGGACTTTAGATGTTGCTCGAATTCTTATTAAAAAAAATAAATAAATAAATAAAAAATAAAAAAATTTTTGAGAGAAAGAGAAAAAAATGGTTTATTGTCATGTCAGGCAGTAACCCGCTTGTCAAAGAAAGAACAGAGCCATATTGTATCATATTTTCAAAATTCCATGCTCTGATTCTAAAAACATTTATCTGCTGAAAACGAACTGCTATGAAAAAATAACTCGGACTCTATTTTTGATAATCATCTGGATTTATTTGTCAAAATATCTATCTCTCAATCAACAACCTATGTCATTGATTGAGGGAGAATGATTTCAATTAAATTAAAAAGTTATTTGGCATTCAATTGTTTTCAAAAGATAATCATGCATGTTTAACCAATGGAGTTTAAAATCTCAAAATCAGATCCTTATCAGTTAAAACGCTTTCATAATCAAGTCACAATTCTCCTCAAAAGCTTTCAAAATCAATTTAAATCTATAAGAGATCACAAATCTCAAATGATTTGATAATTGTGATAGGGGAGAATGTGTGATTTAAATTGGATTTAAACTGATAATTTGGTAAATGGTTTTATAAGGATGTACAAGCTCTCCTTCCCACATGTGACAAACGATTTCAAATTTTCCATGCACATGTTGAGGGGGAGCATCTATCTTAAACCTATGATTTGAAACGTGATCACTTATCTCAATGTGCAGGTTCCCTCTAGTATGTGCAAAACTCTTTTCAAATCTTGAGGCACATATTGAGGGGGAGCAAAATCATGAAAACCTCATGCTTCCCCAAAATGCTTTATCTACTTGATTCGATTAGGGAAGTGATGTTGATATTTTTTAGAAAATGGTAATCAAAGAAGTTAATTCTTTCTCTTGCCTCCATGTGGAAAACTATTTCAAATACTTGATTCACATGTTGAGGGGGAGTTCTTCTTCTAAAAATATTAAAAACAATTCAGGTACAAAATGCTTTGATAATATATCACAAGTATCTTGATTGATTTTCAAATGGTTTTCAATTGGTTCCTATGGCAGATGAACAATACCAAATAGACCGACCAACTTTACTTTATGTACGGTGATATAAGGATGATAAGCTTATCTATCGACTTTCTCTTAGAGATTGTTGATATTGAAGAAGGAGACCCTCTCCCTAGTCTCCGATATAGGATCCAAAAATGCACAAATTGAGTCTAGAGCCACGAGATCATCAATAAATCTCATTAGGACAATTTCAATGAAGACTCTCTATTTCACACAATGTGGAAAGAGAAATTATATCCTGAGTCCTACACATTATCCTTGTGGTATTGCCGAACATCAGTGATGTGTTTACATATTCCTTGTGAAGATGGAAAGCCTCTTGGAGCCAACATCTAACAAGCTCCTGGTAGGTGGCATGTGAGATCTATTATATAGTTCAACCATGTGACAAGAACGAAACAATGGGGCGATTCAATCTTTTGAATCAATCCTGGTTCAGGTTATGGATTGACGGATACCTTTGAAAAACCGGTCTTTGTGCTTTAAAACTCTTTTCATTAGCACGTCGACCGTGTACTAAGTTTTCAAATCAAAAGGTGTTTTATGATTTATAATTGATTTTCATTAAAACCTTCGTTATATTGCAAAAACAATTTCTATTGAGCAATACACGATTGTTTTTCAAATCTCTTTTCATCAATTAGTGGACTTAAATTTGGTTCATTCACTCCGTGTTGTCTTCTTTGAGACATTCGGTTTGAGAACAGCTAGAGCACCTGCGAAACCTGTCAAGGAAATTCTTGAATTATACGATCACAGGCGGTACTTATCTTGATCAAGCGGGAACCGTGGGCGTGTACCTCAATTCATCGAAAGTGATCAAAGACACTTTAGTGCGCTTTATTGCTAACTGTCTTATGCATGTACACCCGGCGTTTGCGGTGATCGAATGGAGCGGTCAATCCATAGCCGCATGCTCACACAACACATTCATATCGAAAGAAATCATGATTGGTGCATCAATGACTCTGATATACTAACTCCATGCTTCGCTACTGCTGCGCCAATATCATGAATCAACGAAAGCTTCCGCTACTCGATGAGAAGATATCATGATCCGAGGCATGAGCATGTCGGTCCGAAAGTCACAACATCACATAATACCAACACCACAATGGATGTATCAGAGATTTTCTATTAGGTGATGATCTCAAAAGCTGGCTCAACATTATTATCACGTGGATCAGTAAAAACCTCCACTTGGATTAACCAAACATGCAATGAGTGGAATCAATGACTACGAGCTTGAGACAAAGTACTACATCAAGAATGCAAGATCAATTGTTAATGTAATATCCGATTGTATTCAATGTCATTTTAGTATATGTTTGAGGTGACCTCCCTTAGGGGAGATTGTTAGGAATTAGAAATTCCGGTATTAAAGAGTCGGTCACCTCAAGTATATGTAATCGTTAGAAAGCTTCGTAGTCATGAGTACTTTTATGTTAAGTAGTATTTAGTTTAGTAACACCGTGGAGGACGGACGGTCTTTACCCTGTATGCACGATCCAAGCCCGTTGTGTGGCGTTTTATTGTAAGACTATAAATACTCTCTACCTTCCAAGGTAGAGAGTTGGAGCTCATAATAAGAATTTTCTTTCTCTCACTAAAGTTCCCTAAACCTTTAACTTTCTCTCTCTAGAATTCCACTTATACGCCTACTTTGTGTTATGCTTTGATGTGTATGTGAAATCCAATATCCTACAACATTTTATGCAGAGCAAACTGTGAAGGTCTTCAAAGAGTTTATGTATTCCATATGCGGACAAAAACGTCTAAAAGATTGTTTATAAATATGCCTCTGGTGGACAACACGGCCCACGTGGAATTTGATTGATTTTGAAGTTGGAATAATGGACAATTTACTCGGCTAAAGGGCATTACACAACCATCCATTAAAACCATACAATTATTTATAATCATTTATTTAGAAAAAACAAAAATTAAAAAAAAATAACCAATGTCTTATAATATTGTTTGACAATTTTTAAAAATGTATACAAGTTATTTAAAAACAACAAACAAATGATTAAAAGAAATGCCCCACCAATCGTCTTATAATATTATTTGACAAATTTTAAAAACGTATTTACACTAACAAAAAACAACAAACAAATAATTATAAGTCATGCCCGCCCATTGGGCGGGCTTCGAAAACTAGTATATATATATATATATATTAACGTGAGATAACCCGAGTGCTGCTTAATTCATTTTTGCTTAATTGAATGTACCCGAAAACACATATTAGTTATGTATTCCCTTTAGGATTCAAAAGACATGAGATGCAATGAAAAAGGTTTTTACTTTGTATTAAAAATGAAAGAAAATGTTTATCCTAGACCTGAGAGTTATTTGAGAAAAATGATACGGGGAGAAGTTTCTTTTTAGAAAATATTTCGAAGAGGTTCTTGTATAGAAAAATAAAATTTTCTTGAGTTTTGAATATAAATCCCCATATTGTTTGTGAGTTGTGTGTGAAATAGAGATCCTAAACTCAGAAAAAGAAGGTAAGGCAAACGTTTACGTACCTTGTAGAATGAAAATATTTCACGACGATTGTTCCATAAGACCAAGACCTAGACGAAACAAGTTGAATTGTTTCCGCTTCAACGGTTTGGTGAGGACGTCGGCTATGTTGTCTTCGGATGACACTTTCTCAATAGAAATGTTCCCCTTTTGAACACTGTCTCTTAAGAAGTGATGACGGATCTCTATATGCTTGGTACGAGAATGCAACACCGGATTTTTGCTTAAATCAATAGCAACTTTGTTGTCTCATAAAATAGAAATGTCACTTAGATGGATGTCGTAGTCAACTAACGCTTGTTTCATCCATAATGCTTGTTGGCATGCTTTGCCGGCGGAGACATATTCGGCTTCGGTTGTTGATATGGCCAATGCCTTTTGCTTCTTCAAGAACCAAGATGTTAAACAACACCTCATGAAAGTACATACACTACTTGTTCTTTTTCGGTCAACATAATCACCTGCATGCTCAGAATCCGCATATACAATAGTTTCTACCCCAGTCCCCTTGGGATACCATAATCCCAATTTAGTAGTACCCTTAATATATCTAAATATTCTTTTGACGGCTTCTAGGTGTGAAGTTTTAGGGTCTTCTTGAAACCTAGCACAAAGACATACACTAAACCTGATATCCGGCTGACTAGCCATAAGGTAGAGAAAACTACCAATCATGCCACGGTGTTTGGTGTTATAAAAGGATTCACTGTCTTCATCTTTGGTGAGTTTGGTATCGGATGACATTGGTGTTCTTATAGGTTTTGACTCTTCTAATCCGAATTTCTTTAGCATTTCTTTTATGTATTTGGATTGATTAAAGAAGATACCATCTTCTAGTTGTTTGATTTGTAGACCAAGAAAGAAACTTAATTCTCCCATCATACTTATTTCAAACTCATCATGCATGATTTTTAAGAAATCATCACACATGTCTTGACAAGTCGATCCGAATATAATATTGTCCACGTATATTTGAACAATAATTATATGTGAGTCCCTTTTCTTTGTGAAAAGTGTATTGTCAACTAACCCAATGGTATAGTCGTTTTTAATTAAAATGATTTAAATCTATCATACCAAGCCTTTGGGGCTTGTTTAAGACCGTAGAGAGCTTTCTTTAGTTTGTTGTTAGGATCCTAATAATTATTGTGTTTGATGATTCGGGTGGTCTTGGATGATCAAAATATATGTTTGCCATTAGAGAGAGAAAGTAGAGAGTTGGGAGATTTCTTGGTAGAGACTTGTAGAACAAAAATGTGAAAGGTTAGATTGAAAAGCTCCACCCCTTCAATGGATGGAAGGGGTATTTATAGTTACACAATACACGACCTCCTATCGGCCTGTGGATTAGGTATACAACGGGTAAAGACCCGTCCTTCCTCCACGGTGTTGCACTAAACTAAACTACGCTACAAACTAACTAATTAACTACAAAATAACGTAAATAACGACACGTCTACGAGCTAACATATGCTAGATCATAATTGGGGTGACCAACACTTTAACATGGAATTTTCTAATTCCTAACATTTGTACATGTGATTAGATTTTTCTAAATCGATAAAGCACGGAGGTTGAGCTATATAAACTTCTTCATTAATAAAACCATTTAGAAAAGCACTTTTAACATCCACTTGAAAAAGCTTAAGATCATGAGCACAAGCATAAGCAAGAAGTATTCTTATAGAATCTAATCTAGCTACCGGAGCATAAGTCTCATCAAATTCTATGCCTTCTTGTTGGTTATACCCTTGAGCAACAAGTCTAGCCTTATTTCTAGACACGGCGTTTGCATCTAACTTGTTTTTATATACCAATTTTGTTCGATTATAGTTTGGTTTTAGGTGGAGGGACAAGTGTCTAAACATTGTTAGAAACAAATTGATTTAACTCTTCTTGCATAGCCATTACCCAACTTTCATCTTTTATGGCTTCTTGAGTGTTTTTAGGTTCTATGGTTCATGATATTTTATGGCTTCAATTAAGTGTGGATGCTGTGAGCATGCGGCTTTGGATTTACTCCTCAATTCTGATCAGCTGCAACCGTCCAAATGTACCTGCAAACAACAGTTAGCAATAAAACACACGAAAGTGTCTTTGATCACTTTCGTTGAATTGAGGTACACGGCCCACGGTTCCCCGTTGATCAGTACAAGTACTGCTTGTGATCAGGTAGAGTTCCGAAGAACCTCCTTGACAGGGTTTTGTTGCTCTAGCTGTTCTCAAACCGAACGTCTCAAAGAAGACAACGAATTGAGTGAACCGGTAATTGAGATTCACTGATTGAAGAAAAATTGATTTGAAAAACAATCGTGTATTGCTTGAAGAAAGAGTTTTGCAATACGACGAAGGTTTTATGAGAAAGATCAATTTTGAATCAAAATACTTTTTGTATTAGAGAATGAGTACACATTCGATGTGTTAGTAAAAAGAAGAGATTCGCACATCGAACGGTTTTTCTAAAAGTATTTTTCAATCAGAGATACTTTTTGAATTTGAAAATGAATACACATTCGATGCGCTAGAGAAAAGAAGATTTGCACATCGAACGGTTTTTCCAAAAGTGTTCGTCAATTCATTTCCTAGACCAAGGTTGATTCACGAGTGAATCGCCCCATCGTTTCTATCCAGTTGTCAAAAGTTTGATCTTTAGAAAAAATCTCACATGCCACCGACCAAGAGCTTGTTTGATGTTGGCTCTAGAAGGCTTTCCATCTTCATCGTGAATATTTTACATATCACTAGGATGTTCTGGCAATACCACAAGGATAATGCGTAGGACTCTTAATATATTCTTACTTTCCACATTGTGTGAAATAGCAAGTCTTCAAGAATTTAGTGTCCTAATGAGATTTTGTGGATGATCTCTTGGCTCTAGACTCAATTAGTGCACATTTGGTTCCTATGCCGGAGACTAGGGAGAGGGTCTCCTTCTTCAATATCAACAATCTCTAAGAGAAAGTCGATAGATTATGTCGGTTCCCCGTGAGAATGAAACAAGCCCTTTTAAGAGGAACTTGAGTAGTTTGGGAAGTTTAGTGCAGTGCGTCACTGGATCCATGATGTCTTGTCTTCAATACCGGTGTTACCTTAGTAAACACCAGTAGCATATGTATTGAACCCGGTTTCTGCCTTATGGTTGAATTATTGGAGGGCTATTTATTTTCACCCTTTTTCACATTCATTTCTTTTTCATTCTTCAACCCCTTCAGTACTTACCGAGACTTCAGAACTAGAACCTTGTTGGGTTTATTCTAGTACTAGCTCTGTCTCAGTCCGCACTCTTCCCATTTCTCATTTTTCTCCTTTTTTCATCATACCTAAGGACTCTACACTATCTAGTGGATTGTCCCTGGGTAGATCCCTTCGGTTCTGGCGGATCGTGGGAACAAATACCTAACCTAAACATCCTTATAACTCCATGCATAAAGTAAAATGGTCGGTCTTTTGGTACAGTTCATTCCATCTTGAAACCAATTCAAAAATCATTTGGAAAAAACAAATACCTAACCTAAACATCCTTATAACTCCATGCATTTTGTACCTTAATAGTTTTGATCATTTAGAAATGCTCCCCCTAAACATGTGCATATGATCTTGAAATTGTTTAGCACATGGAGGCAAGAGTTCTTTGAAATAATTTCTTGATCACAATTTCCGTAGAAAAAGCCATTTGATTTTCTTGGTAAATTCTCCCCCTCAATATATGCATAGGATATTTGAAATCATTTTATCACATAGAGGAAAGAGTTCTTTTGAAACACATCCACGATCACAAAAACCATTAAGAAAACCATTTGAAAACTCAATCAAGGTACTTTATGTTAAAACATAAAAGCTTATGTACCTCGATAGTTTATTTTCTATTAAAATGCTCCCCCTCAATATGTGCTTCGTGATTCGAAAGGGTTTAGCACATATGAGAAAGTAACCTGCACAATTGAATCAAAACAATCACCTTTTATCAAATTTCATTATTAAATCACAGATTCTCCCCCGATCAAAAATATCAAACCCTTTGAGATTTTGGATCCCAAGTGATTTAATAAGGTTTAGAAAAACATAGGAGAAAATGTGGCCAGGTTTAAATACTCATCTTGTTTTTGGATAAATGCTCCCCCTCAATATGTGCATTATGTATTAGAAATCGTTTGGCACATGGAGGCAGGAGTGCCTTTAAAGTACTAAAGCCAATTCGATTAAAACATATTTGAGATTTAAAACACGATCTCTCCCGCGATCAAAAATTTCAAACCATTTGAGATTTGTGATCCCAGAAGATTTAAATTATTTAGAAAATTTTGGGGAAAGACAAGGCAAGATTTGATTTTGAAAAATGACAGATAAAGACCATTTTAAGACATTAAAGATTGTTAGTGTCATGTATGATTGTTTTAAGAGATCTTTAAGTAAAATAAAACAATTTCACAATCAAACAAGAACAGAAAAAAATTCATTTTGAAAGATCTTGATTCTAAAGAAAAATCATACCATGACATAACATTAAATCTTTAGATCACCACATTTTAACGTACAAACGGACTTTTTGATGAAATATCGTTTGAAAATATTTAATTTGAAATCACTAAAGATTTGACAAAATAGAGTCCGGTTGATTTCAAAACTTTGAATCCGATTTATTTTCAAAACAATATTTTTCCATTTTCAAAACAATATTTTTCAAAGTTTTACAAAAATGGTATCATCACTATTATCCCTGCACAAAGATACGTTAGGTGTTTTAGAAGCTTTTGTTGTTCTTTGTAGGGCTTGGAAGAAACACCGTCTGCGATGCGGTGAGACTTCTTACGTTGCATTTTAATGCCAACTGAGGTTAAATTAAGCTCCGTTTCTTCAAACACTTAGAAGAAAACCATCTGGCGATGCGGTGAGACCTCTTACGTTGCATTTTTCCATGCCAACACTCCATAGAAGTCCAATTAAGCTCCGTTTCTTCATTTGTCAACCCAAGATATAGTTACCCTTTCCTTTCGGCATCCAATCATCTTCATTTATGGGATCCGGATCGGGAACATTCTTATATACCAATATGCCTGCATACGTTAGTGAACACACATATAGATATATGGTCGTCGACATCACCCAAACAGCAATCGACTAATAAAAGTCAATGCAACATCTCAATCAGACCATGTAAAGGCATGGGAATAATGTGTTCATCAAACGCTAATCATCTAATCCTAACAATCATATCCTAGGCACCTAGTCCTTCAACGTAGGTTAACATGATTTTTAATTAAGAATACAGGATAATTAAGAAAGCCCGTTAGATGATATAGATTTGAAAACATTCTCCCCCTCAATCAATGACTCATTTTTTTGAAAAGTTTAAAAGCGCTGAAGTCATTGATTGAGTTTTCAATTTATACGAAAACTCTGAAACTGATTGATTAACAAGCAACTCTTTTACCACCATTTTTGAAAACAACAAATATTTTTTTGAAGAATTTTAGACGGAAAAACATTTGTGTAGAAACAAGCAGTCTTTTGACGACATGCTTTTCTTGTTTTGTTTTAGGATAAGTGCACGAATTTTGAAAAATGGTTTAGCGCAGCACTTTCCTTTCTTTAAGATCGGGTTGCTATCAGAAGTAATAGCAAGCCATAGTTTTAAGCACGGGTTATAGTCTGAAATAACTGCAAGCCATATTTTTAGACATGTT